>LR812526.1:26816111-27146111 GCA_903798195.1 Danio kyathit
GAAGTGGTGTTAGTGAGGCCAGCAGGGGGCACTTAACCTGCGGTCTGTTTGGGTCTTAACGCCCCAGTGTAGTGAAGGGGACTCTATACTGCTCAGTGTGCACCGTCTTTCGAATGAGATGTTAAACCGAGGTCCTGACTCTCTGTGCTCGTGAAAAATGCCAGGATATCCTTCGAAAAAGAGTAAGAGTTTAACCCTGGCATCCTGGCCAAATTTGCCCACTGGCCTCCGTCCATCATGGCCTAATTAACCATCCCCCATATCATAATTGGCTTCATCACCTTGTCCCCTCTCCACCGATTAGCTAGTGTGTGGTGTGCGGTCTGGCAATAATGGCTGCCGTTGCATCATCCAGGTGGATGCTACACAGGGGTGGTGGATGAGGAGATTCCCCCCAACGTGTAAAGCGCTTTGAGTGTCTACGTAGAAAAGCGCTATATAAATGTAAGGAATTATTATTATTATTATTTTTAAGACTTTTAAGACTCTGCAGATACTCTGATTTTAGAATAAATAAATAAATAAATAAATAAATAATTAAACAAATAAGATTAACATTTAAATTTAGAAAAATTCAAAGATTGTATACAAATAAATACATTTTAAGTTGACAAATTACAATGGCTAAAATAAAGTACAGGATATAAACGTATAAAAAAAATCTTTAAATTAATATAAAACACAAAAAAAACCATAATAAAAAGTAGGGGGTTCTGAAGAAATTTTAAGAGGGAAAAAATAAGAAATAAAATAAATAAAGTAGAAAATGTATTTTAGGACTGTTGACATTCCTATAAAACTGCTGTTACAATATTAAGCCTGAAAAGTGCTACATATATGAATTTGAACTTAAATTTCACATGAATAACACATTAATGAGAAAATAAAAACATACGGTCAACTAGTATTACACCCAAGACCATGAAAAATCCACAGAATGTCTAGACCAGAGGTGCTCACACTTGGTCCTGGAACATAGATATATACATTAGATGTCGCCTACCCTACTGTTGTCTATTAGCAGGAATGCGTCAATAGAGCCGCCATTTTAGTACAGGGTAGCGCTCCTTTGAAATGAATGCAGGACCAATGTGAAGTGGAGGACTGTGGCCATCCAAAGCCAGAGAAATACACATATACACATATATCTATGATCGGGAGTTTTCCCCCGTGGTCCATATGCAAATATTTTTTTAAATTACGAAATATTATAATTTTACATCACTTTTTTACATTGATGGATGTGACCGCACGGGCATTCCTGACAAAGAGTGAGTGTTTGTGTGAATGGAAATGTATTATCTTCCTTCCCTGTTTAATTTGATCTAATCCATGTCCTGAAACACACACCCCTCCTGCTTTCACTTCTCATTCTGACAGAGGGAGCGATTCGTTTGTGAATGAATCTCCGTTATGAACGACTCGTTCACATAAGCTGACAATAATACAAGTTTCTGGCGGCGCAGCGTCTTCTTGTCATATTTCATAACATGGTTTGCTTATTTTATTCAACAAAACTAGCATAAGCCTAGAATTTAGTGCAAGTTGGGGCTACTTTGCCTTATGGTCACTGCAGTAAGAGACTGTATTATCATCAATAACGTTACTTGTTAAGCACAAAAGTTCATAACATACAAAAACATAAAAAACGAAATCTTACCTATGAAATGTGATGACTTTGTGCTTTGTTTTCTTTGTTTGCTCGTTACTACACCCGTACACAGCGCTAAAGTCCAGCATCTTCACATTGGCACACTGTCTTGACTAGTGCGGTTAAATGACATTTGTCCTAGGAGCACTGTACCAATGTGCTATTGACGCATGCTTAGGGTCCCTATGTGATATCTAGTGTATATATCTATGGTCCTGGAAGGCCAGTGTCCTGCAAAGTTTAGTTCCAACCCCAATCAGGCCACCTGGGCTAACTAATTAAGCTCTTAAGCTGGGGTCACACTGCACTTTTCTCCCCATAGACTTCCATTCATACGCACCCAGTGAATGCGTCAGACCAGAAACGCAAGCTTGTGCGACAAGTTTTTGCAGTTTGCTGCGTTAAAAAGTTCAAGCTTGGTGAACTCTGACCTGCAAAATTGCATCACATGATTGCGTAAGACCAATCGAAGATCAAAACATGACCTCTCTGGACAGAAATTTAAGACATGGACCGATCGCTTGCTTTTTTTAATGTCTAATCATCTTGTTTAATCCCGCCCCTTTTCGCAGCGCCATATGATAGAATTTCGCAAGCTCAAACTGTAGTGTGACGGTACCATCACTAGGCTTTCTAGAAACACCCTTGCAGGTGTGTTGAGGTAAGTTGGAGCTAAACTCAGCAGGACACCGGCCCTCCAGGACCAAGTTTGGACACCCCTGGTCTAGACCTTTAATGTTACGATATACATGCAACTGTTGTTTTGAACAGTCTTGAAACATAATCCCTATTTTTCTGTAAGACTCACAAAAAAAATCTGTCAAAACTACTGTCAAAATAAAAACCATTCAAAAAAAGAGCATCAAACACCAAATTCTAGTACTACAAGACTTTTATGAACTTAATAAACAGTAAACATTTCCTAGATGATATTTTAATAACTTCTCACTTGAGCTTGAGCAGCTTTTTAAAGGAGGACCATTACATTTTGTGGACCCTAAAGTATTTCTCACCAATGACAATTCCTCCGATGGCTCCAGTTTTCTGCACATGCCTTGCCTTTTCTGCAAACATGCACTGGCCTCTCTGCAGCAGAGCGATACGACCTGCCACAATCTCACCATTACTCAACTCAGAACAGCCATTATAGGGCTCTGCTACAGTCACAAACCCACGCACCTGAGGTATAGAGGAAAAAAGAGAACAGTATGACTAATAAATGTACTCCCTTTAGCTAGAAAAGACCAAGAATGACACCGAAATAGCCGGTGAGAAAGTTCATCATAAAAGGTCAGTGTTAATCATTCTCACTCCAGAGATGCTTTTGGAAAGGTCCATTCCAAACTGCGCAGGGCCTGCGGTCAGAACCACTCTGCCAAAAAAGGGGTGTGAGATGATCTGAACAGCGCGTGGAGGAAGCTGTTCTTTCTGCTGCTGGCTAGAAAGCTCCATCATTTCCTGCATAAAGCGCATGCCGTCCTCTGCAGCAACTGCGCTCACTGCCTGGAGAGAGGAAGAAGAGGCTTTGAGTTACAATCTACAGATTCAAAATACTAAGTGCATTGTATCACTTAAATTATCTGTTGGACAACATCATGTACTTTTGAGGTTTTTTTAGCTGAGAATGTAGTTGTTTAGATTGCAACTATGCAGTTTATTTATAAGGATAGTGCCTATTTTAAAATATTTATAATTTCTGAGAGACAGCATGTCGGAGGCCATTAGCCTGTCTTTGAGCAGAACAAAGACATTGTCCATCCACAAGCTGATCAAATCATTATTAAACAGCTAAGTCATATTCTAAGTTAATTTCTCTCTTTTGTATGTTGTAGTGCTGTATTTATACCATATAATTGTGCTGTATTGAGTGTGAGATGGGACTAGCATATCAGGAATGTGTGTATTTTGTGTTGGCCACTCTTTGTATAACCCCAAGTTATGTTTTTGGTTGACCATCTGTTTGTTTCTAATGGGTCTCCTGTTTTCTTTACTGCAGACTAGTTCAGTAAAAAGAAAGAAAGAAGAAATGCTTGGATGCGTTTAGCGTTTTCCTTATCGCAAACACAACAGTAATCTGGTAGTGTTTGTATTACTTTGGCTTTTTCAGGGTTAATTATTGTGAAATCCCGATTGCAACAGAGAAATCCTGGGAAATCTCTCTAGACTGATGACATTTCATGCTGTTCAGCCTTATAATCTTAAAATGTCAGCAAAATCACCTGTTTGCCATAACTTTAGACATTACACTAGAGAATCATTCAAATACTAGCTCTAAAGTGATGTTGATTAAGTAGCAACGGTTTCTGCTGTTCTGACGTCAGTTGCAGATGTGAATGAATGGCGGAAAAAAGTAGTTCCTCATACAAAAGGGTTTTTGGACTTTTGTGCTTGAATTTCTTTTTTATGTACATGATTATGCCGTCGAAATTTTGTATAAATGCAATATCACATACAGTACAATATGGCTGTATATCGTCACTGGTAGGACACTTACCAACGCACACGTCCCACCAGTGCCAGTATACAGCCATATAACACGAGTAGCAGTGCGATATTGCTCATATAACACACACACACACACACACACACACACACACACACACACACACACACACAATACAGTATATATATATTATGTCAAAACAATCTTTTTTTTGGATGAGATTAATCTTTGCCTGGAACTAGTACAGATACATCGGCTGGTTATGAATAAATAAATATGACACTAAAATGACCAGTGGGTGGTGGCAAGTCTGGCCAGTGACCAGTGGGTGGTGGCCTGTCTTAATGAGTAATTCATTGGATAATTTAGTGAAGTGATTCATTCAAAATAGCTGATTCCCTTTAGAACAGTATTTCTCAACACTGTACCTAGAGGCACACCAACAGTACACATTTTGGATGTCTCCCTTATCTGGAGTGCGTTTCCCAAAACCATTGTTAGCCAACTAAGGTCGCAAGTTCCATCGTTACAAAGATAGTTTGTTGATTTGCCGTTTCCCAAATCCAATTCGCTCCAACGAACATTCGCAAACTGCGTCGCAAACTTGAGCAATTGAAACAACACCTCTGGAGCTGTAGTTAGAAATGTAGTTCCTGGCTGTGTTCTATTCCCACTTATCCCCCCTATGCCATATTCATTTAGAACATTCTAACATTTAAAGTTGGAATTATTAAAAATAAAAAAGCGTTAAGGTCATCTCTCTTAGGTGTAATTTGCTTTCAATGTATTTTTACAGTTCAGTTTTAGCGATCTTCATGTTTACAATTGCGCTCCCTTCGCAGTGCACTTTGAAAACTTTGATGTCATTTTGAACACAGCCTCATGACAAAAGCTATAGGTGACTATTTTTTAAAAGCGGAATTTATGTTACATCTCCAAAGTTTGTGAAAACATAGCATACATTAATGCTTTTATTTATAGTAGGTTATTTATTAAGTATCTGTACTGTATATGACATGGGCCTGCTGGTTAGAGCATATCTGCAGTGCTTTGCACGTGCTCAAATTGTAAAAGCAGACTTTTCAAAAAATAAATAAACAATATCCTACTTAATAATAATAATAATCATCATCATCATTAATATTATTATTAAAATAGGATTTTTTTCATTTTCTAATAAATAATAAATATTACATTTAATTTCTTAATAAATAGCCTTCTTATTTAATTATTTATTTATATTATTTATATATGATATTAGAATACGTGTTAGCTTTTGTAAGTGATTTTATGTTTTAGAATAGAACATGTAATGTTCTCAATAATATTAGTAAAGCAAACACAGGTCCTATATGTGCCATTTACATATATTTCAATTAATATGGAAAACGAGTGCATGCGAGTCCAACTATTATTGGATCTTATTTTAAATGCGTGTGCATGTAAAACAATATAATTTGCACAAAGAAATGATGGGGTTCTTCTCTAAAAAAGTTGTTACTCCACCCCGTTTAGAGCATCATTATGGGTGTTTTACGTTATAACTAACATGGTTCAAATGATGGATCTGCGACAGAGAAACTAAGGGTTTTGGGAAACACTTGTCACTACATCGTTCTTTTCCCAAACGATGCATGGTACTTTAATAGTTCAGCCGCGAGTTACGTCGTTGTTTGGGAAACGCACCCCTGACCCATTCATTTGAGGTTTTCGAGTCTCTTCTAATGCTCTGATGAGTTGATTCAGGTGCGTTTGATTAGGAAGAGGTTGAAAATGTGTACTGCTGGTGTGCC
The DNA here is from genome assembly GCA_903798195.1 of Danio kyathit. Taxonomy (NCBI): domain Eukaryota; kingdom Metazoa; phylum Chordata; class Actinopteri; order Cypriniformes; family Danionidae; genus Danio; species Danio kyathit. The sequence continues at coordinate 26,821,999 of LR812526.1, forward strand.
TTCAGGAACAGGGTTGGGGAAATACTGCTTTAGAAAGAACACAATATATGACTATTTAAAAGTTGATCATTAAATCCTTGACTTAAATGTTTCGTTAGTAAAGCAGAAAAACAGAGAATATCAATACTCAACTTGTACGAAAATCAACATCACATTTTCAGTCCTGCTCTTGTGCTAATATTTGAGAGAACGCTCTCTTAAATATTTAAAAAATATATAAAAAACAAAAGCTCCTTCTGGGATATTTTCTGCTTTCATAAAATGAATTATAGGGTCAATTTAATTCACTGGTTTCATAACATGAATTTTAGGGTCAGTTTAACCACATTCTAATAAGCCTTTGGACTCCCAATGGTTGTTTTTTTAATTGAAGATAAAGTGTGTGACTCAATGTCAGCTCACATATTGTTGAAGGAAATACTGCAACAATATAATATAATATAATATAATATAATATAATATAATATAATATAATATAATATAATATAATATAATATAATATAATATAATATAATATAATATAATATAATATTTTCCAATCCTGTTCCTGAACGCACACCAACAGTACACATTTTCAACCTCTTCCTAATCAAACATACCTGAATGAACTCATCAGAACATTAGAAGAGACTCGAAATGAATAAAAACCTGAAATGAATGGTTCAGATAAAGGAGACATCTAAAATATGTACTGTTGGTGTGCCTGATATAAACACTGATATAATATAATGTAATGTAATGTAATGTAATGAAATATAATATAATGTAATGTAATGTAATGTAATATAATATAATATAATATAATATAATATAATATAATATAATATAATATAATATAATATAATATAATACAGTAATTCCCAAGCTTGTTCCTGAAGGCACACCAATAGTACACATTTTCAACCTCTTCCTAATCAAACAAACCGGAATCAACTCATCAGAACATTAGAAGAGACTCGAAAACCTGAAATCATGGTTCAAATAAGGGAAACATCATATGTACTGTTGGTGTGGCTCGGGGAACAGGGTTGGGAAACACTGATATAATATAATATAATAACATAAATTTGTTTAATTAACTTTAATATGAATAAATTGTTTGATTTTTTTTTTATTAAAATACAGATACAGACAAAGTAAGCTAGTATATGGTACCTGTGTGGCATGCTGAACAAGCTGTACTCTTCCATCTTTCAGATGGATGAGACTCACACCCATCCGCCTCAGCAGCTCCAGATGTTCAGGGTTATTGGCCATGAAGTCCTGAGCCCTGAGAGGAGGATGGCCCATGCCAGGTTCACTGCAGAAGACAGATTAAAAGAAAATAAGAGAAAAGGAAATGTTATCTTCACAAAACGTCTTGAAATTTCAACCTGAACAGCATTTATTTAAAAATAAAACAGAATAATAACAAGTATAATTGTTATAGTACATTTGACAGGAATCATACTAATGGAATTCATATATTTTTGTAAGAAGTCTGATGTGATCCACGACAAACATATTTATATGTACTGATTTGTTTCATTTCTCAATTCTTTATAAATATTTCAGATGCTTAATATTTTTGTGTAAAACAATACTCTGATTAATGAAATGTTAAAAGCATTTATTTCTAAATAGAAATCCATTGTTTTATTATGCCTTTTCTGTAACTTTTGGATCAAATTCTTGCAATACTACTGTGAATCAGTGTTGGCAAGAGAGTTCTTTAAAACATATATGCATACTGTACATCATTATGCAAAACTTTTGACCAGTTATGCATATGTCTAAATTATGCATATACTATATAATTACACAACATGCTATTTAAAGGTAGAGCAGCTAGTTATATCACCGATGAGCGATGGGGCGCAGGCAACTCTTATCCACCGCGCTCCTGATTGGCTCACGAAAATTGCGTGGGAAGGCGGGATCAGGAAACAGTAGGCGGGTGTTAGGGCAAGTCCACTCAAAATTTAAGTCATCGAGCTCCTCTATAACCTGCGGTGACAGAAAGATATCATATCAACATTTGATTAGAGAAACAAGTAGGCAGGCAGTCAGAGTGAATTTAATTATATCATATAGACCATTTTGATGGATGTAAACAAAAACAATGGTCCCAACGTATTTCCTGTTTTACATTTTTAATTTCTATAGCTTCTGAGAATCCAAAAAGAGCCACATATTGATAAATAATGTTATGATAGCTGTTTTAACATTAAGTTATGATTGAATTGCCTCTTGTTACAGCTATGCAATAGTTTGATAACAAGCAAGAAATGTTCATGGGCCAATGACATCACCACATTGAGATGGTCTTTAACAGAGCTCTTCATGGATTAAGTGATACTTCACCCAAAAATTTAAAATCTCTCCTTTACTCAAACCTCTTTTACTTTTTTCTTCTGTTAAACACACAAGACATTTTAAAGAAAGTCAGAAACCCGGAGCTACTGATTTCAATGCTATTTAACTACAAATACAAAATCTCCAACATTCATAGAAATACCAATTTTTGGTGTTTGGCACCATTAGAAGGTGATTAAATCGAGAGTACTGAGTGAATTAAATCAACTTGTGTCCAGTGCCACAATAAGATCTGTTATTGAATTGATGTGCAGTACCACGCTGTTGATGACAGGGGGCGCTGGTGAGTTTGAAGCAGTGGAGAGGGACAAAGGAAGGAGATGAGCTTCAGTGGTAAAGACATAGTCCTCCACGTTGAAAGGCAAATCCTCCTCTTCAGCAAACAGCAGGAACAGGTACTTAAACATCTCCGCCAGGAAAAACGAGTCCATGCTTAAACAAGGTGGGTGGCGGTAAAGAGAAATAAATACGCCGTGAGACAGCCTGTTGCCCACTCATGAACGCTCACTTTACAAAATCTATTTGTAGAAGAAGATTTCACATAAACCAATATACTCTCTCACTACCCACAAACGCCAGCTCTTACCGATCCTCGTGGCTCCCCGTCCTCACATCCTTCATAGCAGCAAAGCCACAGGGAACTCGAGCGAATCGATTCAGGTTCTCCAGTACAGTACGGCCCACTTCCAAGTAATATGGGTCTCTGGTTGCCTTTAGTAGAAATTCACAGTTAAATTTTGTCTTCATTTTTTTTTTAATCCTTTAAAACCTCTTTTAACACATTTAATCTGTTTTTTATCATTTTTATTTTTACTTGTTTCTTGTATTCTTGTTTATGAAAAGCACTTTGAATTACCATTGTGTATGAAATGTGCTATATAAATACTTGCCTTAATCAACTCAATGGTTTTCTATATTGAAGTGCACATTAGAGCTGCATGGTTAGTTTTTAATAGGCAGTGATCTTTATGACAATTTATTACTCCATAATAATAATTATATTACTAAATGAGAATGATTTGGCTGTCTATTAAACCTTTACAAGTACAATCACTTCGAAAGGTCCGATCTGAAATTGTGCTGCTGCTGAGAGAGAATCTGACATGTATGTTTAAGAAACTGTTTCAGTCTTTTGTGTTTTGAATCACACAGTATCACTGTTTCTGATATTACAGTCAAATTATCTCTGATGACTAGGGCCAGACGGAATCTGCGGACGTTTTTTGGTGTTTCTGCTGAGAATTTTGGTAAAAATCTGCGGATTTCTGCGGAATTATTTTGGGAGTATCATAACTAAAACCTTAATATGTGAAATAAAAAATAATATCTTTTTAATTTTCATTTAATTTTTAAAATGCAAATCCAATTAGATTAACTGTAAATAGTTAACTGTAAGTAAATAAACAGAATTAATGATGGGCTAAAAATCTGCGGAAATCTGCGGAAAATCTGCTGAATTCTGCGTGCCCAGATTCCGTGTGGGCCTACTGATGACTAAGGTAGAAATCAAAATAGAGTAAATCACCTTTTAAATTTAACTTGATACTTTAACCAAAGGTTGATTCAGTTGCAGTGTTTTGCCAGTAGGTAGTGAAAAATAAAATGAAAAAATTCTTGGGTATTTCACAATAAGTTTAGAAGATTCGCTCAAAAACATTGATTCAATCATCTGTTCAAATGATTTAGTCAAAAGGTTGATTCATCCAGTAGCTAAATAAGTGAGGTTTTTAAGTGTAAGTCGGTAAATCTGGCATTTGGAACAACATTATCCAGAATGAAAACAAGTGAAATTTTGTACATGGAGTCATTAATTTATTCATCAAATTTTTTTTTAATTCAATCAAATTAATATTTTTTTCCTAAAATAGGCAGAAAAATAATGATTTCATCAATAACAATATTAATGATTCTCCCCTATCCACACGACAATAGAATTTGGTCAACCAACAAAAGTTTAACATCGTTTTGGCCTTTTATCCACATAACATCGGTGTTATTAGTGCCCTAAAACAAACTTTGCAATTCAGTTGACGAGAAATAAAATAACAGATGAGATGGAGATGTTGTACTGATATTTATCTAAGAAATAAGTGATAACATTTTACCTTGTAGAGGAAGTAGGTGCTTTCTGCAAACTCTGGCCGCAGGGGGTGCTGAGCCCAGTGAACCCTGAAATCAGTGGTGAATGCCTGGCGAGACAGTACGAGACTCAAAGTCAAGAAGAGTTTGTAAACCACAGGCAGTGATGATATGCACAAAATATATGGTAAAAAAAAGAGAAGGTACCTCAGGGAGGAAGTTGTGTTTCTTGGTAACCTGATAAAGCATTTCATGAGTCTCTATGGCTGGCCGGATATCTCCCTTTAACACCTGCAGAGACCAAAAACATGTATGATTGTGTTTAGAGATTTAGGAGTCAATAAAAAAGACCAAAAATACCCTGATTTCTCACCTGCAGTCCAGGGAAAAAGGCAAGCAAGGAGTCCATCCATGTGCGTGCTGGAAGCAGGGGTTTGTGGATGTGGACATCCAGTAGTAGAGGAGGTTGGCTGATATACTTCATAATGGATGCATAGTGCTGGAAAATATGTCAAGCAGTCACAATTTTAAAATACAAATAAAAAATAATAATAAAAATCGAGTTGCAAAAGATGACGTATGAATAAATGAGTCTGGAAAACAAATCAAGACAAGACAAAAAAACAAGACAATTTCAAAAGAAAATTAAAACAAATCAAGGCAAAGAAAAACAAAAAAAACAAGACAAATCAAGACAAATCAAGAAAAAAATCAAGACAACACGAGACAATACAAGACAAGACAAGAAAATCAAGACAAATCAAGAAAAAAAAAAATCAAGAAAACACGAGACAATACAAGACAAGCAAAATCAAGACAAATCAAGAAAAAAATCAAGACAACACGAGACAATACAAGACAAGACAAGAAAAATCAAGACAAATCAAGAAAAAAATCAAGGCAACACGAGACAAGACAAGACAAGACAAGAAAAATCAAGACAAATTAAAAAAAATAAAAAAAACAGGACAAAAAACATGACAAGACAAGACAAGAAAAATCAAGACAAAGCAAGGCAAGACAAAACAAAGCAAGACAAGAAAAAACAAGAAAAAAAAAATCCAGACAATAATAATCCAGAAAAAAAAAACTAAACAAATCCAGATTCCAGACAAAACAAAATAAGACAAGACAAGACAAAACAAAACAAGACAAAACAAATCAAGACAAGACAAGACAAGACAAAACAAGACAAGACAAAACAAATACAGACAAGACAAAACCAGACAAAACAAGACAAGACAAAACAAATCCAGACAAAACAAAACAAGACAAGACAAAACAAATCCAGACAAAACAAAACAAGACAAGAAAAATCAAGACAAATCAAGGCAAATCAAGACAAAACAAAAACACAAATCCAGACAAAACCATACAAAAAAAAAAAAAAAATCACGACAAAACAAGACAAAACAAAAAACAAAACAAAACAAAACCAGACAAATAAAGACATAATAAAACAAATCCAGACATATAAAGACAAAACAAAACAAAACAAAACCAGACATATAAAGACAAAACAAATCCAGACAAATAAAGACAAATCATGAAAAATCAAGACATCTAATCCAAAAAATCTAATCCAAACTACTGAAATGAAACTTAAACTTGCACTGTTTTTCTAAATATTTTCCTTTTGTTTTTCAAAACATTTTCAAGTTTAAATTTAACTTCTACACGTTTGTGTATCCACTTGAGCAGTCATGCATATGAAATAAGCAGTCAGCCTCTTCAGCATGAAATGGTGTCAGAAACTCTTGTGCAACTCAAAAACAAGTAGCAAGGGACCTAATTTTATCAAAGTTTTCTCAAAATATCTCATGTTTGGGATGAAAAAATAAAACAGATTGGTGACGTAAAGTTAAGAGAAGACTATTATTACAGTGCAACCACAAGCTATTACAGGATTATGACAACTTTAACAACAGGATGGAAGATACTCACAGTGTTAAAGCGTAGTAAAAGTTGGTCATCGCCCAGTAATATATATGCCTTCATCAAGTACTCATAATAGGAATCTATGCCTGCCCCAACTCCACTGTCTGGTAAAGAAACAATGACACAAACAAACAAGACTCAGACTTGACTGATATTGAATGTCGTTTATGTTGTGGCTGGGTTGTTAGGTACGTTTCAGGCTCACCTCTGCGGACCCATTCTCCAGAGTGGATGTTGATGGTTGTTCCCACTAGATTACTGTTCCTCTGTCTCTTTTCCCAAAGGAAATCAAGAGCCCTTCTTGCATGAGCCTGTAAACAATCAAACAAAACACCAACACCTAAATACTGGCCTACTTTAAACGATTTAAGCATTGTAAGTCTCTTTCACCACACACACACAATCAGAACATTCCTAACCTCATAATACTTTTCAAAGAGCAGCGGGTCAAGCCAATGTTTTCTGTGTTTTACAGACGCCACAGTTATGTCATAAGAGATTTGTGTTACAATTGTGAAGATTGAATGAGAACTAACATTCCAGGATTCAACACTTTGGGTCGAAATAACCTCAGTGTTCTTTTGTTTGCTACAAAGCCTGGTGATCTTAAGTGCTCTAATCAACATGAATTATACTAAACATAATTACACTTCTCTGGAGGTGAAATGAGGACTCTAGGAAATAAATATATATTATTTAAGGATGTTTTTAATGTTCTAATAACATCGGAAACAGAACAAAACTGAAGCAATAGTGATATTTTACCTCAAATGTGGGATCTCCAGTAAAGCGACTCAAAGCTGCAAATTCGAGAATGATGGTCCCGGCACAGGCGGTGCAGGTTTCGGTCTCTGTGCCTGTGCGGGTCTCAGGTCCATGGACTCCGTGACGCAGGTTTACCTGGAAATGCAACCAATCACTAATCAGTGTTATAATAAATGGTGTTTGGCACAAAATAATCCCTAAAACTATTTAATTTGGCAATTTATTTAATAAAAACAATAGTAATAATAATACAATTTATGTATAAATATTTAGTATTTTAATATGCGTGACCTTGGACAACAAAACCTTAAGTCTTATGTTGCACAGGTATATTTTTTGACAATAGTCAATAATACATTGTATGGGTTAAAAAACATACTGTAGATATTTTTCTTTTATGCTAAAAATCATTAGAATATCGTGTAAAGATCATGCTCCGTGAAGATATTTTGTAAATATACTACTGATAAAATATCAAAACTCAGTTTTTGATTCATAATGTGTACTGCAGACATCATTATAGGCAATTTAATCAGAATTTAGACAACTTTACATGCAATTTATTAATTTTTTTTTTATTCCTCAGATTCCAGATTTTTCCAAGTATTGCTCTATACTAACAAACCATACATAAATAAAAAGATTATCTATTCAAATTTCAGATAATGGAAAAATGTTACCTTTAAAAAATAAACTGACACTTACAGCATGTATCATTTACTTAATAAATAAATACATTTTCAGTAGCATAAACCCAGACCTCAATGTTATTTATTTTGAACATCTGAAATCATTCAAATATGCTGATTTTGTGCTCAAGTAACATTTTCTTTAATCAACCTTTAAAAAGTTATGCTTAATATTTTTCAGAAATATGAATTTTAACACTCCCTGGACCGGAAACACTGGATGTATATGTTCTTGGACATCGCAAATATGGAACTGTCTGTGGCAAGGATGCATGGCGCTTCTACAAAAATTATTACTTCATGGATATGTGCAATAACTAAGATAAAATATATGCTATTGTGATTTTTTTTTCTTTGCATTTTGTTTAACCTATGTGTAAAAGTCCAATGTACAGTTGAAGTCAGAATTATTAGCCCTCCTGAATTATTAGCCCCCGTTTATTTTCTTTCCCAATTTCTGTTTAACGGAGAGATTTTTTTCAACACATTTCTAAACATAATAGTTTTAGTAACTCATCTCTAATAACTGATTTATTTTATCTTTGCCATAATGACAGTAAATAATATTTTATTAGATATTTTTCAAGATACTTCTATACTGCTTAAAGTGACATTTGAAGGCTTCACTAGGTTAATTAGGTTAACTAGGCAGGTTAGAGTAATTAGGCAAGTTATTGTATAATGATGGTTTGTTCTGTAGACAGTCGAAAAAAAAATTAGCTTTAAGGGGCTAATAAATTTGACCTTAAAATGGTTCATAAAAAATTTAAAACTGCTTTTATTTTAGCCTAAATAAAACAAATAGGACTTTCTCCAGAAGAAAAAATATTATCAGACATACTGTGAAAATTTCCTTGCTCTGTTAAACATAATTTGGAAAATATTTTAAAAAGAAAAAAAAATTCTGACTTCAACTATCTGCCTTTTTTAAAAGTGTTCTTGTAAGAAGTTAAATGCAGAGGTTAATTTATTTATTTACTTTAGTTATTTATTTATATGTATTCTACCTTTTTTATAAATACAGTTGAAGTCAGATTTATTAGCCCCCCCTTTGATTTTTTCCCCCTTTTTTAATATTTCCCTAATTATGTTTAACAGAGCAAGGTAATATTAGAAAATGCAGTTGGTTTGTATCCTTGTCTATAAATATGTATGCTAGATTATTATTTTTAACTGTTCAATAAAAATTTGATCACAAAAAAAGAAATATGATTTTTATCAGCATTATTTAACAGATAGAAAGTTCAAAAGAACATTATGATACAGAAATAGAACTGAATTATATGAAATAGACATTTTTGTAACATTTATAAATGTCTTTGTCACTTTTAATAATTAAAAAAGTTATGTCGCTTCATTGCCACTTTTAATAACTTGTCTGTCCATGCTAAATAAAAGTACGATGAGTTATTGTATCATTTAAGAATAAAGCAGCTGCAGGGAATTGTTAGACGTGATATTAGGTGAGCTTTGTAGAAAATGTGTTTTCTCCGACAATATTCAAAGAGATTTAATTACAGAATGATGTGATGGAACAACTAGAAACAGAACTCCAGAAAAGCATGCAATGAATTTTAAGAATGTCCCGCAAGACTGTATAACAAACTAACAGCAACTGGGAAAGGGTGATTCATGCTGATGATGAGATTGTGTCCAAGTCACTGCCTTCATTTCCCTCAGGCAGACATTCAACAAACCTCTGCACTGACTAGAACAGCTGATTCAACAGAAATATAAGATGCATGTGCATGGAGACAAAGAGAGATTAATCCCTGCAAGTTGCAACCATGACAATCATAAATTTCCTTTCCAAAGAGGGACATATTTTCATTCCGGTGATGACATTTTGAATCAATTGGTTTTGAAAAGTCCTGCATGTACTGTATGAGTGCGTTCACTCACTCTAGGGTAAGGTAGGCCACTGCTGGTGTTAAATGCAGGCAGCAGTCTGAGTCCCAGATCTTTGGCCATGTGAAGCAGCTCATTCTGGTACCAGACCATGCGTCCATTTTCTTTCAACATGACAGCCATCGAATGGCCCCCCAACAGTCCACTAAGAGAACAGGCAAGGGTTAAATAAGCAAAACAACCAAAATGTCAGTCCATTATGAAACTCAAAGACCTCTAACACTGTCAATGAATCATTCACAGCATGACCAGTAAACCAATTTTCCCCCATTGATGGGCCAACCAGCTAGATTTAATCTTTAAATCAATGTGCCAATTACAAAAAAAAGTGATTACCAAAAACCTTAACCAAAAAAAAATTATTTAGAATTGAATTGCTTAGAAAATAAGATTTGATTGTCCGTACATTTGTAAATCTATGCATAATTTATTGAAGTCTTAATGATATGATAGTTTATGATGTTGTATTTTGTGCAGTTGACTAAGTAGATGCCAAATGGAAAAAATGAGGAGATATGCACTGTATGAGTGTGGCGGCATGAATCTTCCTTATGCGGTCAATAATTTTGAATAGTGTGTGAAGGAAGAGATTGTGAATGACTAGAGCTCAATTTATTACATCACGCAAAATCTGACACTGCCTTAAATCCCAAAGTATATATATTTTTTGTTTTCAATGCATACACTAGTGCATGTACAAGTGCACACACACAATTTTAATAGCCCTTTAGTTTAGGTCACAATTCACAATATTACCAAACCATTAACTAATACCAAAGTCCCTTTAAGGCAAGTCATTTCACTCGGCAGCTATCTTTGAAACACCTCTCAGGCAGTATGCTCGGGCATTCTGTCCGAATGGGGAAACATCAAATTCTCCAAAACTGCTTGCCAAGCTTACCATTGAATTTCATATTAGGAATCACCAATAACTTTACTTTACTCTTTAGTTTTTTTCTAAACACCCAAATCACACAAAATCTGCAGAAACTCATGTCTGGTCCGAGCCCCTCCCTCCGAGTATAGTCAGTCTATAGCGATGGATGACTGGCTCCTGTACTAGAAGGTGGGCTTTCATCGCCATACAGCGATCGATGATTGGCTCCTGTACTAGTAGGCAGAGCTTTATTCCCCATATCGACCGTTACACTTTTCCCCATTCAAAAAGATACATGTCTTGTGTATTCTATAGTCTTTGCTAATACTACTAGCTTAATAAACTACTAATTAGCTGTTTATTAATAGTTAGTAAAGTAGAGGTTGGGTTTAGGTTTTGGGTAGGATTAGAGATGCTGATTAACTTTATAACTACTAATAAACAGTTAATATCTTAATAATAGGCAGGTAATAAGCCAGTGGGTAATAGCATTAATTGTGACCTAAACTAAAGTCTTACCCTGTTTTCCTTATCAACACATCAGTAGTGCTGCGTAAGTTATTTCAAAAAAGTAATGAATTGTTTATGTTGTGTATATTTAAAAGAGTCTGTATAGATTTCTCAATTGTTGAGGTTTGTGGGTGCGTATGTGCGTGTAACGTTGGATAGTTATAGTTTGAACTTGGGCTTTTAAAAAATGCAAACAATGTGTTGTTCTCTGTTGTGTTTTTCTATATTTCACCTGTCTGTGCAATAAATTATCTATATTAAAAAACTAATTACATTAAATTACTTTTCAACTTACTTTGTCTGAAAATGTATTTAATTAATAAGAAAATTAATGACTTGATTTAAAATACTACTAAAAATGTTCCCGTTAAATCTCATCTCGAAGACAACAGAAATTAATTCCTACAAGTCAAACAAGGTTTACAAAAAAGTAACTTAATTACTTAAAATATATAAAGCATATAAATGACATGCATAACATTCTTTAGTTAAAAAACATAATTACTCTGCAAAAAATTACAAATATGTATCAAAAGATGAAACAACATATTACATTGTAATTAATTATTTCTCAAGCATGTTCAATCGTCTTTATAAATAAATAAAAGTTGTCTTCATAAATATAATCTTCTTTAGTTGAAAAATATTTAAATATATTTGTATAACAAACAAAAAACATAATTACTCTGCTTCTCTGAATTGATTACATGTCTAGCCTGATTTTTAACCACATTAAAATTTACACACAACTCACATATGCACTTTCATTTGTTCACAAAGAGTGACACTGAACTAAGCAGTGTTTGCATAGAGAATTAATAGATATCAGCAACTTTATCTTAAATATTTTATCTTAAAAAAAGTCCAATAACACTTTTGTAACTTGGAAAATAAAAAGTACAGAAAATGGACAAGCACGAATCTGTCATTTGTGTATACTTGAATACATACATATAAGTGATAAACACATTAACTTACCCCAGAACCCGGATGTTGGTTTCAAATACAGACACCACGATGTCATTATCCAAGCGTACATCCTTCACCACTCGCCTCACCGCCTCTTCAAATTCCACCGTCTTATTTAACAGCTGTAAGATATCAGAGAAGATTATGAGCAAATAACCTCGGGTTTGACTGTACATACTGTATACACAAGGTTTCAAGTTTTGTTTGAGATGTTACTCACCGCAAGGGTGTCAAGAGTATCAATTAACGTGAGGGAGAACCTGATGGAACAAAGGAACATATTTTCAAAAAAGTTGAAAAAATCAACATGTCTCAATTTTAGTTTTTTCTCCAATTGACGTACTTCCCCAGCGCATCATCTACGTCCCCTCGACTGGGCTCTAGTCCACGTACTCGCCCACGGCAAGTCAATGGCATCAGCTCGTCTGCAGGGTATGCATGGTCCTGTGAAAATGAGAAGAACAGAGATGAAATGAGAATGCAGATTTTTCTCAAACATTAATATGCATGACCTATCCACATTTTTTTTCTTAGAAAAACACACTTATTGCATTTCAGTCCCATATATCACTTCCAGCCTGCTTAGAGACACATCTGGGAATACCAGATGTTTCTGGGAAATATTTTACACTTGTCAGAAACATTTAGTTGCAAACTAGCGAAGTTTAAGAGATAGCTCACCCTTAAATAATAACCGTTGGATCATTTCACTACTTGGTGTCATCGTAAATCTATAGCACTTTCTTTTTTAGTGAGGCATGATATTTGAGAAAATGTTTCTCAACTGTTTTAGTCCATGCAATAAAAGTCAGTGGGTTTAAAATAACACTTGGCAATCCTGGGTGGATGGATTAAAAAACAAAACAAACAAAACAAAAAACTTAATATTATGGAGCAGTTACACGTTAAGTGTATGTATTATACTAATAACAGCAAATTATGCAGAATTACATGCAATTAACACTAAACCAAACCTCACCCAAATATAATTTAAGCAATTATACTGTAATAACAGCACATGAAAATAAAATTGTGACCAGAAATGAGTAAAATGTTTTTAAAAGAAGTTCCTACTTTCATCAAGTTAACATTAAAGTAGTCAAAACTTGTCAAAACTTGCTGTTCTTTTCTGCTCTCTATTTAAGATGAATCAAGAATCATTGGTGTTTTTAAGAAATCAACTACCATATAAGCATATATAATGATTCCTGAACGATCGTGCAACACTGAAAACTTAAGTAAAGTCAAACATATGAATATATATGCATAAGAATGAACATAAGTGAAAACATAGGTTTCAAAGCCTCTGTGTGTACCCATCTGTCAACAGTTATTAGTCACTGTGTACATACCATGTAATTCCGATAAGCGTGGTCAAACATTTCCAGCACTTGGATCCTGAGAAGCAAAAGGCAATTCATAATTCCGTAGAACACTCTCTAATCATATTCCAAGTGACTCACAGCTTCACATGTCCTCACACAGACACATACCTCAGTTTGCTCTTCTCGTCTCTGCTCATGGTCTCCGACAACCTGATACAGGTTCCCATAAAAAACAGCAGCCAAAAAGCAGGCAACATCGTTGCAGAATGAAGCATCCACATGGCTCTAATCTAGTTTCCCAACCTTCACATAGATGAGGACAACCGGAGCAGGTGTCCAAGTCAAAGTCTTTCTTGCTTTAGATGCGTTTATTTAGCACCAAGCCAAAGTCCATCCACCTCAGGTCCATCATTTTCTCCAATTTAATATAAAAATATCTGATGTGGCCGGGGTACATTCAGTAACAACCACAACATTTGAATACATTCACAGTTCCAGCTCAATTACCTCACAGTTCCTGTTCTTATTTATCTAAACGTCTCACTTGGATGAATGCAGCTCTGATGCATTTCTGAGATGTTTTCCGTGTCTTTACCAAACTGACTAGAAAAAGAAGAGCTATGAAGTCTTGTTTTCCACCTTTTGTTAAGCGCTAACCCAGCCAGCTGCTGTTGTCACACTTTACTGTCACCTTGATAACACGTTGGCACCCATGTGACCTAATCTCTATCGAGAATTACCTATAAAACAACAGCAACCAAAGGGCATCACTGTGGATCCCCAGCAGAGACGGGTTCAAGAGGAGCTCCGGATGGGGCCATGGAAAGAGATGCTCTGCCTCTAATAGCAACCATCACGAGGTGCCACGATCAGCAGTGTACATCCCCAAAATAAAGCGGATAAAAACTATCGTATAGATTCCACTACAACTGATTGAGACGAGTTAGACAGTACGCGGGTCCCAATGCCATCTTCTTAATAGTTTAACCAATATAAAAAAAACGACACAGCGTTATTCAGGTTTAAAATACCCAGCAAAATGTTGTTGTCAAGATGATTTGTTGAATAAAAGCATTCATTCACCCTCCACGCTTTGTTGTTTAGCTCACCGGCTAACCCTCCGATGACAGCTCGCCACTACTGGACATTTGTTATTGAGGCAGAAACGCTGCTTTAACTAGTGGAAAGCCCAGCTTAAACCTGTTCTTCTGTCGTCCATTGTTGACTAGAGTGTCCGTTCAGCTCCTAGACTCTTATTAATATAAGATATCCAGCGTATGAGAGATTTTATGTCAGGTGTAATACAAAGGGCCAGAGTTCTCTCTCTCTCTCTCAGTCGCCCAGTGAATGATGAGCACTCTTCTTACGACAGATCATAAGCAGACGTCAACATCCGCATCCGGGTAGCCCGAGAACACGCCCCGTCAAAGGTGTACGGCAGAAACTACATTTCCCAGCATGCCTTACAAACAAGCTTTTATTTATAAAAAGAAACATACACATTTAAGATAATAATAATAATAATAATAATAATAATAATAATAATAATAATAATAATAATAATAATAATAATACAATTAATTTACATTCTTTAGCACACAGTCTTAAATTACTTTAGTGATCATTTTTAAAGGTGGGAGTTTTGAAGAATAATTTTTATTGTATAATATATAATATAATACAATAAAAAATATAATAATAATTATTGTAAATATATAATTAATTATTTGAATAATATAAACTATTAAATTGTTATATAAATATTTGTACATTTTTCGAAGTTTATTAAATGTAAATAAATATGTTAATGCTACAAACTAAACAATAAAAACAATCAAAAAACTATTTTAAGAAATGTTTACATTTTTTCAGCAATTTATTTTAAACATGACTCTTTTGAACATTCTATTCATCATTTAGTATCTCAATGATACTAAAATAAGTGCATGAGCTAAACAAAATAACAGACAGACAGACCCTGGAAAATCCAATAAAATGGGGATTGATGACATCATCCCAAATAATATTTTAATATGTGCATTGTAAAATAATAAAATTATAATAATGTAATAAAAAATAGAAAATAAATTAAATATGTCACGCATGGCATTACAGATAAAACAATGTGCCCCTTTTAATACTAAATTGTTTCAGTGAAAATATAATTTTCACTGAATATCACTTGAGGAAATGTTAAGAAACGTTAGGTATTTTTGTTGATGCAGCAACATGTACGCTTCCTCTCGCGTGCATCACATGATTGCCCCGTGCAGTGACGTCACGTACAAACAAACAAGTACAGTTCAACGTTCAGTGCGCTGCGAGAGACAAGTGAATAATACTGACCGTGAGAGGAAGGTAAGCGACTGGCTTTCATACATTGACGGAATTCAAATCATGCAACTGGTTGGTCAAGTTTAATGATCATTCGTCCATAAATAATGACTTTTTAGAGCTATCTAAAATGTGTTTGACTAAATAGATTGTGTGGAATGTAACCGCTGTGGAGCTGGTCTGAAGATTTGTATAGTTGCTGCTTTTGTATGCAGAAATGTCTCAACGAGTCAAAAAGCTCACAGGGCTCGTGGCAGCTACATTCACTCCACTCACTGCAGACGGGTGAAATATTGTAATTACTCACAAAAAAAGCTTTACAGAATTATATATAATGTGAAGTGGTTTGATCATTGTTCTTCAACTTCTTAGGGAGATCAACCTGTCTGTGATTGCACCGTACGTCGATTATCTAATAGAGAAACAGAATGTCAAGAGTGTGTTTGGTAAGTCAGTTGTTTTGAGGAATGAGGGGTTCGTTTTTGCTGGTTTCTAAACTAAATCAACTTGTTTTTTGTAGTTAATGGCACAACAGGTGAAGGATGTTCTCTGACTGTGGACGAAAGGAAGCAGCTTGCTGCAGCTTGGTGCCAACATGGAAAGGGCAAGTGAGTTAAAGCACATTTATGGTGTTTATTCAGCTGTGAGAAATTATTATGCCACAGGGATTGTAAAAATATTTGCATTGTAACGGAATATCGCCAAAAGAACACTTGAAATGGGCAACCCAGTGGCGCAGTAGGTAGTGCTGTTGCCTCACAGCAAGAACGTCGCTGGGTCGCAGGTTCGAACCTCGGCTGGGCTGGGTCAGTTGGCGTTTCTGTGTGGAGTTTGCATGTTCTCCCTGGGTTCGCGTGGGTTTCCTCCGGGTGCTCCGGTTTCCCCCACAGTCCAAAGACATGCAGTACAGGTGGATTGGGTAAGCTAAATTGTCCATAGTGTATGAGTGTGAATGTGTGTGTGGAAGTTCCCAGAGATGGGTTGCGGCTGGAAGGGCATCCGCTGCGTAAAATCGTGCTGGATAAGTTGGCGGTTCATTCCGCTGTGGCGACCCCGCAAGGGACAAAGCCGACAAGAAAATGAATGAATGAATGAACACTTGAAATACATTTATTTAATCATGAATGCAGGACAAAACTGGGTAAGGTGTCCTTGTTAGTCTCCTTGTGTAGCTATTATGGTAATTTGAATGTAATTACATGCAACTAACATGAAAGTGATGTTGTAACATGTAACTAACACACAGTAAGTACATGTATTTAACTACTCAATAGTGAATCAATAGTTAAACTGTAACAAAGACACCTTAAAATAAAGGGTAACCCAAAACTGTTCTGTGAAATAAAATGTCAGTCTAAAAGCTTTCTAAGAGAATGCAACTTTTTTCTTTGGCGCAATGCTGAATTTTCAGCATCATTACTTTAGTCTTCAGTGTCACATGAGTCAGGTTAGCTGCTTAATAAACATTTCTGATTGATTTGAATGTTAAAAACATTTGTTCTGCTTCATTTTTTGTGAAACTACATGGAATTAGAATAAAATTTAAATAAATAAATCAATACAAAGGTATTTATAATAATACTTCTAAATATAATAATGTAAATGTGATTTATTTTTTATTTAAAGAACTATAAAAATGTACATGTAACATGTCCGGTTTCTTTTGCAAACACTATTTTTGTAAAACCACATTTTTAATTTTCAGCAATTGTACTTCTGATATGCAATAATGTTAAATAAATTGTATACAAAGTGTTTATTGTAATTGTTTAGGATACATAATGCTGAGAAATTAACTATGCCACTAGGTTAGTGTTGCTTCAGGATGTTTCTGGCAAAACTAACAAAATTCTCTTGTTATACTAGTAAATCTATTTGTATTAGTACAACATCTTGTGATCGTGATTATTTGCCTCTTTGTGATGAAATGCTTGTTTTCCTCAGCTATAAATTTGGATAAAAATGTGTTCTAAACAGATAAATGTCACAAATCCAAAATTGTTCATAGCTGAAGAAACACCCTAAGACACATCTGCATTTTTTTTTATTTTCCTCATAAACATTGTTCATTTTTTTTAATGTGTGTGTGTGTGTGTGTGTGTGTGTGTGTGTGTGTGTGTGTGTGTGTGTGTGTGTGTGTGTGTGTTCAGGCTTGAGCAAGTGATTGTTCATGTTGGCTGCATGAGTATAAAAGACTCTCAAGAACTGGTGAGCACACTGCTTCACATCCTCTTATATTTTACATGCATTATCAGCATTTTTCATGCGTATACTTATTTTGTAATGTGGTTCTCCAGCCCCACGAACATCTTTCCTCCCATTTATTATCCATTTGTGTTTCAGCATGTAGAGATAAACCGGTAGTTCCTCCCTTGTGACTGTTTAAAAATGCTGAATGGATGTTTTTTTGCTTTCCTCTAGGCTCGGCATGCAGCCAGTATAGGGGCCGATGGCATATCAGTAATATCTCCTTCCTATTTTAAACCCATCAATGCAGGTTTTAACTCTTTTTGTTGTTGTTGTTGTTATTAAAAATAGTTGCAGCTGTGCTGTTTGTACATACACTATCAGTCAAAAGCTTCAATCAGTAAGAGTTTTTAAATGTTTTATAATAAGCTTTTTCTGCTCACAAAGGCTGCATTTATTTGATAGAAAATACAGAAAAAAGTTAAATTGTGAAATGTTATTGCAATATTAAATAGCTGTTATTTTATTGAATGTAGTTCAAAAGGTTATTAATTTCTGCGGTTTAAAGCTGAATTTTAAGCATGATTAGTTTTTAGTGTCACATAAACCTTTAAATATTATCATGATCTGCTTAAAAAGAAAACAATTATAACTATTCTTATTATTATTGTTGTTCTTGTTTTCAGTTTGGGAAACTGATACAATACTATTCAGAAGTACCTTTAAAAAATGTATTTACTTTTATTCATCACAATAAATATAGAATGTTTAAAAGAGATTGCAAATAAATGCTGTTATTTTTAATTTGATCTTTTATCAAAGAATCCTAAAAGTAAAATGTATCATTGTTTTGCTGCGATAAATATTACGATATGAATATAATTTCACCACAAAAGATTTATTTGTCTTTTTTATATTTGCATAAATTACAATAAATTACAAAAATTGCAATGCAACGGAGCAAAAATACAAGTGAAATAAACAGCGCTTTCTGGAGAGTCTTAACAGTATTCAGGTACAGAAATTGAACAATCAAACATAAAATAACATGGTCTTCATTGTATAAATTATCATTTATTTTTCTTTTAATCTTTAATAAAAAATCTAATCCTGCGATTTAACTATTACGGATAAAAACTAGGCATGGGCTGGTATAAGAATCTGACGGTATCTTTTTAAATGTCTGGGTAAAAAACTACAACTTTTTTTTCCCCTCTGAACACAATATATTTTATTTTGTAAAACATTTATAATATTTTGGAACAGTAAACATGTCAGGCTAAATAATTTAAATGAATCTTTTGCTGTCTTCATTTGTTTCAAAAACACAGATTTCTTTACAATTTAAAACGGCATCTTTGGATATCTTTTCCGCTGGAGATACTATTGTCCTAAAAAACAAAAAGAAATAAAATCTTAAATAAATAAAAAATCCTACACATACCTTAGGAATGGTATAGCAGAAAATTTTGGTGGTTTTAAAACCTTGACTTTTCCAAACCGCGGTATACCTTAAAATTGGTTATCGTCCCATGCCTAATACAAACATTGTGATATTGATTCTCAAATGTTATACTGTGCAGCCCTAATCAAGACAAAAAAATTAGCACTGATAATTGTAAGAATTATGATTTTGTACCAATAACAACTGATCATAAATTATCATGTCATAATGATTTCTGAAGGATCATTTGACACTAAAGATTGGAGGTATGAAGAATTAAGTAATGAAAATTCAGCTTTGAATCACAGGAATAAATTACATTTGAAACTACATTCAATAAGAAAACTTTTTTTTAAATTGGTTTAATATTTCACAATGTAAGAGATTTTACTGTGTACTTCATTAAATAAACGCAGCCTTGGTTAGCAGTATTGCCTTCTTTTGAAACATTAAAAAGAATCCTTTGACTGGTAGTGTATATATAACTGCCACAAAAAAAGCTTTTTTCTTTTCACAGACGCATTGAGGTTGTTCATAAAGGAAGTGAGCGCCTCTGCTCCAGATCTTCCTATGTATTATTATCATCTTCCAGGCATGACCGGTGTTGCATGTAAGCGCTAACATTACTGGCAGCCAAAAATTTTACACTGCTGTAAATTCTTCAGAATTGCACATTGCGCCATGACTCATTGGCTTCCTCTGAATTTTTTGTTTCTGTTTTATTTGTTTCAGTAGAGGCAGCTGATGTGCTGAATGGGATCGAGAGGGAGATTCCCTCATTTCAGGGAGTGAAATACAGCGGGATGGATCTGAGGGATCTTGGACAGTGTGTTTGTTACAGTCAATCACGTAACTGGTCTGTCCTGTATGGAGTAGATGAGGTAAGAATTTTCCTCTCTGCATTTGTCATGTTCTTGTTATAATTTAAGGTTTTAATTTATTTAAATTGTCACATTTGCTGCTCAAGAAACATTTCTGATTATTATTAATGTTGAAAACAGTTGTGCTGCTTCATTCATTGTGGAACTACATAGAATTAGAATAGAATTAAAATTAATAAATAAATAAAATGTATTTTTTAATAATAATAATCTGAATGTTATTTGTCCTGTTCTTGTCGAAATTTAAGGTTTTAATTGTATTTTCTTCTGACTCTTTCTATTGTAGCAGCTCTTGGGTGCTTTGGTGCTTGGTGTTCACGGAGCAGTGGGGAGGTGAGTTCCAACATCATGGCATCTTATCACTGATTTTCTGGCCTTAGTTGTCATGAATTTATGACCTTTGGCTGTTTTATACACTATGGTTATGTTGTAGTTGTTGATAATCATAGTCTTGTGGGACTGATGTGCTTAATGGCAGTAGAGTTACCTTAATGTCATTTTAACACTGCCAGAGCACTGTGTAAAGGTTATGATTTGGCAATAATTTTCATAAAAACATGTACCGTGTGACACATGTTTGTTTCTTAGCAATAATAGGTTGCAATTGATTACGTGTTATGTAATCAGATTTTAAAAAAATGCAATACTTATAATTATTTACTGTAAGTTAAGAATCTTGCCATTTTTAATGGATTGGATGATTACTAATTATTCACTTCAACGGTAGTACATTGTTTATATTTCAAATTTTGGTGTCTAAGTGTTTAGATTTTATTAATTGAATACATGTAATAACAACAATATAATATTAATAGTAATAATCCCATAAACAAATTCAAAAACAAAAGTCTGTAAAGCAAAAGTAGGCCATTTACATTAGTGGATAACCTTTCTGATTTTTCATCATGTCATTTTTGTAATCACTAGCAAAACACTAGGGCTTCACAACATATTGAAAAATTATTTTTAACATTTATTTTATGTACCAGGCCTTTGTGTTGCATCATAAATATTTTTTTTATCATCCAAATTTACCCAATCAGATGGGGCCTTACTATGTTTATTCACACCTTCCTAGTAAATGCTGTTATGCTGTTGGCTAGACCGAACCCAAAGGTGAACCTAGTGCAGAGAGCTGGTGCACATTCAAGCTCAAACCAAAGCACAACGTTTGTTGTGCAACAGGGTTTGAGATATGTTTTTTCTTGTTTGGTGGGTGGGACAAAAATGTTAATCGGTATAAACCACAATGTATTAAAAATTATATTATCTCACACAGTGGGTTCAAGTATAGTCTTTTATTCTAGATAGCAAGGACAGTGACTGTAACATTAAGGGTATTTTGCAGTATTAAACACATATTTAGACCAATTTCTTCAGGCTCTGAAAAAATTCAAATGGATTATGAAGAATGGCCTTCTCAGCTGCCATAGTTTCAACTCCTCTGTCATCAGAACAGGGTGTTCTTCCATTTACACTTAAAAAACATGTTTGTGATCTTTTGTCAAGGCTGAACACAGCCCTGAAAATAAACACTAATGGTGGCAGAGAGACAAGTGAGGAAAAAGGCAACAGCGAATAAGAATCCAAATTTTTCATAGTATTTTAAAGTCTAAATGTTTGCACATTTTGTTTGTTGACAGTTGGTTTAGCCTGAATTAAATTAAACCTTTTTAAAACAAAAAGAAATTATGTTCCTTTTTGTAAGAAACACAATTTAACCAAAAAAAAACTGCTCAATTGTTTTTAAAGTACAAGTTAAAAGCATGATTGCATCTGAAAAATGTATTATAAAAACTGGCTAATAAACAGCATTTCTCTTGGGAAATGTTAAATTGCAAAAACAAAATCTAAACAACATTGCATATCTTATATTTTCTCAGCATTGTGCAGCCCTGTAGACAACAATTAAGCAATATAAAAATCCGTATGTTATGTAAAAAGTAGTCCTATTACATTATCTAAAATGAGTAGTCCAGTAGATGAGTAGTCCCGTGTTAATGACTTTTTATCATTTCATCAACATTCCTCACTTTGAAATCATTAATAAACTTCATTTTGTAGTTTGTAAGTTTTACCCAGAAGTTATTTTATAAATGTTGTTTTTGTTTTGAAAACTATAAATATCTAAACAACAAAATGAGGGAATTCATGAAATATTTCGATATTTATTATGGAAAAAAAATATATGCATTTTTTTTATTTCCACCACACTCTCTCTCTTACCACATTGTTTCATTTGCACCACAACCAGAATTTTTTCTCCAAACAAGCAACATTGAGGATGTTAAACTTCATATAATTTGACAATGTTTCTAGCTATGATAATAGCATTGTAATTAACAATACAAAGGAATTGAATTATATTTTTTTGCTAAAAAAGAAGTTGAACGTCATTTTTCTGATGTTCATGTTTTAAAAAATGATGGCTTAAGAAAGAAATTGCATAAATGCCTGCTGTCAAGCTTTAAAACTTTATCCGTAATGCACTGCCAAATATCATACAACACTCTCTTTCTATATTTTCCAGCACATATAACTACCTCGGAAGCATAGTGAACCAGATGCTTTCTGCTTTTAATAACGGCAACCACACACAGACCAGAGCCCTGCAGGTACAGTACAGTAATCATGCCCTGTTACAGTATACGTGCAATTCTCAAGTAGAAATTTATTTAATATTTATTTTATTTAATATTTAATGAACTACTATCATTTTAGCTACAATAAATGGCGATATGCAACTCTGTTTACAGTTTGAATTTATGGAGGTTATCACATTTGCCAGGACTCTTGGTAAGTTGATCAGCTTTCCACGTACATTTCAGATGTTTTTAAAGATTTTTTTAAATTGTCTTTACTGACCACACTATAGTGATATTGTTGATTGATTTTTTCCAAGAATTATGCTGTGTGCCATGTTGTTTAACTGCAAATATAAACAATGTAGAAAATATGTCATTAAATGTAATTTCATTTGGGATTTTGGGGAAAAAACAAAGCTGAGTTATCAGCTGCCGTTGTCCTCTGGTTTACATAATCTTTCAGAAATCATTCTAATATTGGTGCTTAAAGGTGCTCTTAAGAAAATCTGGATATGCCTAGGCATCATCGAATAATAAGAGTTCAGTGCATGGAAATGGCCATACCGTGAGCCTCAAACACCATTGGTTCTTGTGTAAATTGCACAAGTGTAAAACCCTGGTGAAAAACTGGCATATTAGAACACAATAGAGACTGTTACGTTGCTCATGGGTCGATTCATAACATAAGGGCTAGTCAGTCAGATTTGCATGAGCAGCCACATCATCAGGAGATCAGCAGCCAAAACAAAGGCTGATATATTACACATGGGACTATTAATAGGCACACCCCAGGCTGAGATTTTAACAATGATCATTTTTCTTCCTATTTCAATTCAATTCAATTCAATTCAATTCAATTCATAGCGCTTATACAATGTAGATTGTGTCAAAGCAGCTTCACATGGAAGATTATAGTGAATTGAAACAGAGTCAGTTCAGTTTTCAGAGATTAAGTTCAGCTCAGTTTAGCTCAGTTCAGTGTGGGTTAATAATCACTACTGAGAGTCCAAACACTGAAGAGCAAATCCATCGATGCGCAGCTCTACAGATCCCGAACCATGCAAGCCAGTGGCTACAGCGGCGAGGAAAAAACTTCACCAATTGGCGAAAGCGAAGATTTAAAAAACCTCGAGAGAAACCAGGCTCAGTTGGGCATGACCATTTCCCCTATGGCCAAACGTCTTGTGCAGAGCTGCAGTCTAGGCGCAGGAAGCTGGACCTCAGCGAAGACTCGTCTGTCCTTGGAGCATCACAGGAGTCAGTCTCATGTTCTCACTCCACGATGACCACCACACCAGCTGCTCAGGATACGGCCTGGTCCAGAAAACCTTGGGATCATCTCGTCGCTGGTTTCTAAGTTTATCAAAGTTTACAATAAACTTACTATGTATGTGGCAGATCAGAGCTCATTAATATTCGACACCTTTTCAAATATGGTCAATAAGGATCGTCTGATTCTAGGGGTATTTTATGGGGTAATAAATGAGCATATAAAACTGTTTCTGGATCATTTTTAAACTGACCTAAGGCATGAAGTCAGAATTTTTATAGCCCTTTTGTTACATTTTAATTATTTTATATTTTTTCCAAAGTTCAGTTTAAAGGATTTTTTTCAACACATAAACATAATAGTTTTAATAACTAATTTCTAATAACCAATTTCTTTTATCTTTGCCATGATGACCTTACATGACCTTACATAATACATATATATAATAATACATATATATATAAATAAGATATTTGTTTTCAGCTTAAAGTGCAATATCAAGGCTTAACTAATTAGGTTAAAGTTAGGGTATTTAGGCAACTCATTGTATAGTAGTTTGTTATATACCTAACAACTAAAATATTGCTTAAGGGATCTAATAATATTGACCTTAAAATAGTTTTTAAAAATAAAACTGCTTTGATAATAGCTGGAAAAAAATGACACTTTTTCCAGAAGAAAAAATATTATTGCAAATACTGGAAAAAATTCCTTAATCCATTAAATGTCACTTGAAACATATTTGAAAGAGAATAGATTTTGCACAGTAGGGCTAACAAATTTTAAAAGACAAGCATTTGATTGAATTATAAATCATTTTACAACATATTACATGTATTTTGTGCATCCTAACTAATTTAAATATTTGGTTATTTTAAAAAAGTATAAATAAAAATGATGATGCGGTGGTGCAGTGGGTAGCGCTGTCGCCTCACAGCAAGAAAGTGGCTGGTTCGAGCCTCGGCTGAGTCAGTTGGCATTTCTGTGTGGAGTTTGCATGTTCTCCCCGTGTTCGCGTGGGTTTCATCCGGGTGTTCCGTTTTTCCCCACAATTCCAAAGACATGTGGTATAGGTGTATTGGGTAAGCTAAAATTGTCCATAGTGTATGTGTGTTAATGAGTTTTATGGGTATTTCCCAGTGTTGGGTTGTAGCTGGAAGGGCATCCGCTGCATAAAACATATGCTGGATAAGTTGGCGGTTCATTCCGCTGTGCCGACCCCAGATTAATAAAGGGACTAAGCCGAAAAGAAAATGAATGAATGAACAAATAATAATAACTTTGGATGAAAAGTTCTTTATTAAATGTTTTTAATGATTATTTATCTGCAGGTTTTGATGTGTCTGTGAATAAGCAGGTGATGAGTGAGGTATCAGGGTTACCAATGGGTCCTCCTCGACTTCCATTACTGCCATGTCCTGTCTCAAAAGCCCAAGCTATAGCACAGAAAATCCACAACTTCTCTCAGGGACATTAAAATGAATGTAGAGATTTCAGTAAATCTAACTGAAATTGCAAACAAATAATCTGTACTGTTTCTTTACACTACAGTACGTTGATGTACTGTATCTTTTATGTTTGCACGCTTTTATACTTTATATTTTCCTGTTAATCTTTTATTGTTAACCCATTTTAGCCTATCTTAGCATTTTCTATGTGTAATTAATAACATTAAATGAAAATAACAATGTCAATGAACCTACTTGAATTACCTACTATATATTAGTTACTATTATTCCTCACTGTTACTGATATCTTTACTCCGTTGTACTTCATTTTCTATAACTTTATGAGATTTCTGTGATTTAATTGTTTGTGTCTTATTGCACAATGTGGCTTAATGCACACACATACTATATGTCTTTACAATATACTTCTGGTTTGGTATTTAATACAGTATTGATTATACTTTGGCTGTTGATACAATTGTTATTAATCCAGGCTGCTGAGAAAATGGTTGCAGGGTCAGCCATGATACCATTGTGTTCTTATATGACAAGTGGCATTTTTTTACTTAATTGCACCGCGTGTAATGTACAACAAAAATCAGTTTTATCAGTGTTTTATGCTCCATTTCAAAAGCAATATGTGCATCAGATTCTTCATAGTGGGCACTGTTGTCTATACTTAACTTTTTTCTGGAAAATCTTCTTATGTTTGCAAAGTACCATTTAAAAAGGGACATTTTTATTAATGTTGTATTCATTAAATAAAACTAAATGCAAGTCATTCTTTGAACATCTTATTTGATCGCATGATATTTTAAAATCTGCTTATTTAGGTTGAAATATCTATTTTAATGTCTGTAATTGATTGATTGAGTGACTGAACTGTAATTAGGCCACAATTTACAAGCCCTCATTAATGTCGTTCCATCTCCCTCGCTGAAAATATCCTAATTGAACTGAATGAAGTTGAGGGGACTCAGTCTTTCTGTCTCTGATTTTCCCACTGTCGTGATGGTCTAATATGTGTCACGGGTATTGACCAATATCATCTCAATTCCTCCTTGCTGTTCTAGCTGTAATGATCATTTGGAATCTGGAGGGTTTGTATGAAAGAAGAACTGGGAACAAGTAACCATTGACTTCCATAACTATTTGTTTGTCTAGTTATGGAAGTCAAAGGTTACCGGTTTCCAACATACTTCAAAATATCTTCTATTAAACTGGTTTCACTTGAGGACGAGTAAATAGTGAGTTAGTATTTATTTTATTTTTCATTTGTAGATGAATTATATCAATCTTATATCACCTCAGATAACATTTAGGTATTTAAATCATTAAAAAAAATAAAGTCTGTGAATATGTTAAATGTAGGATACAAAAATACCTATTTGTGTAAAACTGTAGGAGTGTTGGTGTTTTGCTTCTCTGTCAGCAAACTCGTCGAGAGTGCGCTGCATCATCAACTAATCAGCGGTTTTACTGCTGACTTCATGTCTGACTAAAAAAGGTCAGTAGTACACTGTACATCTTTTATCAGCACACTAGCAGTTTCTTCTCAAGGAGAACACTGAGACAGCTCGTTTAAAGTCAGGTCATGACCAGGTTTCCTTTGGGACAGCCTATCTGAATACAAATTAGAAACTTGTTTTAACTGCAATTTTTGTGGCTACAATGTTTACACTGATTTAGAAATTTCACATTTTTTTAATTATTTCTTATTTAAAAAAAATTTTATTTTATTTTTATTTTTTTTATTATGTAATTCTTATTCTCGCAGATTCTGAGGTAAACGATGGACTGATCACAAGAACTTTGATTTCATGTGACAAATGCCTCCATCTAGTGTTTGCTAAAAGCACGTGCAGCATCCTTTACTATGATAGGAGTGTTTTGGGCTAGTTATACTTTTGGGCCATATTCCATTAGATCATGGGTGCCCAAACCTTTTCTTATAAAGGGCCACAAACCAAACTTGATTGAGAGCTGTGGTACGAAGTTAAATATACCAAGCCATATTACATTAAATTTGCCATGGGTCATTATACTTTATTTGCTAATATTTAAAAGTAACTAGAAATGTTACTTTAAAACATATTAATTAATGATGCAGTTTCATTTTTACCGTTTTATAATGACCTTATTATAGTAAAAATAAACAATCCCATATATAACACAATGAGTTCAATGCTGAATACACTAGTTGAGCTGCATCTGTGTTTGCCTTGATTTGCTCACCGATGTCTTGTGCATCTGTCAAGTGACAGTGTTTACGTTTTAAAAGTCTGATTTATTTACATCATTTAAATGAAACATTTAATTTTAGTTGGCTTTATTGTAGCTCCTCAATTAAACAAAGAAACAAAATATTATGTTCAATTCGAAATGATGATCTCTGTCAAAAGCATTTGCCCCAACCAACTCCCCATCATTCTCCCTCTTTTTTTTTAGATGAAATGGCGGACCAAACAAAAGGTTATCTTGGGCCAACATTGACACACGCGCCCTACTTTGGGCACCTCTGCATTAGATAGATAGCCACCAGTAGACAGCAATAAATTACCAGTAGATACCCACAGGGACTTTCACAATTTCCAATCAAAACATTTTACAATTTACATTCAGTTACATTCAAGAGGGTTTCTATTGTGTGTCTATCTTTTAAGATGAAATTGAGAAAACAGAACTATTCCACAAGAAAAGTACTATAGCAAATTATAGTAAATAGTAGTAGAGTAGGCCACAGCCATATCACCCTGCAGCCCAAGACCGGCTACTCACTGAAGCTAAGCAGGGCTGAGCCTGGTCAGTACCTGAATGGGAGATCACATAGGTTGCTGTTGGAAGTGGTGTTAGTGAGGCCAGCAGGGGGCGCTCAACCTGTTGTCTGTGTATATCTTAATCCACCAGTATAGTGAAGTGGATGCTATACTGTTAGTGGGTGCCGTCGGGATGACGTCCTGACTCTCTTTGGTCATTAAAAATCCTATGGCACTTCTTGTAAAGAGTAGGGGTGTAGCCCCGGTGTCCTGGTTAAATTCCCTCTCGGCCCTTAACCATCATGGCCTCCCAATCATCTCCATCCACTGAATTGGCTCTATAGCTGGTGTGTGGTGAGCGCACTGGCGCTGTTGTCCTGTGGCTGCCATCAAATCATCCAAGTGGATGCTGCACACTGGTGGTGGTGCGGAGAGCCCCTTCTCATGATTGTGAAGTGCTTTGGGTGTATGGCCATACACGATAAATACGCGATATAAATACACATTACATTAAATACTGTAGGTGATTTTTAACCATACTATAATAAAGTACTTAAATTAATCTATTGTGATATGGCAATACAGCAATTGCAAGGAAGTTGCTAGAGAGGATACAGCTGCAGCTGGAAGTCAACTAGAATTATTTCTTAAATATACATTCATTCGTTCATTTTCCTTTGGCTTAGTCCCTTGTTTTATTAAATCACACAATATTTGTATTTATTAACGTCTACCCCCACACCAACCCTAAACCCAACCCTCATAAAGATGCTAAACAGTAATTATAGAGAGCACTACTCACATTAATAATAAATTACCTATAAAATTGAATTGTGTTAACCACCCGACCCTCACAGTAATGTAAAAACAGTAATTATAGAGTATTGTTCAATTAAATTACTCTTTAAAATGCATTTTATTAAAGCCTACAACTTCCCCCAACAGAAAATAGTCATTATTGTTGAACAGTGTCACAAAATTATGCTATATTGATGTGTGTATCCCCAGCTGTATTCCTTCTAAACTTAAAACTGCAGTAGTATAAACAATTTACCCAATATTGTACTAAGTTTTCTACAATTTTACTTATATTATACTAGCTACACCACAATTTACTATAGTACAAACTAGTATACTACATGTATTACAGCACACTATAGCTAATAGTGTTACAGTATACAGTATAACACTATGAATATAACACTAAATAACACTGAATACTATAATACATAAAGTATCATATACATTACTATAGTATGGTTCAAAGACACCAAAGTATTTACTCTTATATAGTATTTTTTCACATTTTCATTTTCATGTGGGGGTGACTTCAACCAAGTGCTTCAAAAAGTGCTTTATATTTTCGTTAATGAGCTACTGATTAAAAATCGAAGGTTTTTTTTATATGTAGAATTGTTCCATGAGAACAAAAAAACCACCACAGCAGGAATAACGCGATCATAAACAATCCCCATTCACACGCGGAACCAATAATAGCGCTCTAAATCACTACAACCACACGGGACAATAATACAGCGACGCCGTGTATTCACGTATTTCCGGCCAGCTCAGCGCACCACGGAGGAGTGTTGTGGAGCTGTAATCCAGACAGAGACATTTGTTATCCAGCTGTAAACACTTCGCAAACACCTGCCGTGAGTAAATCTGACATTACAGAAAAATGGTGCTGTTGACGATGATCGCGCGGCTGGCGGACGGACTCCCGCTGGCGGCTTCAATGCAGGAGGACGAGCAGGTACGTTTATATGAGCTCAGTCATTTCTCACTGCTTTATCATTTACATTAGGACTGTGTGTTTGCTAAATTTAAGAGCAGTGTCTTGGGAACGTGACATTTTCTTTTGAAAGTATATGGTTATTGTAAACTACAAGGCAGATATATGTTTTACCAGAGGTTTAACTTTAACTCTGGCCTTCATTGGCTCAGTTTGCAGTGATTGGACAGCTGTGGTAGTACTTTTATTTGAAATGGTTTATTTGGTATCTAGCCGCGTTATTATTATATCTGGGGCAATATTATTTGCCGCGGTCGTTTATTGTCTAAATGAAAGCTGTCATTGGGCACACACATAGAGAAGAAGGTTCATTAGATGATCATTTTGATCAGTTACAGCGCCCTCTTCTGTCTAGATGTGAATTTTACACTTGCTTTTCTTCGCCCCCTCCTTACTAAATATCACCTGATTTATAAAAATAGATTAAATAATTCAAATAGGGTATATTATTATTTTCTAATGTAGTTTTTAATTATGTTCTGACTTAAATGGTTATTTATGTAGTTATAATATTGCCAGTTCATGCCTCAAAAGGACAGTTCACCCAAAAAAGTACACAGTTTACCCAGCCTTAAGTGGTTCCAAACCTTTAAGTTTTTAAGAAGTTTCTTTCTTCTGTTTAACACAAAAGATTATATGTTTGAAAAAGGCCAAAACTGTCAGCCATTGAAATCTATATAGAAAAAAACAAATGCTATGGAAGTCAGTTGTTACTGGTTTCCAGCTTTCTTCAAAATATCTTCTGCTGAACAAAAGAACAGGTTTGGAGCAAGTGAAGGAAGAATTTTCAGTTTTGTGTGTATCTAACCGCGTTATTATTATTATTATATCTACTATATCAAATATTATATTATTTGTTATTATTATATTATCTGTCTAGATGTCAACTTTACACCTGCTTTTCTTCAGCCCCTCTTTGCTAAATATCACTTGATTTATAAAAATAGATTGAATAAATAAAATAGGTCATATTATTATTTTCTAATGTAGTTATTAAGCATGTTCTGACCTATTTGTTTATTTATTAAATGGTTATGTAGTTATAATATTGCCAGTTCATGTCTTAAAGGGACAGTTCACCCAAAAAAGAAAATTTACACAGTATTTACAGTACCCACCCTCAAGTGGTTCTAAACCTTTATGACTTTCTTTCTTCTGTTCTACATAAAAGGTGATAATTTTGAAGAAAGCTAAAACTTGCAGCTATTGACATCAATATATAAAAGACAAATACTAAGAAAGTCAGTTGTTACTGGTTTCCAGCTTTCTTCCAAATATCTTCTGCTGAAGACAAAAAACTGGTTTGGAACGAAGGAAGGAAGAGTAAATTATGACAGAATTTCAGTTTCTTGTGTATGTAACAGCATTATTATTATTATTTTATCTATTTTATCAAATATTATAATATTTTGCTCCGTCATTTATTATCTATGAAAGCTGTTATTGGTCACACATTGCAAAGAAGGTTCATTAGATGATCATTTTGATCAGTTACAGCGCCCTCTTCTGTCTAGATTTGAACTTTACACCTGGTTTTCTTCGCCCCCTCCTTGCTAAATATCACCTGATTTATAAAAATAGATTAAATAATTCAAATAAGTTATATTATTATTATTTTCTATTGTAGTTTTTAAGCATGTTCTGGCTTATTTTAAATGGTTATGTAGTTATAATATTGCCAGTTTATGTCTTAAAGGGATAGTTCACCCCCAAAAAACGTACCCACCCTCAAGTGGTTCCAAACCTTTATGGGTTTCTTTCTTCTGTTGAACACAAAAGATGATATTTTTGAAGAAAGCCAAAACTGGCAACCATTGCCATTCATATATAAAAAAAACAAATACCACGGAAGTCAGTTGTTACTGGTTTCCAGCTTTCTTCCAAATATCTTCTGCTGAAGACAAAAAAAAAAACGGGTTTGGAACAAGTGAAGTAAGAGTAAACGATTACAGAATTTTCAGTTTCGTGTGTATATAATCGTGTGTATATATATTATTATTATTATTATTATTATTATTATTATTATTATATCTATTATATCAAATATTATACTATTTGGCGCTGTCGTTTATTGTCTATGAAAGATGTTATTGGTTACATAGAGAAGAAGGTTAATTTATGATCATGTTGATCAGTTACAGCGCCCTCTTCTGTCTAGATGTCAACTTCACGCCTGCTTTTCTTCACAAATTATCACTTGATTTATAAAAAAAGATTCAATAATTAAAATAGGTTATATTATTATGTTCTTATGTGGTTTTTAAGTATGTTTTGACTTATTTTAAATGGTTATTTATGTCATTATAATATTGCCAGATTCTGTCTTAAAGGGATAGTAAGAAAATTGACACAGTATTTACCCACCCTCAAGTGGTTCCAAACCTTTAGGAGTTTCTTTCTTCTGTTAAACACAAAAGATGATATTTTTGAAGAAAGCCAAAACTGGCAGCCATTGACATCCATATAGAAAAAACAAATACCACGGAAGTCAGTTGTTTCTGGTTTTCAGCTTTCTTCCAAATATCTTCTGCTGAACAAAAAAACAGGTTTGCAACAAGTGAAGGAAGAGCAAATGATGACAGAATTTTCAGTTTCGTGTAACCGCGTCATTATTATATCAAATATTATAATATTTGCCGCTGTCGTTTATTGTCTATGAAAGATGTTATTGGTCACATAGAGAAGAAGGTTCATTAGAAGATCATTGTGGTCAGTTACAGCGCTCTCTTCTGTCTAGATGTCAACTTTACACCCGTTTTCTTTTGTATGTAGTTTTTAATAATGTTTTGACTTTTATTTAAATGGTTATTTTTTTATGTAGTTATAATATTGCCAGGTCATGTCTTAAAGGGACAGATCACCCAAAAAAGAAAATTTACGCAGTATTTACCCACATTTAAGTGGTTCCAAACTTTTAATTAGTTTCTTTCTTCTGTTGAACACAACATAGGATATTTTGAGGAAAGATGAAACTGGCAACCATTGGCTTCCACATAAGAAAAACAAATATTATGGAAGTCAGTTGTTACTGCTTTCCAGCTTTCTTCCAAATATCTTCTCTTGAACACAAAAGAACAGGTTTGGAACAAGTGAAGGAAGAGCAAATGATGACAGAATTTCAGTTTTGTGTGTACTATTCCTTTAAGACCCTAAAAAAATAGGTTAATTGCTAGGGAAGCACCCATACCAGTATCGGGTCGATACTTGGTTAAAATACTCCTACTCATATCGTACATGAAATGCCAATACAATGCACCAAAACCACTCAACAGTATTTCACTACATGAATGTAATTTGATGTCCTACCTGACTTCATTGTCTTAATGTATTATTTAATGTATTATATATTTATAGCTTAGCCATTTTATCCATTTATAAAATACATTATTAACGAATCTATAGGCTACTGAAAAATAAACCGAATATGCAATATGATTCTTGATTGTGTAATGTGTGAAGTCATGGATGTGTGTCAGCACAAGGGTAACTTCTCCTTTAGATGTCAATGGTTAACCAGTAATCAATAAGGTATATCGATTTACAGGGTTGTCAACAATGTGTGTATATTTTTGGCTTGGAATAGCCTTCTGTTTTTGTGTTCATCCTTGCTGCAGCCAAAAATTAAAACTTTCTTTCAAATTAATTGCACTTTCATTGAAACCAAATCTAAGAAGTTTCAGAATCGGTACTCTGTATCGACAAGTACACAATTTAAAATACTCCTGTTTGTATTGGTTTGTAAAAAGTGGTATCGGTTCATCCCTGTTAATTGCACATTTTTAGCTAAAATCCTGATAATACAGTTGTAACGCCTTAAAATGTAATTTTTATAATTTCTGTTTGCGGTTTTACAAATAGTCAGAACTGCGAGATATAAACTCAGAATTGCTTAATTGTTTTATTCAATTATTGTATTTAAATTCATCATTTAAGAAACATTTATTGTAAACAATGACAGAATGTTCCCACTTAATTTAATAGTATTTATACATGTAATATGCACATTATTATTGCACAGATTTATGCAAGTAGTTATGGCATTGTAGATTATTAAGAATTTAATCGATAAATTCACAATAGGTAAGAATTTAATCAATCCGAAATCAGAGCTTGCAAATCGAAATCTAATCACTACATCTGTATCGATATACCCAGCCCTAGCGATTCGTTTGCCACTTTTCAGCATTTTTACAGGACTGATAGACCTATAACTCTTCATGTGTGGATGAATTACTATAACTGGAGAATTCAATCCCAATCATTTGTGTGTTCAAAAATTGACATATTGATTGTTGAGTTAAGAGGACCAACACCAGTTTAAGGTTTAAGATAAATAAAGATTCTAGAATTTTTCCAAATGGTGTGTTAGATATCCAGTAGTTACTTTCATTACATTTACCGTCATTTGATTAAGTTCTAACATCTTTACATTTCCTCCTTCCACGCTGCCATGAAGGGAAGTGAGAAGGTTTGTGTACCTTTAGCTTTTGTGAAATCCCTCTGAAGAAGATGGAGTCAGATGTATCAGAATGAGTGTGTGTTATTGGCTCTAATTTGCACTTTGGTCCTCAGATGGGTCGAGATCTGCAGCAATATCAGAGCCAGGCCAAACAGCTCTTCAGAAAACTAAATGAACAGAGTCCCAACCGATGCACCTTAGAGGCAGGATCTATGTCCTTTCAGTAAGTTTTCCTTGTAGCAAACCACAAACTACAGAATCATCGTGTTTATGCAATTTGCAGTACAACACAGAATGTTATGGAATTTGTGGATTAAATAATGTAGCAAGTTTTTTTCCTCACCGCTGTCACCACTTTCTTGCATGGTTTGGGATCTGTAGAGCTGCGCATCGATGGATTTGCTCTTTAGTGTTTGAATAAACCACAATAAACCTCTCAGTAGTGAATAAACCACACTGATATGAGCTAAACTGAACTTAAACACTAAAAACTGGACTGACACTGTTTCAATTTACTATAATCTTCTATGTGAAGCTGCTTTGACAATCTACATTGTAAAAGCGCTATACAAATAAAGGTAAATTGAATTATACACTTAAAGGGGGTGACATGGTCAGTCAGTGGTTAGCACTGTTGCCTCACTGCCAGAAGATTGCTGGTTTGAGTCCCGGCTGGGTCAGTTGGCATTTCTGTGTTGAGTTTGCACGTTCTCCCTGTTTTTGCGTGGGTTTCCTCCGGGTGCTCCGGTTTCCCCCACAGACAAAGACATGCTGTATAGATGAATTAAATAAACTAAATTGGCTGTAGTGTATGAGTGTGAACTAGTGTTTATGGGTGTTTCCCATTACTGGGTTGCAGCTGGAAGGGCATCCGCTGTGTAAAACATGGTGGATAAGTTTGCGGTTCATTCCGCTGTGGCGACCCCTGATGAATAAAGGGACTAAGCCGAAGGAAAATGAATGAATATACACTTAAAGGGTTAGTTCACCCAAAATGAAACTTACCTCCTCATTTACTCTCCCTTGTGTGGTATAAAATTTTATGAGTTTCTTCTGTTAACCCAAAAGAAGAAATTTTGAAGAATGCTGGTTGCTGTTTGGCACCCATCAAAACCCATTGAAAAATTACTATGGAGGTCAAACTTTCAGCATTTTTAAAAATATCTTCTTTTGTGTTCAACAAAAGAAAAAACTCAAATAGGTTTTGAACAAGTGAAGGGTGAGTATATGATGGCTGAATTTCATTTTTGGATAAACAATTGCTTTAATAAAAAAACATTTTGTAATGAAGCCAGTTATTTTGCTGTAAATTTAAATTGTAAATCTAAAATTATGGAGTAATTACAGTGTGTTCTTCCATTTTTTAAAGCAGAATTTAAATGGAGCTTGAAAAGAAACTAAAAGTATTTTAAACGATTCTTATTTTTTTTTTTAAATAAAAAAAATATTTTTTTTTTTTCTTAATAGTTGCACAAATTGAATATTCATTTGCATTACCAAAATATATAAATAATTAAAATAAAGTACTGGGAAACTAAAAACAATCCATTAAAAATACAATTTAAAAGGGAAGTATGAGCAGAATTCTGGGGGAGATAATGTATAGGGCCTCACTAAAAATGATCAAAAGTAGGTCCATGTGTTACCATTGTATAATTTGTTTGTATGTTTTTGTGATTTGATTAAATATGTTTTATACACTGTAAAAATGAGTAAATAAGTGAGTAAACCCATTGCTTTAAAAATCTTAAGTAAATGACCTATGTGCATGATTAAGTTAAAGGGCACGTATGATGAAAATCAACTTTTGTAAGCTGTTTGGACAGAACTGTGTGTATGTTTAGTGTGTCCACTGTCATACTGAAGTAATAGAAACCCAACAAGTCTCTTTTTTATTTTATTTCCTGACGTTAAAATAGGATCCAAATTACAGTTATTTTGAGGTCCACCGCAAGGTGATGTAGGAGTGCGGTTTTCCCCGCCCACCGAATTAATTGACAAGTGCCATGTCTCCATAATAACATGTATACACACAACCACAGAACATTTTTTGCAAATAAACTGGGAATATTAAAATATCTGTTCCAACTCTCTGTTTAAAACTTTTTTAAAACAGAGCATGTTTGTAATAAAGACTATCTAATATAGATATAATAAAAGGATATCTAATTCACCACGACCGCATGGTGTCAGTAAACATGCATGTGTATATATATATATATATATATATATATGTATATATATATATGTATATGTGTGTGTGTGTGTGTGTGTGTGTGTGTATGTGTACTGCAAACAACATTTGTGTGAGACTCATCATTTCAGAAAGGCTTGAATAGACTCCACCACAAATACATGAAGTAAACTTACTTTGTATTTTTGACTAATGAGCTGTATTTCAGCTTCATCCGTGTTTGTCTCCATCACTGACTGCGGTTTATCTGCTGTAATGCAGGAGAAGCAGGCACGCACGTGGGAGCGGTGGGCTGGGAGAAGCAGATGATTTGAATTTAAAGGCACAGGCTACAAAAACAACTACACTGTACTCTCAATAAAATGAGCATATTCTGGAGGCTATAACAAATAATCAGAGTATTTTGAGCTGAAACTTTACAGACACTTCTGGAGACACCAACGGCTTATCTTACATCTTGTAAAAGGGGTAAAATAGGCACCCTTTAAATCAAAAAAATAAAGTTAAATCAACTTAACACTTCCAAGTTACTGTGGGTTTACTCACTTTAGGTAAAGTCAACCTTGTCTCTCTCTTTTAAAGCAACAGGTTTACTTGCTTTTTTTTTTTTAAGTAAATCACTTTTTTCACAGTGTAAATAGTCTCTCTTCTCCCTTCTTTTTAAAGCTATGTCATAGAGAAGGGCGTTTGCTATTTGGTTCTCTGTGAGGCCGCCTTTCCTAAAAAGCTAGCGTTTGCTTATCTTGAAGATCTACAGGCAGAATTTCATGAACAGCATGGCAAGAAGGTGCCCACGGTCTCCAGGCCTTACTCCTTCATAGAGTTTGGTAAAAGAGCCTTTAATAGTCAAAGTTTCATTTAATTCCCCTCAAGAGATGACCTCGTAACCCATTTTCCTATTCTGTCCAAAGATACATACATTCAGAAAACCAAAAAGTCCTACATTGACAGCAGAGCACGCAGGAACCTGAGCAACATTAACACAGAGCTACAGGATGTACAGAGGATAATGGTGGCCAATATTGAAGAAGTTCTGCAGCGGGGAGAGGCTTTATCTGGTAAATACTGCTTCTGGTGGATTTTTATGAGACTTCTTTTTCACTTTGAGTACATAGAAATGTAGATTTTTATTTATTTATTTATTTATTTTATTTCTCTTCATCTTGTTAAATGTGTTTTTGAAGTATCTAAAATGCTAGATTCTCCTAACTTCAAGCAAGGCTGAAGTTATTTTAAAAATAAACACATAATAAAATGCTCAAGTGTATGATTCTATAATGATACACAATGTATTTTAAGGGCTTTAATGATGACTTTATGGTGTTTTACGTTTGTTTTTTATTTAATAAAAAAAAAAAGAATGCCAAAAGTCGATGAATGTGGCAGTAATATTGGCTGAAATGAAAATGTAAGAATGTTATTTAACTACAGTGGTTTTAACTTTAGAATGACTAAAAGGTTGTCAGTATGATGGTGAGAAACTGTACATTTCCAGTCAAACCTATGGTGGCCAAGAGAGTTTATCTTGCTGCAAGTTAATACATGCCATTATGAAAAATGGCAGCAAATTGAGAAAAGATCTTTCGTTTGACAGCACACGTGTTTCAAATTCTCACAACGCAAAAAAATGTGCTGCATTTTTTCACAACACAAACAAATTAATGAAACATTCTGCATTTTCTCACAACGCAAACAATTTACGCAAATGCCTGCATTTTCTCACAAATTTTCAAATAGAACGGAACACAACAGAAATGTTTCAAGGGAACCCTAAAATGTGACCGATATTTAGATTATGGTTATTTAGACTGATAAAATACAAATGACAAGGGAATCATGATGTTAAAACAAACAAACAAAAGACTCACCTTTCAAAGATCACCTACAACTTCACTGAGCAATACAGGGAGTGCAGAATTATTAGGCAAATGAGTATTTTGACCACATCATCCTCTTGCATGTTGTCTTACTCCAAGCTGTATAGGCTCGAAAGCCTACTACCAATTAAGCATATTAGGTGATGTGCATCTCTGTAATGAGAAGGGGTGTGGTCTAATGACATCAACACCCTATATCAGGTGTGCATAATTATTAGGCAACTTCCTTTCCTTTGGCAAAATGGGTCAAAAGAAGGACTTGACAGGCTCCGAAAAGTCAAAAATAGTGAGATGTCTTGCAGAGGGATAAAGCACTCTTAAAATTGCCAAGCTTCTGAAGCGTGATCATTGAACAATCAAACATTTCCTTCAAAATAGTCAACAGGGTCGCAAGAAGCATGTGGAAAAACCAAGGTGCAAAATAAACTGCCCATGAACTGAGAAAAGTCAAGCGTGCAGCTGCCAAGATGCCACTTGCCACCAGTTTTGCCATATTTCAGAGCTGCAACATCACTGGAGTGTCCAAAAGCACAAGGTGTGCAATACTCAGAGACATGGCCAAGGTAAGAAAGGCTGAAAAACGACCACCACTGAACAAGACACACAAGCTGAAACATCAAGACTGGGCCAAGAAATATCTCAAGACTGATTTTTCTAAGGTTTTATGGACTGATGAAATGAGAGTGAGTCTTGATGGGCCAGATGGATGGGCCCGTGGCTGGATTGGTAAAGGGCAGAGAGCTCCAGTCCGACTCAGACGCCAGCAAGGTGGAGGTGGAGTACTGGTTTGGGCTGGTATCATCAAAGATGAGCTTGTGGGGCCTTTTTGGGTTGAGAATAGAGTCAAGCTCAACTCCCAGTCCTACTGCCAGTTTCTGGAAGACACCTTCAAGCAGTGGTACAGGAAGAAGTCCTTCCTTTCTATCCTTTAAGAAAAACATGATTTTCATGCAGGACAATGCTCCATCACACGCGTCCAAATACTCTACAGCGTGGCTGGCAAGAAAGGGTCTAAAAGAAGAAAAACTAATGACATGGCGTCCTTGTTCACCTGAACTGAACCCCATAGAGAACCTGTGGTCCATCATCAAATGTGAGATTTACAAGGAGGGAAAACAGTACACCTCTCTGAACAGTGTCTGGGAGGCTGTGGTTGCTGCTGCACGCAATGTTGATGGTGAACAGATCAAAACACTGACAGAATCCATGGATGGCAGGCTTTTGAGTGTCCTTGCAAAGAAAGGTGGCTACATTGGTCACTGATTTGTTTTGTTTTTGAATGTCAGTAATGTATATTTGTGAATGTTGAGATGTTATATTGGTTTCACTGGTGAAAATAAATAATTGAAATGGGTTTATATTTGTTTTTTGTTAAGTTGCCTAATAATGATGCACAGTAATAGTCACCTGCACACACAGATATCCTCCTAAAATAGCTAAAACTAAAAACAAACTGAAAATTACTTCCAAAAATATTCAGCTTTGATATTAATGAGTTTTTTGGGGTCATTGAGCACATGGTTGTTGTTCAATAATAAAATTATTCCTCAAAAATACAACTTGCCTAATAATTCTGCACTCCCTGTAGTCCCAGCACAACAGCGCCTATCACGTTTCAGGGTCCCCTTGAAACATTTCTGTCATGTTTCCTTTTTTTTTGCAAGTATTGGGAGAAAGTGCAGGTGTTTTCGTACATTGTTTGCGTTGTGAGAAAATTCAGCGCTTTTTTATTATTGTTTTTTTTTTTTTTTTTTTTTTTTTGCGTGTTCATGTTGTGAGGATTCGCAGCATGTGTGCTGTCAAACAGCTAAAGATCTTTTCTTAATTTATTTTCAGGATTGCATGTGTTTTCTTAAATTGCAGCACGTTAAGCTCTCTTGGCCACCATACAAACAAACCATCCTTCTGCAATTTTATACCAAAAAGGGAAATAAGGGCAGTTTCAAAAGCCAAATATATTAAAGCGCTGCTATAATGTGATTGTATTGTATTGCAATATGGTGCACTTAAGTGTAAAGTTAAATCAAAGGTAATTTTGAAAAAGTAAACTTGAAAATTAAATGATTTAATGACAATAATTTACTGTGGTTACAACTGAATTAGTTACAAAATAACTGAAAAAAAAAAAGATAAAACATGAAATGATAAAAACATATAATAGTAATTGTACCCAGCTTAAATGTAAAATAGTTACCTAAGAGAGAAAGGCAAAGAACAGACACACACACACACACACACACACACACACACACACACACACACAGATTATTATAAATGAATCATTTTAAATACACTGATTATTATTATTATTTATTTTTACTGTTTATCCATAAATGTTGATTGTTAAATGTAGTTTATTCTGATTTAGTATTTAATTATTTTCTTTTTGTATTTTTATTTAAATATTATTACTAATTATTATTATTATTATTATTATTATTATTATTATACTACTACTACTATATATTTTAACACTATACTACTATTTACTGTGTTTACTATGTTTTTTTTTTTAAATATACACTACCAGTCAAAAGTTTGTCACAATTTTTTTCATGTTTTTTTATTTATTATTATTATTATTATTATTATTATTATTCTGGTCATCAGTGCGGCATTTATTATATGTAAATAAAAATGGTTAAATTGTTAAATACTTATTTATTAAATATTTATTTATTACTTATTGTATGTTCAAATGAAATTATTAGTCCAGTCATTATTGCTTTTTTACTATTACTAATAATAATAATAATAACAATAATAAATTATATTTGAGTGATTTCTGAAGGATCATGTGACTGTGAAGACTGGAGTAATGAAGCTGAAAATTCATTTTTAAAATCACTGGAATAAATAATTAAATTAAATGATAAACTACTTTTGAACTGTTATTTTAAATTGCAATAACATTTCACAATTTTACTATTTGTACTGTATTTTTGCTGAAATGAATGCAGCCTTGGTGAGCAGAAGCTTATTTTCAAACATTGAAAAATCCTACTGACCCCAAACTTTTGACCAGTAGTGTATGTATGTTCTTTTTAATGTAAACTTTGTAAATGCTTTGGGAATACATTTGTAAAATTTGTCATGCAATTAGTGAATTGAATTTAATTGAATTGAACAGAGAGTTAGGCCTAAGAGAGGCAGATAGCAGTAGAGAGAAGAAAGACTCAAGAGCAAAAAAAGACCACAGCAGGAGAAGAGCAGAGCAGGAAAGAGACAAAGAGAGCAAAAGTTACAAACTATTTTTGTCTGTTCCTTGACTATGTGACCAAAGCCCAAATACTGACACATTCAAACTGACCAATCCATATAGCAATAAGTAACCACACTGTAAAACCCCTGAAATCTAAACACAGCTCACCCAGACCCTGATTTTTTATTAGCACTTCTGTCTTTGGAATCTGGTTGGACTGTCTTTTGGGGGAAAAGACATGGTTTGCAATAAAAACAAATGCATATGTTAATTTACATCCTTTCAAAAAACACATTTTTATACACTATTTAAAAAAAAAACTATACTTGAATAATTCAATACAACCAACTGAGCAGAATTTGCAGCAAAACATTTACAATGTCACAAAAAAAAAAAAAATCGAATTTTAATTTAAAATAAATTTTCCAGCATATTTTAAGCAGTGGAGCTGTTCTCAACCCTGATAATAACAATATTTATCTAATAGAAACAATTTAATTGTAAAATATATTAAACCAGAAACCCTTTCACAGTTACTGTATTACAAAATTGTGCATTTTACCATGTTTCTAGTTTAAAAATGTTTGTTTTTAAAAAATTTTCATGTGTTTTTACCCCCCTCAGCTTTGGACTCGAAGGCCAGCAACTTGTCCAGCCTGTCCAAGAAATACAGAAGCGATGCTAAGTACCTGAACACTCGCTCCACATATGCTAAGCTAGCAGCTGGCGGAGTCTTCTTCATCATGCTGATCGTTTACATCCGTTTCTGGTGGCTGTGAGCTGTGGAAGATGTATGTGTGTGTGTGTGGAAGGAAAAAGGGGCTCACAGGTGAAACGCAGACGGACACTTAAATGACGACCAGCTCATGTTGTTTTAAACCACAGCCTGTTCTTAAAGACTGTCAAATCCGGCAATTTCCCTCCTAACAGGCCGTCGAGTCCCCAACCTGATCCTCACTGCTATCTGTTTTATGAACTACACGGAAGTCTGTTTACTTAGAGTGTGTGAATGAGTGAAAGAGAAGGAATGGAGGTGCGTTTTTCTGTTTGTGTTTTTGTGAGATCTCTCCAGTCATGGAAATGAATCTTATATACTGTGCTACAGTACCATAGAGCAACAATGCATCTTAATTAACCATTCATTCATTCAAATTTGTCGAATTAGTTCCACAGACAACTCCTTGTTGTTATTATTTAGGTAAGGTTTCATTTCGGCCATGGAGATAAATGAGCCGGATGCATTATTAACACTCAAATATCTGCACAGATTTCCTAATTCTGCTTCTGTCTGTTAACCAGATATGTAGAGTTTGGCTCCTATATCTATGA
This sequence comes from Danio kyathit, assembly GCA_903798195.1. NCBI lineage: Eukaryota > Metazoa > Chordata > Actinopteri > Cypriniformes > Danionidae > Danio > Danio kyathit. The sequence continues at coordinate 26,865,175 of LR812526.1, forward strand.
AAGCCTTATGAAGTGTAGGGGTTAATGAAGTCTTAATTTGAATTCGTCTCATTAGTTTAGCCAGTTGTGTTCCTGGTGCAAAAATTGCCCAATAAACAGCACTTGCGCTGCTGTGAGGACATTTGAGGTTGTGTCCAATTGCTCAATACAGACCATAGTAATTACACTATTGTCAGGGGGAAGTGGGGGCATTTTTTGACAAGCAGAGGATTGGATCAGATGCAGTCCATTGCAGTCTACTTGTCTGGTCTCCTTCACAGTTTGTAGATACTCCGTTTGATCCAGGTACATCATTTCCTACATCTGTATTTTACATGCATTGAAGATTTAAAGTCACAATAACCAACAGTGTATCATGTGTCCACCGCCTGAGGTTAAATTGCTCATAGCAAGAGTGTTTGTTCAGGTCACAAATCCAACAATATAAATAAATTAATTCAGACTCATTTAATAGTTGCTTTTGCTTCTGTTTTTGCAGGTCACACTGTCAGTTTTAAAATATTTGGGCTCGATAGAAGTCACTGTCAGTCATATCTAATAAACTGTAATGCTTTTATACACAATTTCAGTTTAAAGATCACAGCAATCTTAAACCCTTTTAAAAAACTGTAAATAAAACTTTATATCTTTATTATTATCTTTAACTTTAAAACTTTATCACAGAGCTCCTACACTGTAAAAAATGCTGGGTTAATTCCTTCATGATGTGCCAACACAAATCAGTTAATTTACCTTAATTGTTTTTACAAATTTAAGTGGATTGAACATAAAACAATTAAGTTGTCCCAAAAAACTTTTAAGAATTTTGTTGTTTCAGCTCATTTTAATTAAGTAGTTTGAACAAGCAGCTAAAATAATGTTAGCTTGTGTAGCATGCTTTTTACACAAATTTGTGCAGATATCTTAATAAAATAATTTCCAGTAATATGATAACATACTAATTTTTAAAATTAATTTTACTTGAGTCTAGTTAAATAGCCAAGTGAAGCTAAATGTTATTACAAATGAAAAGGTAATTATTGATGAATGTCTATCTATTTTGCTAGAAGACATTTTATGTTATTCAGGGTGTCCACGGGATCTTAAAGTCTTGAAATGTCTTAAATTTCAAAACACAAATTTTAGGCCTTAAAAAGTGATAAATACACTGACACATTGTCCTGTAGGTCTTAAATCGTTTTAAACAGGTCTTAATTTTGCCTTGTCTTAGTAAAGCTGCTCAATTTGGGCAGACATCCATCCAATGACCAACAATACATCTCTATAAAACCTTATTTTTATATTGCAAAGAGATATAATTTATAACCGCTGTTAGACATTTTTACAGCAAATTCCCCAAATTACAGTTTCAATCAGAATTATTCAACCCCCTTTGATTTTTTTTTCTTTCCTTTTTTAAATATTTCCCAAATGATGTTTAACAGAGCAAAGAAATTTTCACAGTATATCTGAATGTTTTTTCTTCAGGAAAATGTCTAATTAATTTGTCTGTTTTTTTTCTGTAAAATGTCTGTTATTTGTTTTATTTCGGCTAGAATAAAAGCAGTTTTTAATTTTTTGAAAACCCATTTTAAGGTCAAAATTATTGGTCCCTTTAAGCTATATATTTTTTGATAGTCTACAGAACAAACCATCATTATACAATAACTTGCCTAATTACCCTAACCTGTCTAGTTACCCTAAATAACCTAGTTAAGCCTTTAAATGTCACTTTAAGCTGTATGGAAGTGTCTTGAAAAATATCTAGTAAAATATTATTTACTGTCATCATGACAAAGATATAATAAATCAGTTATTAGAAATGAGTTATTAAAACTATTATGTTTAAAAATGTGTTGAAAAAATGTTCTCCCTGTTAAACAGAAATTGGGGAAAAAAATAAACAGGGGGGCTAATAAATCAGGGGGTTAAATAATTATGATTGCAACTGTAAATTCCCTAATCAGGAAACAAAAAAACTAAAAACAAATAAATGATATCTCATGATAATAAAAAAAAATCATAAATCCCGTACAAGTCTAAAATTTAATTCTTAATGGTCTTAAAGTGTCTTAAAAGTCTTACATTTGACTTTATGAAACCTGCAGAAACCCTGATTATTACCAAAACTGATAATTAATCATTTATGATTCAAATCTGCAAAAAGTGATAACAAAATATATCATAGTTTAAATGTGTGCTGATAAATCATGCTACATGCTACACTTAAAATGCTACAGTATATAAAAATGTCACGTTGTAATGTTTGTTTTATAATATTTTAACACTGCACACTGTTGTATATCTATGGTGTTCACAAATACCTGGCAAATATTTATGTTATTTTAAAGCAGATTTACTTGACAAGCATTCAGAGAATTGATTACTGGAGACTCACTTTGATTGGATAGTTTGTATCAGCGAGTCGTTGACTTGAATAATTGTTTAGTGTGATTTGTGCAAAGATTTAACAGGTTAACTTTTTACCCCATTTATGAAATGTAGCAATTTCCTTTAGCAACTTCCACTGAAAAATGATTGGCAATACAGAGTTTCTGTCTGCGGAGGGGGGAGAGGATGACTCGGCAGAAAGGCCTTGAACTATCCTGGACTTTTATTTGTGGTAAAGAATTGATAAGAAATTTTGCAATGCGTTTGTTTTGTGTGTCTGTGTGTTCATCAGCAGTTTGTGAGATTTGTGAAATGTACAATAACTGAATCATAGTGTGTGTGTGTGTGTGTGTGTGTGTGTGTGTGTGTGGGGGGGGGGGGGGGGGGGGGTTCACAGGAAAGTTTACAGTCTTTTAGTAGTCAACGGCACTTACATGAACACAGGCTAATATTTGTCTACAAGTTCTTAAGCATTGTCTGATTTTTTTTCTTTTTTAATATGGACCATATACTCAATGCATCCTCAGAAAAATTCATCTTCCTTTTTATTTACTGCTTGACAATGTCATATGGTAAGTAGGTTGTGCTCTACTTTAATTGCTTGTTTCTGAACACTTTTGATTTGCATATTGCTGTCCAGTCAAAAGTTTGGGGTCAGTTTTTTTTTTTTTTTTTTTTAAAAATTATTCTGTTCTTCAAGGTGGCATTTATTAAATGTAAAAAGAATTGTTAAATACTTATTTGCTAAATATTTATTTATTACTTATTGTATGTATTTTCAAATGAAATTATTACTCCAGTTATCATTGCTTTTATTATTATTACCATTAATAATAATAATACTAATAATAATAATAAAAATTAATATTAGAGTGATTTCTGAAGGATCACGTGACTCTGAAGACAGGAGTAATGAAGCTAAAAATTCATCATTAAAATCAGTGGAATAAATTATTAAATCAAATGATAAATTACTTTTGAACAGTTATTTTATAGTGCAATAACATTTGACAATTTTACCATTTTTACTGTATTTTTGATTAAATAAATGCAGCCTTGGTGAGCAGGAGAAGCTTATTTTAAAACATTTAAAAATCTTACTGACCCCAAACTTTTGACCGGTATGTAAACCGACACAGAGATGGTTTCCACTGCAAACATTATAAATCATAAACTTTTTTTTTTCTTTTTTTTATAATAATTAAAACTATTGCATTTGGTTCCTAGTGTGTGTCCCAGAACCTAGTGATTTACTTGTTGTCACCAAATGTAACAGATTACCAGTAAAGAGCCACACGGGCCATTTGAGCTTCCATTAAAATCATAATACAATTACTATTTAAAAACAACATAGAAAATGTTATGTTTTTGATGGTTATACTCTAAGTTTTGCTGTCATTTTTGTGTGAACTATCTCTTTAAAATAGAGAGGCTATTTTAAATTGCAGTAATGTTTCACAACATTACTGTTTTATATGGTAGCATACATTGACAGCTTTTTAGTTTTAACTAGCTTTGAAATTACTGTAGGAGCATGAGACTTGTTCTTTGTGATGGTTTTTCATCGGATATGTGGAGAAATTATTTTAAAACCAAGATCAAATACTTCAGAAAGCTTCATTTTTCCTTAAAACGTGTTTTAAAGGAGCAAACTGTGAGGTGAACATTGATAATTGTCTGAATCACCGCTGTCAGAATGGAGCCACTTGCATAGATGGAGTGAACACCTACACTTGCCAGTGCCCACCTGAATGGACAGGTAAAGAAATAACTTAATTCTGTCATGTTCCACTCTTTATGAAAATTTTTTTTTTCAATTGAAACATTTCATAACAAACCAACATGAAAAAAAATATATATTTGTACAACAGTTCTGTCTGGTTCTCGAATCTGATTAGCTGATAGCCACGCGATATTCTGCAAATAGCAGCACTCCTACAGCCTCTTCACCTTTCACCCTTATGTATTACTCCACATACATACAGTACAGCATAAGCAGAGGACACTACAGTTTGACAAATATTGCTGCTGTTGGAACACATAACTTACTTTTGAGGCTTTTTTTTTAGCTCAGAATAGTTGTTTAAATTGCAACTATGCAGTTTATTTATAAGGATAGTGACTATTTTAAAATATTTAAAATTTCGGAGCATCGAATCCAGTGCATCAGCCTGTTTGAGCAAACCAAAGAAAGTGACGGTTGACTTTCCTTCACAAGATGGCAACTGAGAGTTTTTTTTTTTACCACAGAAACTGCTAGTGTTTGCTTTGCTCTGGCTTTTTTCAGGGTTCATCATTATGAAATCCCAAATACAACAGAGAAATACTGGTAAATGTCTGTAGACGGATGGCATTTCATGCCGTTCAGCCTTAAATTCTTAAAATGTGAGCAAAATCACGTTTTTTGTCTCACTTTAGACAGTACGCTAGAGAATCATTCGAATACTAACTCTAAAGTGATGTTTGTGAACTCCGTTGTTCTGATTGAGTGGCAGAAGAAAGTAGTTCCTCGTACAAAAGGATTTTTGAGACTCTTCGTGTTTAATTTTTCTTTTTATACACACGATTATGCCATCGAACTGTTGTATAAATGCAATATCATGTGAGTAGCAGTGCAATATGGCTGTATATCGGCACTTGTGGGGGGCACTAAGGCATTCGGCCTGCAGCCTCGAGCCAATGCACGCCTCCCACCAGTGCCAATATACAGCCATATTGTACTGCTACTCATGTGATATTACATATATATATATATATATATAAGGATGATGATTTTTAATTATTTAATCAAAGTGATCCACATTTATTTAAGGGTTCAGTGCAAACTTTGACACGAGATAAAATGTTGTTTGTGTTTTCAAATTTGAACTTATTGTTATTCATACTTCATAATGTTGGTGGAAACCTCTTCAAATCTCCTTTAAAATGTGCAATTTGAAATGGTGACCCTTTTGTCTCCAGGTCAGTTTTGCACTGATGATGTGGATGAATGCAGACTGCATCCCAACACCTGTCAGAACGGAGGCACATGCAGTAACACACTCAACGGCTACAACTGTGTGTGTGTGAACGGCTGGAGCGGCCTGGACTGCTCTGAAAACATTGATGACTGTGCAGCTGAGGTCTGCAGCGCCGGCTCCACTTGCATCGACCGTGTGGCTTCCTTCGTTTGCAGCTGCCCTCCCGGCAAGACTGGTCAGTATCTACATGAGTAAATTTTACTGTAAAGGTGCTGTATGTAAGTTTTTGACTCTACAAAACTATACAAATAAATTATATGTCTGCAAATATTTTGGAAGCATGCTAAATGAACATACCTGTATATCTGAAAAACTTCTGATATAAGTCAGTTAGCCTATTCTCCTTTGAAAATGTGTTCCATGTTGGATTGTCTGGCTTTGTAAATCAACCCGCTGCCAGTTTACACAGTTGTATTTTGGCACTGCCTTGGTGGAAAACTACGTATTTCATTTCTGTCATGAAGGCTGCCTCAATGTATGCAGGCACAGCTAAAAATACAAACTCGGACAGTATCAGACTCCAAAATGAGATGCAGATTCAGAGTTATAAAAATGCACCCAAGGCATTTTTTTTAATTATAGCAAATAATATTATCCATGTAAATTCAATTCTGTTGAATTCAAGTTTATGTTTTTTAGCTCTTTTCACAATATGGTTTCAAAGCTGCTTTACAAAAGGAGCACATTTTTGCATTACGATCAAATTTAGAATAGTTAAGGTCATTAGTTACCACAACTTTATTAGTTACTAATAACTAGTAACTAGAGCTTTTAACAGTTATAGGGCCATGAAACCCCCCTCTTTTACCTCAAGTCTACCTCAGAGTTTTTTTCCAAAGATGCTTCATGATGGGTGTGAAGCGCTGCGAGCAGAGGGAGGAGTGGGTGTGGCCGGAGGGGAGCTAACAGCTGTCGTCAGTTGGCTCACAATATAAGATACAAACCGTGAGGAGAGCCATGATTTTATAGTTTACAAAGTTAAAATGCAAAGAAATAAACAATAAGTAATTTAATGCCGTCATCACGGTGGCGCAGTGGATAGCACAATTGCCTCACAGCAAGAAGGTCGCTGTTTCAAGCCTTGACTGGGTCAGTTGGCATTTCTGTGTGGAGTTTGCCTGTTCTCCCCGTGTTTCCTCCGGGTGCTCTGTTTTCCCCCACAAGTCCAAAAACATGCGCTATAGGTGAATTAGGTAAGCTAAAATGTCTGTAGTGTATGTGTGTGAATGAGAGTGTATGGGTGTTTCTCAGTGATGGGTTGCAGCTGCAAGGGCATCCGCTGCGTAAAACATATGCTGGATAAGTTGGCGGCTCATTCTGCTGTTGCGACCCCTGATTAATAAAGGAACTAATCCGAAAAGAAAAGAAATAATTTATTGCCTTCTACATATGTTATTAGTAATTTCATATGAGCCTACACATAACCACAGTCTTTTATACATCATTATAAAGATAATCATGTTTATATAAACCCTATAACTGAGTAGGACATCTCTCCTCCAGACACAGTCAGACAGTGGATAGCAGTGCAGCAGGTCTCTTGTCCTGTCTATTTCAACCATTAGCCCTGTCTGTAATCTGGAGGATTTTAAACATGTGCAAACACAGCAGCACGGATATAAGCGATGTGTCTGAATGGTAACAAACTCAACTGATAAAAGACAAAGTCCGCTATTCTCCAATTCTCGTACAGCTCTCTCGACAATGCTTGTTACACACAAACAGCTTTGCTGTATCGGCCCTGACAGCATCACAGGAAAAAACATGCAACAAACCCCATGGATCATGGAAACCAACAGATACGACCCTTCATAAACGGCTAAATACTGCATGCCTTGCGGAGCAGTAGTTTGCCTTGTCTTCGGGAAGCATGTGCTCTCATAAATAATTAAGAAGCAGGGTCTTCTCATAGGATAAGAAAACTCAGCTATGAATAATAATGAGAAACTGACACCTCTTCACTGGACAGGCAGATTAGCGCTACGTCACCGATTTTGATCTCGCCCCAGAAATTATTTTAAGCCCGGATGAAGAAATTAGCTAATAAAAAAAATATCTCAAAATTATCCAGTTTTCTCCACAATCAAAGCTGACAGGTGCTAGCGTTGTCTTAACTGATGCTCAACACACACAAATCTCAACACATAAAATCTTTTAAAAATACTTGAGGGTTTCTTGAACCTTTAAAGTTATTCTATATAAACATAGTTAATCTGCAGTTATATAGTATATATAGGTGCTGTCTATGTATCTAATGACGTGTATTTGTAAACATTAGCTGTGCAGCTTGCAGTGTAAGGCTTGATTGTCAGACATGCTCACCATTATTCATGTCTATCTCTAATCTCTAATATATTAGTGTTGTCAGTAGGCATAGGCCGGTATAAGTTTCTAACGGTATGATAACCTTGGATAAACAAATCACAGTTTCACGGTATTGTGATTACTGCTCTAATATATGCTCTTTTTAAATGTCTGGGTAAAAAACAAAAACTTTTTCCCCCTTTAAACACAATATATTTGATTTAGAGAAAGAAAGTTGTTTTGGAACACTAAAGATGTCAGGCTGAATAATTCAAATAAATCATTGACTTCTGCTGTCTTCATTAGTTTCAAAAACACAGATTTTTTTCAACTTGAAAAGACGTTTGGATATCTTTTCTGCTGGAGATACTGTTGTTCTAAAAAACAAAACAAAAAAATATAAATAATAATATAATATAAATAAAAAAAATCTTACACATACCTTAGGAATGGTATAGCAGAAAATTTTGGCGGTTTTTAAAACCTTGACTTTTCCAATCCACTGTGTCAGGAGAGGGGTTGGGTGGAAAAAAACCCTCTCTAATATTTTGAATTTGGACTGCAATAGGCCTACCTAATTCAAGAACTAGGTGTCAGTCCAACATACCTCACCTTTTAATGTATATATTTGTGCAGGTGTTTCTATACAGATGTGAGGTTGATTGTTTTTCATCTCAATTGATCTCAAATCAGTTGTAATAAGCATATTGATTTTATTTCATGTTCAAGGTTTGCTGTGTCACATTGATGATGCCTGCATCAGTAACCCCTGCAAGATGGGCGCTCATTGCGACACAAACCCTATCAATGGCAAATTCATCTGTGACTGCCCTTCGGGATACAAGGGCAGAACATGTGCGGAGGATATCGACGAGTGTGTTATCGGTGAGAAACTGTGTTTGCCTCTGTTGTCAATTATTTTTCCTTGCATACACACACTTTCATCTCTTTACTATCTCTCTTTTCTGATCCACCAGGCCCAAACCCATGTGAGCACGGGGGCTTATGTAAAAACACAGAGGGCTCGTTCACCTGTTACTGTGCTCCAGGTTACACCGGCCCACGTTGTGAGCATCAAATTAAAGAATGTGGCTTCAACCTCTGTCAGAATGATACCAGGTGCTTTGTTGAGATGGGAAATTACAGCTGCATGTGCATGGCAAGGACTTAAGATGCTTTGTAATCTGGTCCATGATTTGGAAACAGAGGGGTCTCATTAATAATTTGTGCAAAATATATGATGCGTACATGCACAGCCAATATCACCTGCGTAATCCCTAATAACAAAAATACAGTTATTCACAATAACTATGTACAATTATGCACAGCGTTTATTCAAATTATAGGGGTTTATGATAAAGTCTGATTTTGCTAATTATACTTGTGTAAATTGTCTTGGATTTTGAGACTTTTTCTTAAAAGGTTAAGGAAGTTCATTTTAAAGTCCTTCCTAAAATGAATCCTGTTAGAAATTAAAGTTCAAAATATTCTGATGAATATTCAGCTTCACAGATGTTAAATATTCCTTTCCGGTCAAAGGATTTTTTAAATACAAACAAAGGATCTGTATCCACCTATCCCTCCATCAGTTATTGTCTTCTGCTTATACGCGGCTGGGTCTAAGGAAAGAACCCCAGCCCAGACTTCCCTCTCACCAGACAGTTTCTCCAGCTCCTCCTGGTGGTCTGAAGGTGTTCCAATGCAAGCAGAGAGACAGGGATTCCTCAGTGTTCTGGATCTTCCCCAGGGCCTTCTCATGATGACAAGCCAGGAACAACTCCCTAGGTAGGCACCCAGGAGTCATCCAAAACAGATGCTCAAGCCACCTCAACTGGTGTTTCTTAACTTGGATATTTCAGCCGTTTTAATAACTTTAAAATGCTGGTTATTACCACGTCTGGCGTGTCCTTGTTCTATTTAAAAGCAAAACATAATGATAAAAATACATAGGAGGAAAAATGTGGATTAACGTCTTGGAAAAAAAGCATTTATTTTTACCCTGCACAGCACTCACCAGCTGGCCTCCATCTCACACACACTTTCATAATTTATTTATGATTAATGTTTTTAGAATAATTTAGAATAAACTACTGTATTTATTTATAGTAAATACAGTTACTATTTATAATAATTATATCTATATATTCATTCATTCATTTTCCTTTAGCAAAGTCCCTTATTTATCAGGGGTTGCCACAGCGGAATGAACCGCCAACTATTTCAGCATATGTTTTACACAGCTGATGCCCTTCCAGCTGCAACCCAGTACTGGGAACCATCCATACACTACAGCCAATTAAGTTTATTCAATTCAATTATACCGCATGTCTTTGGACTGTGCTGGAAACCAGAGCACTTGGAGGAAACCCCTGCGAACACGGAGAGAACATTCAAACAGAAATGCCAACTGGACCAGCCGGGACTTGAACCAGCAACCTTCTTGCTGTGAGGTAACAGTGCTCCCCATTTCTATATATTAATATGAATAAATACTATACTAGTGTTTTTAAAATACTATATACTCAAATAAATATGTCAAGGTTATTCTATAAAAGGTAATACAACTAATATAAACAAATGACAAATACTGTTGTTTTCTACAACTGTCGGGCATATTATATTTCTAATGCACCACTGTTTACTATAGTAAAAACTAAGGTAGGCTACACTATAGCATTTATTACAGTTATATACAGTAGGCTACACTATAGGCTACACTATAGCATTTATTACAGTTATGTATAGTATATCAGTTCACTATAGTTATTACTACAGTATCCTGTAGCATTTATTAATTTTAGTCATCATACAGTAAACATCCTTCATCTTCTCATCAGTGACATGCATCTAAACCAGGGCTGCCTAAACTCAGTCCTGGAGGGCCGGTGTCCTGCATATTTTAGTTCCAACCCTAATTAAACACACCTGAAGCAGCTAATCAAGCTCCTTCTAGGTATACTAGAAAGCTCCAGGCAGGCGTGTTGAAGGTAGTTGGAGATAAACTATGCAGGACACCGGCCCTCCAGGACCGAGTTTGGACACCCCTGGTCTCTGGGTCAATGCATGTAAAGATTTTAGACATCTTCCTGGACACTTTTAATGCTTACAAACAGTTTGCTGCAATTATAAATCTTGAGGTAGTTCAGTATGATGCAATTTACCTTCTAAGTGACTTCATAGATAAGAAAAAATAGTGACTGTATAGGTTGAAGTAGTGGAGTAGCCTAAAAGTACCAACACTGCACTAAAAACATACTCGAGGGAAAGTAAAAGTAAAATTTTTTTAAAACTACTTAGTCAATTTAGTCAATTTCTGAGAAAAACTACTAAATTACAGTCATTTGAGTATTTGTAATTTAATACTTTACACCACTGCTGTTTACTACAGTATTTTTCATGTCCGTGTAAATCCTACTTGTGTTCCACATTTTTAAATACAATTAGATGGCTGATTTTTGACCATCTCAAAAACAATTTATTCAAACTTTTTGATGAAGGGCAGCTGCTAATTTACACGTGGTTATATCATTCCATGCACAGCCACCAGAGCGCGCCCGACTGCAGTTTATAAACCCTGTACGCCGCGCACTGTCTCAAGCCTTTCCTGTTTTCGGGCTGGGAGCTAATTGGTTTCCGTTATTGTGCAAAGTTTTCAGCAAGACGGAAACTGAGAAAAAAGGGTGATTTTAGAGACTATACGCAAGAATAGGTGCTAACTCTTTTTTTTTTTCCCCTCGCTTTTTTGTTTGTTATGCAGAGACAACGAATCGCTGACGTTCTTTTGCCCCGTTTTGTCTCGTCGACTGCAGGAAGTGGGTACATCCGAAAAGAGAAGCTGCCACAGTAGCGTGCATCACAAACCACAGCGCTCAGTCTCAACTCTTCACCCCTCAGCTTCTCTTTGCACAGGGGGAAGTGGGAGTTTGCTGAGGCTGACCTGCTGATAAACACTACCAGGCCTTGAACTGTGCTGGAGTTTTCTTCGTAAGAATGAATGAACATCAAAGAAACCCGTGCCCATGCATCAGATTTGAGGGTGCATTTTCCTTTAAGCAGCAGTTGTCCTAGAGCTTTACGGAGAATTCAGTGATGCGCGTTAAGCAATGTTCTTCATGCTAACTCTCGATATGCATCACAGGCACATGCAGATATAAGAGATTGGCAGTTCATGACCCAGCTGTCGCCATCAGCGTTATCGACGCCCTCCCACACATAACTTAGGTTGTTATAACTCTTTCTAGAAGTATAAGTCACTTCCGTCGAGACATACATAAACTCTATACCTTACAGATTGAGAAAGTATTGAACATTCTCCATTTTGAGGTAAAATTCTCTGTGGGGCTGCACGACGAGCAAAAGGTGACTGTTTTGTCATCTCACGTTCACCTTCGCAGAAAACCCTTATCTGACACTGTGGGAATCTCTCTCTCTCTCTCTCTCTCTCTCTCTCTCTCTCTCTCTCTCTCTCTCTCTGTGTGTGTGTTGAATGGTTTAGTAATACAGACTGGTAGACGTAGTCTGTGGCACAAACTTTTTTTAATCTATTTTCATAGTATTTACTGTACACTCTCAGAAATAAAGTTACGCGAGCTGTCACTGGGGTGGTACCTTTTTAAAAAGGTAAACATTTGTACTTCTAGGGTCCATATTGGTACCTCAAAAGTATGTATCAGTACTTAAAAAAATTAAGAGGAACACTTTGGTATTTTTGTAGGTACTAATATGTACTCTTGAGGTATTAATATGGACCTTTAAGGAACAAATTTGTACCTTTTGAAAAGGTACCACTCCAGTGACCGCTCGCATACCTTTATTTCTGAGAGTGTATGTAGCTACTGGTATCTTTTTTTTTTTTATTAAATACTAGTACTTTTTATTCGCTATCAGTGCTTTTTGCAACTACCTTTTGAAAAGATATCACATTAGGCTTACTACTTATTAGCAGCAAGGGCGGATTTAACCAATTCGTTAGGATTACCTAAATGATTTACATTTGCTAAATGCCAGAATAATGAGAGAATTTATTTTTTGACAGTCAAAAGTTTACATACATTTCCTTGGTATTTTTTTTAGCTTTGCTTTTAAACTGTATAACTTTGGTCAAATGTTTTGGGTATCAATCCACAAGCTTCTCACAATAGTTTTGAAAAGGAATTTTGGCCCATTCCTCCTGACAGAATTGGTGTAACTGAGTCAGATTTGTAGGCTGTCTTGCTTGCACCAGCTTTTTCAACTCTGCCCACAAATTTTCTATAGGATTGAGCACAGGGCTTTGTGATGGCCTCTCCAAAACATTCACTCTGTTGTCCTTAAAGCCCATTTTAACTAAGTTGGCAGTATGCTTAGGGCCATGGTCTGTTTGGAAGACCCATTTGTGGTCAAGTTTTAATTTCCTGGCTGATGTCTTGACATGTTGGTTCAGTATTTCTACATAATGTTCTTTCTTTATGATGCCATCTATGCTGTGAAGTGGACCAGTCCCTCCTGCAGCAAAACAGCCCCACAACATGATGCTGCCGCCCCCATACTTCACAGTTGGGATGGTGTTCCTAGACTTGTAAGCTTTCCCCTTTGTCCTCCAAATGTAACACTGGTCATTATGGCCAAACAGTTCAATCTTAGTTCCACCAGATCACAGGACATGTCTCCAAAAATGATTCTTTTTCCCAGTTTAGTTTAGCAAATTGTAATCTGGCTTTTTGGTAGATTCTGGCTTGTTGATTTTCCCATGTTGTCACACAAGGAAGCAGTGTGTTTGAGGTTTTCCTTAAATACTATTCTACAGTTGTGCCTCCAATTAACCCAAATGTTGTCAATTAGCCAATCAGAAACTTCCAAAACCTTGACACCATCATCTGAGCTTTTTCAGAGGCATAATAATCTTATTGTATGTAAACTTGACTTTCAAGAAAAGTTATAACAATTTCTCAATCGCTCTCTCGTTGTTCTGTTATTAAGCATAACAGAAACAAATGCGATAATTCTAACTTACCTAATAGAGAAAAGGTTTAGTCGCATTAACATCTGACTTTTTTTAAATGGTTATGTGCCTTTTTATACAGTGTATGTAAACTTCTGCTTTCAACTTTATATACCAAGTAAGTTTATTTGATGTATTTGTGGTGAAGTTTATTCTAGCCTTTCTGAAATGATGAGTCACACAATGCGTTTGCAGTACACACACACACACACACACACACACACACACACACACACACACACACACACACACACACACACACACACACACCACACACACACATATACACCGTTCGTGGTGATTATAGTGGTTAAGAAATACAAAGTGATTTTACTGTTTTTATTACAAACATGCTCTGTTTTAAAAACGTTTTAAACTTATAAAACTTATAGAAATCACAGAGAGTTGTACCAAATATCTTTGCAAAAAATGTTCTGTGGACGTGTGTTCATGATATTAAAGAAACATGGTGCCTGTCAATCAATCCGGTGAGCGGGGAAAATCGCACTCTTACATCATGTTGCGTTGGACTTCAAAATTACTGGGATTTGGATCCTATTTTAACGTCAGGAAATAAAAAAAAGAGACTTGTTGGGTTTCTATCACTCCATTATGACAGTGGACACACTAAACATGCATGCAGTTCTGTCTAAACAGCTTACAAATGTTGATTTTCATCATAGGTGCCCTTTAAGTAATAAAGCGTGAATAAATAATAAAAAATAAGTACTACAATCTAATAATAAATAAGAAGCCTATTTAAAACTAGTGAATATTTAATAGGCAAGTATTTAAATACTAAGAACTACCATCCAATTATAGGTAGTACTACCTACTAGTCAAAACGAAATCGCTGATATCTTGCATCAACAACGTCGTATTAGTAATGTTAAGTCAATGGGATTTTTTTTTTTTTTTTTTTTTTTTTTTTTTTTTTACATTTGCTTCTAGTAATAACAGAATAGTTACTATTGAAATCAGCACTAATTAAATACTTAGTATTATTTAAAAGTAAAGCTTTTAATGTACATGAAATGTTTAATGGGCTTGCCTAAAGATAAGGGGGATCAGATGAGCTCAGATTCAAAAATAATACTTGTAAAAATGCCATAGGAGAGTGAGAGAACATTTCGCCAGAGCCTCTGTCTCTCGCTCTCTTTATACCTTCTTCCTGTCTCTCTTTTCTGTTGCCATGGTGACAGGGGTGCGTGACAGTCATGTGAAAACGAAGCCGATTAGATTAAAATACTTGGTGTGATCAGGGGTCGGGGATACTGCACATGTACTAAACACCATGAACTGATTGTGCACACAGACACACACACATGCGCACTGTGTTAGGAAATTTAGCGATATGTGTGAACAAGTGACACACTTATTGGAATGGATTAGGAAAGAACTGGTTACTGTAAGAGATAGAACAACAACAACAACCTAATGTTGTGTTTTTTAGGCAAGGCAAGTTTATTTATTTAGCACACTTCATACACAATGGTCATTCAAAGTGCTTTACACAAACAGGAAAAAAATAGGAAATAAAAACAGATTGAAATGTGTTAAAACAGGTTTTAAAGGAATGAAAAAGAAAAGCAAGACATAATAGTGCGATCTGTTTAGATGTTCATTCAGTAAAGGCACAGCTAAACAGATGTGTAGATTTGAATGTGCCTAATGTTGGAACACCTCTGATCATTTCTGGAAGCTGATTCCAGCAGCGGGGGTTGCAGTAGCTGAAGGGGGATTCACGCTGCTTTCACTGAACTCCTGGAATTTCTAATTTAGTTTATACTAAAGATCTGAGTGATCTGTTAGATTTGTATTCAGTGTGCATATCTGTAATGTATTGAGGTCCTAGGCCAATTAGTCATTTATAGACAAGTAATAATACTTTAAAATCTATTCTGAATGTAACTGGGAGCCAGTGTAAAGACCTGAGGACAGGTGTGATGTGCTCTGATTTTCTGCTTCTGGTCAGAATCCTGGCAGCAGCGTTCTGGATGAGCTGCTACTGTCTGTCTTTTTAGGAAGGCCACTGAGGACTCCATTACAGTAATCCATCCTGCTGGTCATAAAAGCATGAACAAGTCTTCACTGGAAACAAAGCATCTAATTATTGCAATGTTTTTGAGATGATAGTATGCTGATTTACTTACAGCTTTTAAAACTCAGATCTGACTCCGGAATCAAACCAAGATTCTTGACCTTATTTTTTGTTGTTTGACCCTTAGAGCCAAGGTACGCATTCACCTTGAGAACTCCATCTCTGTTCCCAAATGCAATGACTTCAGTTTTCTCTTTATTTAACTGAAGAAAGTTTTGGCACATCCAACTGTTTATTTCATCAGGGTAGAGGGCATCAATAGCTATATGTTTCCATCCACCTATTTTTATGCGCATTTTGCATATGCGCATAAAAAAAATTGGTTGATGGAAAGGCCAAGATACGCATAAGTTTTAAAAATGCGCATAAAAAAACATATGCGCATAACTGAGTAGGACACACTTTTTAGTCGATAAGAAAAGATGCGCATAAACTACGATGGAAACACTTTTACCGCACAAATTCCAGTGTGCGCATTAAAAAAAGGTCATGTGACTTTGATATAAAAGATCATGTGATGATAAAAATGTGTGTAAATGGAAAATGTGTGTAAATGAACCAGCAGGTTGAGCACAATGTAAAACATCTCAAATGTTGTTTTGGTCATTCTAAAATGCCTTATCATTTAAGTATTAGTGTTATTATATTATTAATGACCTCCAGAATCAAGAGCCAAGTCATTTATTAAAAGAAGAAAAGATTGACGCAGCTTCTCATACTGCAGCAAATTCAGTTTTTACTGTTGATATTTGGCGCCAGATAATCAGGAAGTGACGATTTTGTTCGCTTTGACTCCTTAGATGGAAACGCTGGTTTATTCGCACGTCTTTTATGCGATATTCCAGTTTTGCACATAAAGTTGCATTTTTGGATGGAAACAAAGCTACTGGGGCTGTAGTCATTAGGCAGTAAGGCTAAGTAGATCTGATTGTCAGAGATTTGGTTCTTTCTGATTATTTAGCTCAGTGGGAGCATATAAAGTTTGAACAGGAGAGGTGCTAGAATTGAACCTTGTCCACCTCGACCTATGGTAACCTTTACTGACATACTGTAGTATCCTCTCTCTTCAAGATAAGATCTGAACCATTTGAGGACCGTCAATGTGTTAAGTGTTATTGTGAGGAATATGTCAGGTTGAGTGAATGGAACACATAAAAATAAACTACATTAGTCAACATGAACTAATAGTGTTCATTCAGTACTTCTACAGCATTTGTCAATCTTAATCACTAATATTCTTTCTTATCAAATAGGTTATACCCCAAAAGAAATTGTTAGTTTAATTGTTCAGGTCACTCAATACACACACATCAATACATACAGGTCATTCAGTACATGTTCAGGTCATTCAGTAAATTCATACTTGGGTCCTAGGTGACTTAAGTAAACCAAAGATTATTCTTCACTAGTAAGGGTTAGTTCACCCAGAAACCCTACTTTGTTTTTTATTTATTATTCATCGTCATGTCATTCCAATACCTTGAGATTTTTGTTAATTTTTGCAACACAAATTAAGATATTTTATATTTTTTTTTAGTAATTCAAGAGCTCCCTCACCCTCCATAGACACCAATAATCACAAGACATTCAAAGTCTAGAAACTGAACTAAAAACATTGTCAACTTTCCATGTGACTTAATCTGTAATCATGTTCAACACTGAACCGTGAACCGTTTTGTGTGGCAAAAATGGTAAAAATTTACTTCAAGAAGTGCCATGTATTGCTATTAGAGTCCACAGCACAACACGCAAGCACTGTATTGCTTGTAGTAAATGCATATTCTGATCTGACATGGGAGACCAAAGTTTACTTTTTTTATTTGCTACTCAAAAATATTTTCATTTTAATGGAAATATGGCTTTATTATTGTAGTGAATATGATGGTAAAATATGATGCCAAATCTTCTAGTTCATTTTACAGAACTGATAAAGTTTGATATTTATGGTGGCTTGAGAAAGCCAACATACTGTTATACTACATAAACTTATTATTCTTCCGTCTTGTTATTCTGAGACTAATTTCTATATGCATCTCCTCCTAGACCATTCATACTACAACCACCAAACTAACACCAAACCTTCAAACTGGTCTGACTCGGGTTGCTATATCTTTTCCAACTTATCCGACTTACGGTTTTCCGAAACCTGACCTGGAAAATTTGGAAAAGTCCCATTGACTTAGCGTTGGACCAAACTTTATGACCTCATAGCTTTCCACCAGACTGTCATACAGACTTAAGTTTGGGCTCATTTAACTTAGACTGTCAATCACTGATGACCTTTCAATTTACTAGCCACACACTAGCAACCACTTGCGGCACCTTAGCAACTGTCGCATAGACTTCCATTGTAAAAAAAACTGCTATTGACTTTATATTGGACATATTAACAACATACCAATCCATACTAACAATATACTGATCCATACTAGATACATACTAATGAACATACTAATTATACTAGCAACATGCCAATTCATACTAAATTCATGCTAACAACATGCTAATTTATGCTAGAAACATACTACCAAAGTGCTAATTCATACAAGAACCATGTTAATTTATGTTACCATCTGCCTAGCAACCACTTAGAACATCTTAGCAACCAACTAGCAACACCTTAGCAACTGCCTAGCAACCAATCAAAACACCCTAGCAACCACCTATCAATGACCTAACAACCCCTTAGCAACAAATTAGCAACTCTTGGCAACTGCCTAGCAATCACTCAGAACCCCCTATCAACGGCCTCGCAACACCTTAGCAACCACCTAACAACACCTTAGCAACCACCTATCAACCAATCATAACACCTTAGCGACCGCCTAGCAATGCCTTAGCAACCACTCAGAACACCCTAGCAACACTTTAGCAACCGCCGATCAGCCACCTAGCAATGCCTTAGCAACCACCGAGCAACGCTTAAGCAGCCACCCAGAACACCATAGCAACCATCAAGCAATGCAACCACTCAGAACACCTTAGCAACCGCCTAGCAACACCTTAGCAACCAACTAGCAACACCTTAGCACGTGCCTAGCAACACCTTAGCAACCCACTAGCAACCAATCCGAACACCCTAGCAACCACCTAGCAACACCTTATCAACGACCTAGCAACACCGTAGCAATGACCTAGAACACCTTAGCAACTGCTTAGCAACACCTTAGCAACCACCTATCAACCAATCAGAACACCTTAGCAACAACTGAGCAATCACCTAGCCACACCTTAGCAACTGCCTAGCAACACCTTAGCAACCACTGAGCAATGCCTTAGCAGCCACCCAGAACACCATAGCAACCACTTATCAATGGCTTAGCAACCACATAAAACATCCTAGCACTGCCTAGCAACCACTCAGAACACTTTAGCAACCGCCTAGCAGCGCTTTAACAACCAGTCAAAACACCCTGGCAACACCTTAGCAACCACCTAGCAACTACTCAGAACACCCTAACAACTGCCTAGCAATATCTAAGCAACAACTCAGAACACCCTAGCAACCATCCAGAATACCTTAGCAACCACTCAGAACCCCCTATCAACAGTCTAGCAAGAAACAAGCCAATCCATACTATAAACATGCTAACATAGTTAGGACTGTTTTAAAATTCTTAAAACTTCAGTTATTTCAAAAAACTACTTCAAACTTTCGGACTAGGCTTTCTCAAGCCACCATAAAGTTTATCTATGAACTTTACTTTTCTAGTTCCATTTAACATCTCATTATCCGCATGAGAACTGTTTGTCAATCCGTTCTCATCGGTTACACAGCGACACTTTAACCATCATAAATTAAAGCACAGCATCAACACAGCACCGCTCTCACACAATGACTTGTTTTCCACACTTATACAATTGTGGTTGCCATATTTTTCACAACATGCCTTGAATCTGAACACACCAGGCTTCCTCTTTCTCTTGCTTACTGTTCAAATTGACAGTGTGATTTGACTTTTCATCATCAGCTCTCCTGCTGTCTTGTCTGTCCTCTTGTTTCTCCTCTCTCACGGTCTCTCGATTCGCACCGCAGAGCCAGAGCAGCTGTACTCCAGTCTACAGGGGTCATAAAAACCAGGGACGAAAGAGGAAGTTCTGAAGGAGCTTGTGAATTATTGCCCCCCAACGTACACAAGGGGGCCTGGGAACTGCCCTCCTCCTTCACCAGGCTGAAGCTTGATGCCCCTTCACCGTGTGTACACAATCTCCATTACATACACTAAAGGGACTGACCCCAACACAGAAGGTCACGCTAAACTTCGTATGTACTGCTCATCAGCCATATGGGAGCGTGGACTAATGTGTTGCTAATTGGGTTAGGGCTAGTTCAGTAATTCTCTGGTTGATTAGGTTTTGAAGAATGTTTCATGCTCATTCAGGAACCATAGAACAAATTTCTTTATTGTTTCTTCATTACTTTTTACATTTTTACATTCTATTGTTTTTGACAGCATTGCCCATGTGGCATTTACAATATGTTTTAGCAGTAGGTTACAGTTAAGTTACTTAATTTTACTGTGACAATTAGTTACATATCAGATTACTGCAATTTAAGTTTTTTCTCTGGAATTACTGAGCAAATTTTAAAGGGATAGGTCACCCAAAATGACAATTCTGTCATCATATATATATATATATATATATATATATATATATATATATATATATATATATATATATATATATATATATATATATATATATACTGTATATACACACACACACACACACACACACACACTGGCCACTTTATTAGGTACACCTTACTAGTACCAGGTTGGACACCCTTTTGCCTTCAGAACAGCCTTAATCCTTGTGGCACAGCTTCAGCAAAATTCTGGAAATATTCCTCAGACATTTTGGTCCATATTGACATGATAGCATCACACTGTTGCTGCCAATTTGTCGGCTGCACATCCATGATGCAAATCTCCCGTTCCACCACATCCCTAAGGTGCTCTTTTGGATTGAGATTTGTGACTGTGGAGGCCATTTGAGTACAGTGAACTCATTGTCATGTTCAAGA
This sequence comes from Danio kyathit, assembly GCA_903798195.1. NCBI lineage: Eukaryota > Metazoa > Chordata > Actinopteri > Cypriniformes > Danionidae > Danio > Danio kyathit. Next base: position 26,885,979 of record LR812526.1, read on the forward strand.
AACCGGTCTGAGATGATTTGTGCGTTATGACATGGAGCTTTATCGTGGAGTAGCCATCAGAAGATGGGTACACTGTGGTCATAAAGGGATGGTCAGCAACAATACTCAGCTGTTGAAACGATGCTCAATTGGTACTAATGAGCCCAAAGTGTGCCAAGAAAATATCCCTCACACAATTACACCACCACCACCAGCCGGAATTGTGGACACAAGGCAGGATGGATCCATGCCTTCATGTTGTTGACGTTAAATTAAATGACCCTTCCATCCGAATGTTGCAGCAGAAATCGAGACTCATCAGACCAGGCAACGTTTTTCCAATCTTCTATTGTTCAATTTTGGTGAGCCTGTGAGAATTGTAGCCTCAGTTTTCTGTTCATAGCTGACAGGAGTGGCACCCTGTGTGGTCTTCTGCTGCTGTAGCACATCTGGCTCAAGGTTGGATGTGTTGTGCGTTCAGAGATGCTCTTCTGCATACCTCAGTTGTAACGAATGGTTATTTGAGTTACTGTTGCCTTTCAGCTGTAACCATTCACCTCTGGCATCAACAAGGCATTTGCGCTCACAGAACTGCCCCCCCTGAATATTTTCTCTTTTTCTGACCATTCTCTGTAAACCCTAGAGATGGTTGTGCATGAAAATCCCAGTAGATCAACAGTTTCTGAAATACTCAGACCAGCCCGTCTGGCACCAACAACCATGTCACATTCAAAGTCACTTAAATCACCTTTCTTCCCCATTCTGATGCTAGGTTTGAACTGCAGCAAGTTGTATTGACCATGTCTACATGCCTAAATCCATTGAGTTGCTGCCATGTGATTGGTTAATTAGAAATTTTTGTTAACGAGCAGTGAGTGTGTACATGGAAATGTGGAAGATGAAAGAGACTGAATAAGGGCACTCCAGACATCCATGCCAGTCCCTCTGCCATAACCGAATAAAGCCAAACAGTTTACCTAAATTCAGTCAATGCAAAATGAATATTTAGTGGTGGAACTGAGGCTGGGAGAGTCTGCAAAAGCAGGGAGGGCCATCTGGCTCAGATGACGTAAAAAAGATCTGTCTCTTGGTCAGCATATATGACAGGATGTAGGATGTTGAACGCTTCAGAAAACATTTTCAGAGTGCTTGAGAACAGGCATGGAGACAAATCTATGACTGCGTTAAAAATTATGATCTGGAAAGAAACCACAATAGTTCAAAGCTGAAACCAAAGTTATTGGCAAAGAGTTTATAAAGTTATGGAAATGGTACAACATTGGAGCAGCCTGTTAACCCAAGTATGGAGAATGCCAGTGTGGCAATTGCCAGCCTAGATGTAAGGAAAGTTGGCAGAATTTTAGGGTATTCAGCATGAATGACCTACTGCCGAAGAGGCCTAATGGTTTCAATTGAATCCAGGTAGTGTTTCAGGTTCAGGAAAGGTTTGTATGTGGCCATCAGAATATTTACAATTGTGTCCACTTGGAAGACCTAGAGATGCACCTCCATAAACTCCAGTGGAAAGACACAGATGATAAAGAAATTTAAGAGTATGCCATTAACCATATAAATATTGGCAATCGAACAGCAGGATGGGTGAGATTACCAAAGGAGTTGAAAAAATATGGTCCTCCACAAGGTCAAAGTGGGAGGAGGGAAAAGATTAATGGGAAAAGTTTTCGTTCTCCCAAATCAAATGAGGAGAGAAGATGATAAAGTCCTGAGAGTCAAACATTTTGTAGAAAAGGACAAAAAAATTAACCAATCACCTCAAATTCTCAAAGAAGAAGTTGGAAACAATTTTCTTGAAAAAAGTTTGAGAAAAAACAATTAAGCCACTGACTTGGAGAGAAGTGTAAAGCCAGTTTGATAGCCTTTGGCTACGTTCACACTGCGAGGCTTAGTGCTCAAATCTGATTTTTTCTCAGATCTGATTTTTTTGCCTAGCTGTTCACACTGTTGTTATAAATGTGGCCAATATCAGATTTGCAGTGTGAACAGATCATGGTCGTAAACTGACCCGCATGCGCAGAAGTATAGTTACAGACAACACAAAATGTCTAATTATGCACACAATGTGTATACTGTATGAAACACGTTGTCAGATTATTCTTAATATGATTATTGCCCTTTTCACAGACAACCGTGGTGTATTACATGAACTGTAAAGGGTTGTTCTGCTACTACTAATGTGTATTTCGGCGTTTGAAACCTAAAATAAGTCCCTTGTGATTGAAAACACTGATCACTTGTTATTTATGACAACCGCGGCGCGCGTCTGTCTGACCACCGGTGTAGTGAACTCATCAAGGGTCAATGAGCAGCCAAAGACTGAACTGTGAAGGCGGAGTTGGTTTATCTCTGTTTGCAGTTTTTTTATTTTACTTCGTTATAAACAATAAACACGTGCAGATGGGGGGTTTGGATGCTTGAGCTCCTGCCCTTAGTTCGCTCGGAGATAATGTTTGTCCTTCAAATGAAAGTGCCCCCTCCTTTGTGCACAGATCCCCTTTCCGCAACACCCCCCGACGCTCTTTAGCATCGCGATCATCACGTGCTCCGATCGTGAACCAGAGTGATTAACAAGCACCAGTTTTGTCTTCAAAATCTTTTTCAAAGTGAACAACCAACATTCTGTGGTAAAGTAATCGCCCTGTGTGCTATTCTACTATGCTGCAGAGGTGTAGATGATGTTTGCAGCACAGAATGACGTATGTCGCTCGAAGATTATGTAAAAGTCACATGAAATCCGACATAACCGTTTGCACTGCGGTCGCATTGCAAAACATTAGATCTGTGTCTGATTTAAGACTACATATGAAAGTGGCGCAAATCTGAAGTGAAAAGATCAGATTCCATGCGGTTTGGGCTGTTCACACTGTCAAGACCTGAGTCACATATGGGCGAAAAGATCAGATTCGGACCACATTTGCCTGCAGTGTGAACGTAGCCTTTGTGACCCAATGGGTCTTACCCACATAGCAAGCAGACTTGGCCCAAATGTGGCCTCATTATGGCACTGCTGGCGAGTTGCCGGCACTAGCATGCATAATGTCAGCCGAATGTGGGCCATGCATGGCAATGATGGCACTGCATGCATGACAGCAAACTACATTTGGGCCAATTGTGGATGGGAGGTGTGTGGCCCAGATCAGTGTAGCGATTGTTCACATTGTTTAGGTAACATTTGGCTGGGTTATGGCACAGTTTTTAGGGTTTCTGGTTAAAGGGTGGTGTTGATATAGTTAACTTATAGCTGAGAATCGGTACCAATAATAAACCTGTTTTGGCCCTGTTCAGGGCCAGTTAAGGGTTATAAATTGGCTGAGATTCGGGCCGGTTATGGCCTATGTGTGTCCCTTGTCTTTAAGCCAGTTATGGGCCACTTCAGGACCGTCATTCTTTGCGGTACCTGGGCCGAGGGAAAAGTTATTGTGTGGCCCGAAGCTGGGCCAGAAAACATTTGCTATGTGGGTACCACACCTGCTAAGCAAAGTGTGCCATTAAAAAAAACATTTCAGGAGTCTGGTGGTAGATGTCTAACTGGAGACTCTTGGCACGATCTATTATCCAAAATGTACAAGCCACACTCCAAAATGTCAGGGAAGAAGCCATTTAACTCTTTGAAGAATATGTCTGCCTCAGCCAAATTGACTTCCATAGAAAGCTTACACCAGTCATCTCGATTGGGAGACCATAGTATAGGGTGTAACATATTGTGATGGAAAGGAAAAGAGCTATGGAGCTGTGATGTACTTCAGGTGGGAGACAGAATTTGGTTGAGTTCAAAGCAAAACTGTTACCACTAAATTAAAAAAAGAGAAGCAGTCAAAGCTGAAGTACAATATGTGGTGAATACTTTGCAGCATGACTGAGAAAATAGATTGAAAAACCTAGTGAAATAGAGATTTATTGATGGTTCCATCTACCAGAGAGACAAACTGTGTTATGAGAAATCCAAAGAGAGAGTTGTGTGTACCAAACCTTTTTTGTGAACAAGATTGGAGAAATTCAAATAAATTTGGGTCTGTTGAAGCCTGGTGATGGATCCCAGAAGACCTGAACATGGCTGATACCATATAATAAGGGGAGCAAATCCAGAGGATCTCCAAAAAGATTATGTGTAGCATTCATGTAGTTTGTAGAACAGTGGACAAATCAGCTAAATAAGTTGCTGCACATGTTAAAGAGAGCATAGACAAGCTCCAAAGAAAGTAATTTTCTGCAGCACTCATCATTTAACTCAATGTTGAAAAGTAAAAAAGAAAAAGCTCAAGAGTTGTCCAATGAGAAAAGACTCAAATTGGAAAGAACTTGCAGCTCTGCAATAACAAAGATTTCTGATACCAGAAAGTTCAATAGTCTACAAAGCTAGTCAGAGAAAAGGCTTGGATATGAAGAGCTGCAAAGAAATGGAAGATTTTTCCCAAAATATGTGAAGTCCAGAGATCCAAGAAAGCTGTGGTCTAACAATAATAATAATTTTACGAGAGCCAGACCTGCTCTGAAGGAACTCTACTTGTTCTTGAACCAGCTGCAGAGGTCAGATCTTGAGAATGAGGTTTTCCAAACTTGGAACAGAATGGAGTTGGGAATGAACCTGCAGGATCAGCTGTTTGTATTGTGAAGCAGGCTTTGCATAACTGGAGAGGAGATATAATTTTTATATGGAGTGAATTCCAAACATTTATGCATGCAACATTATCCTTGTGCAGGGCCCATGCTTGCTTTTTTGCGGGCATAGTATGATTTGGCCAGCCACCACCAAATCTAAACAGGCCCATTGTTGGCTAGCCCAGGTATGGCCCACAGCTTCGGGCTCACTACGAGCTCTGTATGAGTAGCCCACACTAGCAAACAGCCCACATTAATCCCATGAATGCCTACACTTTCAGAAATAAAGGTACAAGAGCTGTCACTGTGGTGGTACCTTTCAAAAGGTCCATAATAATACCTCAAGAGTACAGATTAGTACCTAAAAAGTACAAACGTGTACCTGTTAAAAATTTTGGGTACTAACATATACTTTTGAGGTACCAATATGGACCATTTAAGTACAAATGTATATCCTTTGAAAAGATACCACCACAGTGACAACTCGTACCTTTATTTCCGAGAGTGTAGTGTGGGCCAGCCTGTTCGGGCCTAGAGCAGGCTGTGAGTGCAGGGCCCTTGAGCTTTGCTTAATAGCAAAATTTCTGGATTGTGGAGTTTCCTTTGTCTAGACACTTTTTTTCCCAAAATTTTCTTGGAAGGACGGGTATTACCACTGTTTTGGAATTTATTAACACTGGTGCACTATCACTTTGAGTTTCTTGTTTTATTGTGTTGTTTTAAAGCTCAGTGAATGTTTGTGAATACACCTTTCCTACCACAGTTATTATTGCATCTTTCTTTTAACACATCTCACCAATCTAAAAATCAACCTGTATTAAACTTTGTTACCCGCTATTGAGGCTGAACATTACATACGGATTAACTGGATCTCATAAATAAATAATGGCATTATGGAAACTAATAAACCCAGATGTGTAATGACTCAACTGAAAAGTATTTACACTGAGAAAGATTTATTGTTGTATATTACAGTATAGTGCAGGGACTGTGAACTATATAGGGTTGCCCACATAGGGCCAATGTGGGCCAAGTAAGGCTTCCTCAGGGCAAGGTGAGGGCTGCCCATGCAGGGCCGGTTCTATATGTTAAATAACAAACTTCTTGAGCTGATAATAATAACGTGCGCATAATTATTGAACTGCTTTCTGACATTCGATCCTGTCAGAAACAGACAAACACGAGAATGACGCGTAAAAAAGATAGGAGAAACAAAAAAAAAAAGAGCAAATTGTTTTAGCAACATAAAACATGAACAAATTGCCATGTTTAACTATTATCATCACCTTTTGGACTATTATGAACTCGGAATGACAGAATTACTTTCTAACAGAGGTTACATGTGCTGGTGAAGATTAAAGATACAGATGAGAGGTTTGCACTGACTGTGGGCTATATGTTGCGTGTTGTTTTTGAACCCAAATAAGGACTAAATGTATGCTGTGTGTCAATTTTCTGTAATTGGTAACATATCAGAGACTGTAAGGGGCTGTATGTGTTCATATATGTTGCATATATTTATTTATTTATTTTATGTAATCGCAGACATTACAGTATACTGTACACAGTACACAGGCTATTTCGCACTATCATTGATCTGCAGTTATAATCAAATCCTGTTCATAGAAAGGTTAGTATACACAAGTATTTGTGTATAAAGCATCTGTTTTGTAAGAAGTTCTTCTCCTATGATAGGTGGACGACCTGTACAGCTTTACTGTAGACATTTTCTCAAGCGAAGAAAACGGCTCAGCTTGCTTCGGCCCTAAACACCACACCCACCAAAGAGTACCATTGGTACACTTTTAGCTTGATAAAGGTGACCAACCCATACCGTACCGTACTGTACCACTCAGTCGAAACGGCCCATAAGGCACTAACCTTTTGACAATCTTTCAATGGCCCTGCAATCACAGCCCCCAGGGGAGTTTGGAATGGCTTAGGCAAGCTCTAAGAGGGCTCATTAAGGACCAGCACTGGTTTGTTTGCAGGGTATCCCAGCTGTGAAGCATGTCCAAAGAGATAATGTTAAGAACCAAAAACCTCTGGTACAATCCTTCATAGGGACATCAGATTCTTGATTATTTTATTTCCTGTAGAAGAACAAAAGCAAGATTAGAAGTTCTAGAAAGATGATTAGCATGACCTCTTTGGGTTTATGTGTGTCCTGAACGTGGCTAAGCTGGAATCCGGTAGGCTGTGTTTCCAGGGGGTGGGGAGAGAGGACAATTTAATGGTGCAACTCAGAGAGTACAAGAAGTTGGAAAAAAGTGAAGCTCTCTTTTCTGAGAAAAAATACTTTCACACACTCACCTCAAATTCGAGCCTGAAGACACAGCTGACCTTGAAAACCTTTGTCAAGTTTGGGCAAAGCTGAAGGAAGACCGAAACCTTGCAGTTGTGTTTAGGTGGAAGCCAGTGGAATAGTCCGTCTATATCAGCAAACATCAAAACATCAAGGAAATCAGGGCTTTTGACAATTTAGGGAACCTGTCTGAAAACAGTCCTTTAAAAAATCTGTCACTCTGGCTTTCAATTTGTTTATTTATTATTTTGTATGCTGCTTGCCTAAGGCATCAGTTGCAATGCAAGCTAAATGAAATAAAAGTATACTTTGGGCTTCATTGTAACTGCAATAATTGAAACTATCAGATGCTGCTGATAGCTTATTCAACCAGAAACAATATGTTAATAATAACCTCTCCTGTGGGCCTGCAAATACAGTGTATTTATTCACACAGTTGGTTAACCTCACTTTGTGTCAATGGAGACTGCAGATGGCAGTATTAATAGTGTCCTGTCTAGATTAGCTTCGGTCCTGTGAGAGTCTGTGTTGCAGTCGGAGGTGTGAATACCACTCATGCCAGGCTTCAGGCTGGATTTATGACACAATTAACCCTTGGCAGGGAAAACACCAAGCTCACTTACTTTACACTTTCCCCAGTGTCCTGCACTTGCTCGTATGCATTTGTGTGTGTATGTATGCACACTGCTTATAATGCACACTATATCTGTGCATATCATGATTTTTTTCTGCACTTTATTTTCCTTTTATTTATCTTTTTGTCTTCTCGCTCTCTCTTATTCCCTTTGGGCTGGGTGAGAGTTTACCGACCATAGAGAATTACTTTGACCTCAGTGCACTTTTAAGCCGGAGGGACCAGCCTCCAAAAAATCAAAGGGCGGTTTATTCAGCATGAACTCTAAACTGATTTGCCATACCCTACAACTGTAACCCACATACACAAACTCCTAATGAATCATCGCTGGTCTTTTAAAGACCCTGCTGTTAAGTGCATTAATCACTTTCAGTTTTGTTATGTTTACATTTCTCTTCCTCACAGCTTCACATATTTTTGCAGAAAAGTAACAGGTTTTTTTTTACTGCTATTTTGCTCAAATTTCTCAAAATAAGATACTTCTACTCCTTGAGTATGACACAATTAAAAAGTTTCTTAAGTTATCTTTATTTTCGTATAATCTTTATGTTAATTTTCACTTTTTTGTTTAGTTGTTCATTTACTTATTTTTATATCCTTATTTACTTACTTATTTTTTGTTTGTTTATTTGTCTTTTTAATTGCCTATTTATTAAATTGTTTGCTGTATGTAAAAATTTATTTTTTTTTGTTTTCACAAACTTAGTAGTTGTAAAATATTTATAAATTGATATTTTTTATTTAATCTTTTCCTGTATGTAAATATTTATTTTGTTTTCACATATTTAGTATTTGTAAAATATTTATGAATTGATTATTTGCTTTTTAAAATGCATTATACTGTATATTTAATATATTTTTTATTTAATATATTTTTAAATACATATTTCACTTTACTGCTTTTTTACTTTGTGTCTGTTAATTCACTTTACTTTTTTAATTAAAGTATTTGTATTTTGTTTGTATTTGTAGTTTATACATTCCTTTATATTTATATATTTGTTTGTTTGTTTGTCTATTCATTTTTTTATGTACTATAATGTTTATTCATTTACTGTTTTTTTTATTTATTTAGTATTAGTTCTGTATTTATACATTTACTTATATTTTATTTATGCATCTATTTATTTATTTTTTTTTTTTTTTTTGTTTACTTTGTTCTTATTTCTTTGCTTATGTGCCTGGTTCTTTTTCTTATGTACTTTTTTAGATGTTTTTTTAATCTCTTTAATTATTTTAATTTACTTCTTTAATTAATTAATTTATTATTTTATTATTTTTTTTATGCAATTATAACTTTCATTTATATATACATTACCAGTCAAAAGTTTGGGGTCAGTTGTTTTTTTCTTCATGTTTTTTGTTTTAAGAAAATGATTCTGTTCATCATGGTGGCATTTATTAAATGTAAAAAAAAAGTTAAATATTTGTTAAAAAGTTAAATAACTACTTTCTTATTGAATGTAGTTTCAAATGAATTTATTACTCCAGTCATTATTGCTTTTATTGCTATTGCCATTTTTATTATTAATAATAATCATAATTATAGATAAATGATTTATGAATGATCATGTGACTGAAGTCTGGAGTAATGAAGTTGAAAATTCATCATTAAAATCACTGGAATAAATGATTAAATTAAATGATAAACTACTTTTGAACTGTTATTTGAAAGTGCAATAACATTTCACAATTTTACAATTTGTACTGTATTTTTGATTAAATAAATGCAGCCTTGGTGAGCAGGAGAAGCTTATTTTAAAACATTGAAAAATCCTACTGACCCCAAACTTTTGACCAGTAGTGTATATATTTGCTTTAATTTATTTAAAATGCATTTATTTTTGTGCTTATTAATTGATTTATTAACTTGCTAAAGCGATTCCTGATTCCTGAGCGGTGTGTAAACATATCAACTGTATGCATCCGCACGCAGACTCTGACCCCGATGTCACTAACGGCGTCCTGAGGCTGAAATGATACGGCCTTCGTTCTTCATGTCTGTAGGTCAACACACATAAACATGAGCACTCTCATTTTCCCACAGCACTATATAAATAGCCTTCTCACCGTGTATGTGATGGCTGAGTCGACATCGCACTTGCAACAGCAAATTCCCCCCACCTGCCCTGGCCAAGGTCCGCTTACAGGACGCACTTTAACTACCACTTCTCTCCTTACCCCTTCTTCCAGTAACCCCTCTACTGTCTCACTCCCTCTGAGGACAAGAGTGGTTTCGTGCCAGAATGTTTCAGAAGGGGCCGGGAGTCGACCCAGGACCCTGACCACTGTGGAACGTTGAGAAGTGGTATCGTACTGCAGTGATCCCAAACACTTGCACAAAGCGAACCTGAGTCTTGGCTTTTGTCCATGATGAGAGCATGACGCATTTAGTTTGAAAACGCCGAGCGGAGTCTCTCAGGCCTGTAATTATTGCTGTATTACATGTCTTATAAATGTTAGAGATTTATTTAGGAAGCTTGGCACACATCATGGTAGACGTCAAACAGACGTGTGGTTGCTTAATATGCAGGTTAAATGAAAATAAGGTGCCTTCATTATTTACTCACCCAAATCTAAACTCATTCGAAATTCACTATTTTTTTTATTATATCAGAGCTTTTGTCCCTTCACTCAGAACTTAAGATGCTTCATAAATGTTAATGTACAGATAAAAAATAAACCCAAATAACTTTAACAGTTTCAGAGACAGGATCACTGTAAGATGAACTGATTTATTCAGTCTTTTAATTACATATGTGTAACCCCGCCGGTCCTACTCCACCCAACCCACTCCGAGCTGGGATTGAACCAACAACCTTCCACATGGGAGTTGGTTGCTCTAACAAGGAGGTTAAAGACCATGGCCTCTATATCTGTCACTAGAGCACCTTTTAGAGGTCAGAGGAGTGCGGTTTACCTGCATATCACTTCACTAGCTGGTCTCCGTTACGTATGCAATCTCTTTTTTAGGAGTTTTTTTACCTTTAATGGATAAAACAGTTTTAAGGGAATTGACAGGAAATCATGGGGAGTAGAGAGAGGGAAAAGGTTGGCAAAGGATCTCGAGCCGGGAATCGAACTCAGGTATATTGCATATAATCTCTAATCAGCATTCACATATAGCCAGGGGCCAGGGCACATAAGCATGCTTGCTTTATACATGAAAACCAATGAGGACAATTGTTGTCACATGACAAGTTTGAACTCACAAGGACCAATGAGGTTTATTTTCCATCAAGCAGTTAAGGATGGGTTTCTTCACTGTCTGTTGTTAAATGTTTAGATGTGAATAACATGCTAATTAAATGTTAACTGTTCAGTATATAAATTCTTAAAAATAAAGGGTTCATAAATATGTTTTTTCATCTATATGCCATTAAAGAACATGTTTGGGTTCCTCAAAGAATCTTTCAGATAACAGTTCCTAAAAGAGACTTTATTACTGTAAATTTTAATAATGTAAACTTGATTTGATACCATTTGCTGTAAAAAAATGCAGGGTTCCACACAATTCTTTCATGTTGTCCCAACAAAAATTGATTAAGTTAACTTAACACTTTTAACAAATTTATGTGAATTGAACATAAAAAAATTAAGCTGTCCCAATGAAATCTGTGTTGTTTCAGCTTATTTTAAATTAATTTGAACGAGAAAATTTTTTTTTTGAGTGTTGGAAACATTTTATTCCACAAAAGGCTTATAAAATATAAAGAAGGCTTTAAAGAAGCCCCATTTTGATAATTAAAATTTTTATCCATTTCTCAGTGAGTATAGGCAATGTATTTTGGTGCATTTAAACAAAACAGATTTATTAAACAGATATATTTATTAAAATAATATATTAGTCACCTAACATATTTAAAAACTGAAAGATAATCAGTGGTGTAAAGTAACAAATGACAAATGATCAAACAGCTTTTCTCAGTAATTCTAATTTACCAAGAAGTTTTAAAAATGTGTACTTTTACTTTCCCTTGAGTACATTTTTAGTGCTGCATCAGCACTTTTACCTTCAACCTGTACTCACTACTTTATTTTTTTATTTATTTTTGTCTATGGGATTGGTTAAAGTAGAACAATAAGTCCTGTGATTCCTGTCCAATCAAATCGCACAAAGAAATTAAATTGCATCATACTAAACTACCTCAAGACATGGGCGCTTTATAAATGCAGCTAACCATTTGGATGCATTAAAAGTGTCCAAAAAGACGTCCAAAATCATAAAACGCAATAACCCAGAGACTGTTTAAACTGGATGATGGATGTATGATGACTAAAATGGCCTTAAACAATCACTAAATGCACTACAGAATGTTACATTTTCACACACAAACACACACAAATTGCATGTAATAGCATTAGACTTTCACAGTATAATACTCACTACTCACAACACTTGAGTACTTTAAAAGGGCTACTTTTTACTCATACTTTGAGTAATATTTACAACAGATACTTTAACTCTACTTGAAGTACATTTTTGGGCAAGTAATGGTACTTTTACTTAAGTATGATTTTTCATTACTCTTTCCACCACTGAAGATATTACAATTAAATTCAAGCAAAATATTGCAAAAAATTTAAATTAAAATTACAACCTACAAAATAGTTTTTTGTAAAACAAAATTTTTCAAATCCTTGCTTCTCTTGATTTTTCCTCTTTTTTTAAATTTGTATTTACTATTTTTCTATAACATAAAAATTTGCGTGTAGTAGTTTTTGAACCTTTATCGTAAGTTATTTTGTTAGATAAGCTACAGATTTGGCTTTAGTACTGACTATATGCACAAATATAATATTGCAAAGCTTCCTATTAAAAAAATGAATTTAATAGATAGATTTGTGAGGGGTGTACTTATATATGCTGAGCAATGTATATTCTTTAGATTATAAAATGTTCTTTATGTAATGGCTTTTTTAAAAGATCTTTCTCATGCATTGCTACAAATCTCCCATTTGAAACCTTTATTTTAAGAGTTTAGCTTCCTGTTAGTGAGGCCAACTCAATTAGCTTATTTCAAAAGTTAAAAAAAAAACATTAATTCTGAATTTTAACGTTGTGTATTTGATACATTATGACAGTTTTTCTGAGAGGCAGTCCATATCCAGATCATTTTCCTGTTTGCATTCTAATTTTGGGGCTTTTAACCTCAGCTGTCAAAATACAGACACTCCATTGTATTCAGACTCAAACACACCTTACATTCAAAAGAGCACCAATTTCCATCTTCATATGTGTCACATTAATAATGCTGATGCAAATTACACAGGCTAACTGCATTCACAAGGCTCATCACATCACAACAACAACATAACGCTTTCGATTCATTCACATTCCAGAGAAAAAATGGGCCTATTTTATTAACAAAACTACGCCATTATTGCAAGTCATGTGTCACCGTTTATATTAGATTGTATTAAATCAAGTTTTCTGTGAATCTCTTTTGTGTGGAAACAGTAATGTGATGACACAATGCATGGGTAATTTATCATTAAACATGTAGTAAATGATTTACATATACAGTAGTATTTCAGTAAAAACAAGTGACAAACTAATCCACGCTTTTTCTTTTCCAAAACTTCATCTCCTGTCATCTGACTGCCTAAAAGTGCACGTATAGAGATACATGCATTGCACACAGACAAAAAAATCCCTTAAGCATTTTCAATATTATGTTTTTAGACTAGCTAGAGCAGATCTTAAGCCTGTGTGATCAACACTCTCTCATCTTACAACCACTGCTGTGGTTTTCGCAGTGCCATCGAGCTCATGTGATGCATGTGTGTAAAGAAGGTCACGGTAGGAGTAAGATAATGTACAACTAAATATACACTTTACTTCCTGTGCCCCCTCTCGCATTTCATATTAATAAACCAAGAGATAGATGATGCTTCCGCCTGATTTTCACAATATCTATCTATCTATCTATCTATCTATCTATCTATCTATCTATCTATCTATCTATCTATCTATCTATCTATCTATCTATCTATCTATCTATCTATCTATCTATCTATCTATCTATCTATCTATCTATCTGTCTATCTGTCTGTCTGTCTGTCAGTCAGTCTTTCTAAATTTTATCTAACTTCCTCTTCAAATGTAAAAGCTGTTTTACATTTGTTTTTTGGTGCTAAGTGTAGTTTCCCACGCTAGTGGAGGGTTGGCAGAGGAGGTGGGGGTGTAGGTAAAGCCAATCATGAGGCAATCAGTCTTCTGATGCCACCTAGCCACAATATATCACCGTTTTATCTGGCCTTTTGACGCATGCCTACTGTGATAAATCACCCTCTGGTTGGCAGGCCATTAAAACTCGTCCCAGCATTTTCCAGGTGACCTTTGCCTCATCTTGGACATCCATTCATTTTGTTTTTTACATGGTGTCTAGTGTCCGTCAATCTGAAATAATATTTGTTTTGACTTTGAGGGGTTGTTGAAATTTAAAATTAAAATGTTATTTGCAAATAGCTAATTACTTAATTTTACTTTAGAGTGCTGGGTTATTTCAACCCAAATTTCAGTAAAATATGTACAAATGGGTTACATAATTTGTTTTAAAAAATTAATCCAGCCATTGGGTTTGTCCATATTTAGGTCCCTAGCCAGGTTCAAAAGACCCACCCCCCACTGATAAAAGGTCCAGAGTTTGTCCCATACATGAGCTCATTTGTCTTATTTTGACTGCTATGCCATCATAAATTGTGAAGGCATTAAAGATGGCTTCCAGTAAATGCAAAACAATTATAGTCCAACGTCCAGTTGTGTAAAATATATAATATGAAGTAAGTGAAGTGACCAAAAGCTGCCCATTTGTTCATTCATTTTTTTTCTGGCTTAGTCCCTTTATTAATCTGGGGTCGCCCCAGCAGAATGAACCGCCAACTTATCCAGCATATGTTTTACTTCCAGCTGCAACCCATCACTGGGAAACATCCATACACACTTATTCACACACATACACTACGGACAATTTAGCTTACCCAATTCATCTATACCACATGTCTTTGGATTGTGGGGGAAACCGGAGCACCTGGAGAAAACCCACGCCAACACGGGGAGAACATGCAATCTCCACACAGAAACACCAACTGACCCAGCTGAGGCTTGAACCAGCAACCTTCTTGCTGTGAGGCGATCGTGCTACTCACTGTGCCACCGTGATGCCCAAAAGCAGCCCATATTAAAGTTATTTTTAATGCACGAAATAAATAATTCAAAGATGATTCCGTAGTTTACAAATTTTTTTTAATGTTAAGTGGTTATAAACAATTTATTTGGGCTGAATTTAAACAAACAAATTAAGTTGAAGTTTACTCATTTTAATTTGTTTGTTTAAATTCAACACATATAAATTGTTTGCAACAATTTTGCAGACATATTTTTCTTTTCAGCGTGCTAATTAGGCTATTTTTGTTATCCATGAACTTTCAAAATGTACTTTTCTTTTTACAAAAGAGATTAGAAAAATTGTGAAGCTCTACATTATTAATATTAATATGTTTTAAAACTTTTTATTATTCAGATGGCCAAATTCTGACTGAGGAAAGTTGAATGTGCTTGCCAGTTTGTTATTTGCCCAATAAATGACAATAGGCTACAGTTTTTTTATTACTTAAAACTTTAACAGGCTCATTTTTTATATTATGTAATAAATTTATACATTAAAAAAAAATATTAATTTTTAATAATTATTTTAAGGGGTTTTTCACCTTTAATGTCATAGGACATTGGAGGACAGACAGGAAAGCATTGGGAGCAGAGCGAGGGGAAGGATCAGCATAGGACCTTGAGCTGGGAATTGAACTTAGGTCGCCATGAACACCTTGGTGCTTGGCACACTTTACCACAAGGCTATTGGCGCCGACTTTTCCTATTTTTTTTATTCTAAATATTTAGCAAAGATTTTTGGTATCTCAGAACGTCTGGTTATGATGACTATTCGACAGGCTAATCCAGCTAAAATAAGTGCTAAAATAAGTGCTTAAAATGTCATTAAAATGCAGTTTTTAAACCTTATAATTAAATAGAAAATAAGGTAAATAACTGCAAAAAGGTCCACTTTTTGAGAAAAAAGAACCACTTTTTTTCCCCAGGCTTCCGACGGGCCTGATATTGTAACCAACCAATGTTCAAGACATGGTTATGGCCATGCTGTCATTTATGTTAACATTTGTTTAGCAAAGTTATGTTATGGTCTAAAATTGTCTAAAATAAGCTATATTTTTTTAATGTGCAAGAAGTGCCAGATTCGGTCTCGTTCCTACAAAAGAGCAAAAGTTCTTCCAGATTCAGCTCTTTTTTATTGAAATTTTCCAGAAGTTTAAAATAGCAATAAAATAGATTTTTACAGATGAGTATAATCTGAGCTCATTGGCACAGATGGCACACCCAAAAGTTGAAGCCGTTGTTTTTGTAGGGAGTTTAGGGGAGATTCCAGATGAAACTCAGAGTGAAAGGTTAGAACTGTCCAACAAGAAGCCATGCAAAATCATGACTTTTATAAAACCTTAAAGCAGCATAAGATATCTGCAACAGTTTTGCTAGAAAGGTCACTTGAATTTTTGGCAAATTA
Source organism: Danio kyathit (assembly GCA_903798195.1). Classification (NCBI taxonomy): domain Eukaryota; kingdom Metazoa; phylum Chordata; class Actinopteri; order Cypriniformes; family Danionidae; genus Danio; species Danio kyathit. Next base: position 26,902,090 of record LR812526.1, read on the forward strand.
ATTTGTAGTATGATGTCAGCTGTGAAAAATTATAACCATCAAATTCTTCTGTGTTTGCAATATAACAGGAGCAGTAATTGAAAATCACATGATGTGCATCTGAAAAGGTCATCCTTGGGGAATGAGCTGAGACCTGCTAGACGTCTGGAAAAACAGGGAATGAACAGAAAGTCTGCGGCACCCTGGAGGAAGACATTATGACACAGCAGTGCATTTACTGCAACCAAAGCTGGACCCCCTACAGAGAAAACGCAAGGGTTAATTAGCTCTATTCAGTGCAAAGTCTTTCATCAGAAAGCACTGGAGGACAAGAACAAAAAAAAAAAGATTGATTTGTTTGTTTTTCCTCTACAATAGCAGCCTATTTAATGCAACATCTTCAACAATGATCTCAGGATAACTTGATTTGTGTGTATTTGTGTTGTAATGTTTTGATGTGATGTTGGTAGAAAAAACTGGGGCAGGACACGTGCAGTGTTTCACTGACTGACGTAACTTTTCCGTGTCAGCAAGTGAAACTAGCCTACGTTTGATCTTTAGAAAAGGTTTTTAAACACAAACATTATTATTTGGCCTATTATTATCATATAAACATACTTATATCAATACATCATCTCCGAAAAGTCATCAAATTTTGAGGATATACCGTTTTCCCCCCGTTTTGTTCTTCTTCATTCATTTAGCAGATGTGAAAAAAAGTCAAAGAGTTAACGGATAAATCTCCCTAAATCAAACCCCAGAGAAAGGGGTGGGTAATTTATGAGGTAACGTCAACGGGTGGAGAGGAAAAAGTACGAATGGGTTAAATTTGAGTCATACTCGTCTTTACAGAATAAGTGAAAATTCCTCCGCCACAGAAAGAAAACAGCGTATTAAACCAAAATTGAGCTTTCTCTTAAAACCTACTCAAAGCTACATGAATCCATAGTTAACCTATAAACATAGTTTAACTCTTTTCATATATTTTAAACGACTTCTAGGAAGTAAACTTTTGAAGAGGGCGTTATTTAAGGACGCATCACAGACTATAGATCCACCCGTAGGGTTTGGCGGAAGAACATCTCCGTCTGCGACTTCAGTGACTGGGACGAAAAGAAGAGAGAAGTTCAGAAAGTTTGATCACAGCGCAACTACGTGAAGAAAAAACTCTCAAATGAAGGCACTATACGGATTTATGTGGTCAAACGAGACACCCTGACAGACCAAACACAGCTTCTCCATCGAGTATAATTCGTTTTCCGCGTTTTGAAGAGCTTTTTGAGATTCGTGACGCTTTAACCTGACGGAGCACAGCCTCGCGCTGGCGGCTCTATGTGGATTTTACTCAAAATATGGGCCAATTACCCGGTGTCTCTTCGGGCAGAGTCATCCTTCTCCTTGTTTGCTGCCTTAAAATATCATATGGTAAGTAGTTTAACAGTTTATATGTTTGAACTCGTTCTTTTAAACCGCTATTTGCCGTCAGTACGCATCTGTACGGCGGTGTGAAGCATCAGCGCTCACGTTTCAGTTCTGCACGGCCTCGAATGGCTTGTGTCCGCTCACGTTATTGGAAATTGAGTAACATAATAAAGTAAAGTGTGAGACGTATTGTTTACGCTTTTGCATAAACATTTAAAAACTCAAAGCTTTTTTTCCCCCGAAGTGAGCTCTCGTGTTTCGCACCTCTGCCCAGATGTGAAAGTCGGCGGATGAAATCTGCAGCGGCTTCCAGTAACTAATGTGAGAGGAGAATTCAAAATGGACACGTATGAGGGGGAAAATATGGACTTTTTGAGGTTTTCACATGCGTAATCAAATTACCCACTTAATTTTTTTTCATAGGAAAGAAACTAAATGTATTTACTCATTATTTTGTGGAACAAGTGTGTGGACAGTGAGTTTTCGATGTTTCCAGATTGATGAAACTGAATGATTGATTGCATGTAGTTCTGTTATTCCTCAGTTCAGCAGTACTGAAGAGCTTTCCATCTGACCGCTGTTTATTTATGCTTAGCAGCTCATCTCAGCGGGATGCAGACACAAAGGGTGCCATTTGTTGCATTAGAGACACCTATTTAGTGGAATAAGGTCACACATGACTTCTATTCCACATGCAAGTCAGACCCAATCCCTCTAGAAAAGAGGAGCCTCACAAAAGAAAACAAGACAATATAATAATGACTGCAGGCTCGGCAAGAAGAGGGAGGAATGCTGCTGTTGGTGTTTCACATTCCTCTCTCTTGCCTTTCTCGTTTTCTCCCTCACACACACACACACACACACACACACACACACACACACACACACACACACACACACACACACACACACACACACACACACACACACACACACACACTTTTCCCTGTGGATGCACTCATTTTCACAATGCTGCAGCTCGCCCATTGTGTCCCACAGATGATGTTTCTACTTGTTTCTCTGTATTGAGTAGCAATCCTTGGGGTGGGATTGATTTCACTTTTTTTCTTTCCCCGCCTGGCATGTTGCCTCAGTTGTGTAGGATGTTTCCAGCCTCTTGTATTTGCTCACATCAGCCGTTACAGCGTGTGTGCAGTAAGAAGTTGGCCCATTGTTCCTGCCTGTGAGCGGCATGCATGGTGCCCGGCCACGGTTCTGACCCGCTGCTGCTCTCTGGTGTGAAATGTGATTTATCTTCGGCAAACTCCCACTTGTCAGAACACAACAGGCTGGTTATGAAATAGCCCACGGTGGTGCATATATCAGGGATGCCCACATCCCACCAGCTGGTGCGGTGGAGGTCTTGACCGGGACATTGGAAGAATCTTTGTTAGTTTATGATGACATTTTAAAATGATTATCCAGTTTAGTAGGATGTAGTGGGTGAGCATTTGTATACTTTTCTTTTAGTTTTGTTTTTAATATGTGGTACCCAGTGAACTCCCAATCTTGCAAATTAATTGGCATTTTAAGCATCTTGTGCCACCTAAAAACTTTAAGGGTGACACTTATGAGCTTTTTTCAAAGGGAACCTGATGAAAATGATGGAAGATCCCTTTTATTTCCCATTTGTGTTGTATGTGGAGGCCTGAAGGGGTCATCTATGATGCATTGAGCTCCAAATAGCCAAATCTCCACAACTGAGGTGTCGCCACAGTTTTGTAAGACTGTAGGAAAGTGCTGTGGGAGGCTAGAAAGGAATGAGATGCTCTGTCTTGTTAAATCCATGGATTAAAACCCCTGTGCAGGTTAACTGATGAAATGGAAATTAAGACATTCTGCATTCCTGCCACATGGCAATATGCTAGGCATCAGATATAGTGCCTGTGAGTTCCTGCATGTGTGTGTGTGTGTATTAGAGGCCTGACCTGAAAATTATACCATGTCGTGCAACCTCATTTACTTTTTTAGTGCTGCAATATATTATTGTGTATCAGAAATGTTGATGTTCGTTGCAGAAATGAGTGAGCTTATTATTAGGAATGCACCTATATCAATGATCCGCTGATATCGATAATGTTGATTAAAAATAAAACTGTAGAATATTTAGTCTTTTATTATAATAAAAAAATTATTAAAACTGTAACACTTTAAATCTATTACTTGACTGCTGAATTAGCATTGGGCATCACAACATTAAAATGTACAGTATGAAGTGTTAGTATTACAAATTATAAGTATTTTTAAAGTATTTGTTCATGATCTAGAGTTAACGTGAGCTGAGCTGACACAATTAAATGAGCAGTATGGCAATTTACATGAACACTACTGATTAAAAGTTTTAGGTAGTTTTAAGATTTTAAGGTAGCTTTTTGAAAGGAGTTTCCATGCTCACCAAGGCAGCGTTTATTTAATGGAAAAGTTAAATATTATTAACATTTAATTTTTTTTCTATATGTTTTATGGCTAAGCATTTTTTTCTGTCAGTCTTTTAGTGTCATGATCCCTCAGAAATAATTCTAACGTGCTGATTTGCTGCTTAAGAAACACGTCTTCATGTTGGACTAAACAAGTTTTTATTCTTTGCCGAAACTTTGTGATTTTTTTTATAATTTTTTGATCAAATAAAAATTTAAAACAGTTTTTACTGTCGCCTTTAAACTATTTAATACATTCTTGCTGAAAGAAATTATAATTTAAAAAGGTTACACTTAATTGTAAGCTAAAGTAAAATTGTTGATTAACGTACTGTGTAATATTTATGAACAAAATGTACTTTAAAGTCCTTGTGAAATCGAAATTTACGATGTTTATTTGGTTATCCTTTAGACAATTAATCTGTGCAAGTTAATCCACAGAAAAAACAATGTTTTGTTTTGGTAATCTTCAATCAAAGTCTGACCTTTTGCTTCTGCTTTTGGAGTGGTGGTCCACCCCCTACTTAATAGTCTATTTAAGCTGGTAGTAAACCAACATACTGAAACAAATGTCTCAGCAACTTTTTTTAGGTTTTTCAGCTTTACACTGACTTTAATGTTAGGGTTTGGTTTAGGGCTATTGTAATTATGCATAATTTGCTGTTATTACCATGGCAAGTACTAATATACAATGTAACAAGGACACTTAAAATGAAATGTAACCAAAAATCTTTCTGATCTTAACAGACGGTACGTATCCAGTTTCAAATGATAATGTAAATCTCTCATTTTGGTCAATATCCATTATATGAAACTTTTCTATTAAGGATATTTGTTAGACTTTTTGTGCTTGTGTTGATGTGAAAGGACTCGCTCTGATTGTTAGCATACAGCCAGCTCTCAGGACACTTTCATTGGAATGTTGTTGCTTTGAGAATTATCAGGTTTCCTCCCAAACTACATGCAGCCTATCATTAAACAATTAGGGTGCTTTTTGGCCCCATGTGATGTACAGATTTAATGAGCGCCACTGAAAACCTCCCTTTACCCTTATGTTATCAAATCTGTATGCAATTATGCCCCCTGTCTCATTACAGATGGCTTTAGGAAGGGTTTATTGTTTGTTGCCATGTCAACGTTTAGCAGAATAGAGAGCGTTTGCTGTATATACAGGAACACCAGGAAATGGGGTTACTTCCTCACTCAGCGTGAACAACTTCCTTCTGCTGTCCAACATGGATGTGGGCCAATGCCGACAAATCTCTTCTGAGTCTCTGACTCGCTCTATTGAGTACTTTACTCTCAACCCAGCCCTGTCAGACTCGCATAATTACTTCCCCATCTCTCTCAGCAGCTATTAGCGCTAACAGAGAGCGGGAGAGACACACACGAGCAAAGATGTCCCTTGGGTTCTGGGTTTGGTCGCGGGGATGAGGCCGTGCTTGCAGACAAGCAAGGCTTACAGCTGTGAACCAGCTGCTCTGTGCAAGAGCTCCGACACACTCATGCCGTCTGATCCGTGTCAAGAAGGAGGGGAATCAGACTGTGTTGGAAACACTCCTTGACCTTATTAAGGCTGTTTGCATGACCATTTCTCTTGCTCACAGTTAGGATTAGGCATGGGACGATAACTGCTTTCAAGGTTTACCGTGGTTTGGAAAAGTCAAGGGTTTAAACCCGCTGAAAGTTTCTGTTATATTGTTCCTAAGGTATATGTAAGCAGGGGTGCATTTAGTGATTTGGGGGCTCTAAGCAATTCTAGCCATGGGGCCCAAAAGTTTGTACTTTATTCTTAATTGGTTTATTTTGCTGTTTATTTTCTTATATCACTCAATCTCCTTTTCTATATTTTGTAAAGCATCTTGTAAAACTTTTTAAATGATTTAAAAAAAAAATGAATTCACAACTAATATAATATATAAACTTTACCTAATTTGTCTGCTGGACTGCTCCATGATTAAGGGTTGGGGACACATTTGCGTAGAAGTAATAATCATTAAACTTTTATTTCTTTAGGCACTTGTCATTCATTCATTTTCTTGTCGGCTTTGTCCCTTGCGGGGTCGCCACAGCGGAATGAACCGCCAACTTATCCAGCACGATTTTACGCAGCGGATGCCCTTCCAGCCGCAACCCATCTCTGGGAACGTCCACACACACATTTACACTCATACACTATGGACAATTTAGCGTACCCAATTCACCTGTACTGCATGTCTTTGGAATGTGGGGGAAACCGGAGCACCCGGAGGAAACCCACGCGAACCCAGGGAGAACATGCAAACTCCACACAGAAACGCCAACTGACCCAGCCCAGCCGAGGTTCGAACCTGCGACTCAGCGACGTTCTTGCTGTGAGGCAACAGCACTACCTACTGCGCCACTGGGTTGCCGGCACTTGTCATACAAAATATAATAGAAAATTATGTTATATATAATTTATAGGTTTAATTTATACTTCTAGGAATTTATTTAGGGCCGCTTACCTTGCTTATTGGTTAAATCCGCCCCTGTATGTAAGGGTTTATTTTATGGGTTTTTTTATGTGTTGTAAAGAAATCTGTGTTATTGAAACTAATGAAGACAGCAGAAGTCAATGACTTATGTTAATTATTTAGCCTGACATGTTTACTGTTTCAAAATATCATAAATGTTTCCTAAAATCAAAAATATTATGTCAACTGGAGGGAAAAAAGTTGTAGTTTTTTACCCAGACATTTAAAAAGAACTTATTTTTTGGTTATTATATCGTCAGAAACTTATACCGACCCATGCCTAGTTAGGATTAGAGGTTTTAATGAGTATTGTAAATAAATATTGAGTAACGTACAGTTAAAAAAAACTGTTAAATAAAGAGTTAAAAAAACTCTCCTAATTAGCAGTCACCTCAAGCTCCTGCTTCATGGATGTTTTACATTTTAGAATTGCATTATTAGACCTCAATCTCTGCTCTGATTGTAATGTTTTTTGTAGTTGTTATCCAATCCAGAAAATATATTGTTTTAAACAAAAAATGTCACTAAAAGTCATTTTGTTAACAACAAATTTTGTTGTAGCAGAGATCAAATGTCCATAATGCAAATCTAAACCAATAATAAATTAATGGTAAACACCTATAAATCTCAAACTACAGAAAACTCTGAGTTAACTGATATTCTCAACAGTGAATTTATATGAAGGAATGTTTCGTCAAATTTTGTGGTTTGATTTAGAAGAGTTATTATAATCTCGAATGAGTGAAAAAACTTCAAAAATAAGTGCAGAAAATGTCAAACTGTAGTTTTGCTATTGATGTTGTAATTTCTAATGGTCAAAGGCAGGTCACATGTGACCAGCACTTGCATTTGACTGATACAGTGTTGTGTGAACCATCTATTTCATGTGTCTTTGTGGGCGTATTTGTGGGCGCCTCTTTAGATCGCATCTGTTTTATGTATTGAAGACTAATTTTCCTCAGCTCAGCAAAGCCTAGGTCCTAATTCATGACAGATTTAGTGTTGAAAACTGTTTTTGTAAGTTGCTCAATGTAGTTTAGAGAGTCCCTGATCCTGTTCCTGCATTTAGTGGGGATAAAAAAGTCATAGGGCTGCTTTTTATTGAAGGCAGGTTTGAGTTGGCTTCAGATCGTACATCCAAGTGTTCAGTGCCAGTAAACACACACTCATACACACACACACTGAATACTGGTGTACTGTTCTGCTTGAGTACACACACATTATGAATCTGCTGTGTAGATGTTTTGCAATTGATTTATAACCAGTTCTAAGAACGACATACTTTCACATCTGGTCACGTTACTGTTGGAGCCCCATCTGAAACGGAGACAGAAAATGAAAAACACAGACAGGAAAGAGTATGAGGGTGCAAGATCTATCTATCTATCTATCTATCTATCTATCTATCTATCTATCTATCTATCTATCTATCTATCTATCTATCTATCTATCTATCTATCTATCTATCTATCCATCTATCCATCTATCCATCTATCCATCTATCCATCTATCCATCTATCTATCTATCCATCCATCCATCCATCCATCCATCCATCCATCCATCCATCCATCCATCCATCCATCCATCCATCCATCCATCCATCCATCCATCCATCCATCCATCCATCCATCCATCCATCCATCCATCCATCCATCCATCCATCCATGCCTGCCTGCCTGCCTGCCTGCCTGCCTGCCTATAGTAAATACAACAGTAAATTTGTAAGCTAACCTATTACTGTGATTTATATATTTTAATTACATAGAAATTAAATATGTGAATTTTAATATATTTTAAGTAACAACAAATTATACTTTACACAGTTAATATACAGTTGAAGTCTGAATTATAAGCCCCCCTGAATTATTAGCCCCTGTTTAATTTTTCCCCTAAATTCTGTTTAACGGAGAGAAGATTTTTTCAACACATTTCTAAACATAACAGTTTTAATAACTAATTTTTAATAACTGATTTATTTGATCTTTGCCATGATGACAGTAAATAATATTTTACTAGATATTTTCAAGACACTTCTATACAACTTAAAGTGACATTTAAAGGCTTAACTAGGTTAATTAGGTTAACTGGGCAGGTTAGGGTAATTAGGCAAGTTATTGTATAATGTTGGTTTTTTCTGTGACTATCGAAAGAAATATAGCTTAAAGGGGCTAATATTTTTGTCCTTAAAATGGTTTTAAAAAATTAAAAACTGCTTTTATTCTAGCCAAAATAAAACAAATAAGACTTTTTCCAGAAGACAAAAAAAATTATCAGACATACTGTGAAAATTTACATGCTCTGTTAAACATCATTTGGGAAATATTTAAAAAAGATGAAAAAAATCAGAGGGGGGCTAATAATTCTGACTTTAACTGTATGAGCTTTGTGCTTGTGAATAGAAAGTTTTATTTTGAAACCAACAGGCAGCGTTTTCATTATTTGTCAAAACAAACATGACGGTTTATTATTTGTAAATTAAGAAATTAAACCATACAGGTAATATTTGTGCCTCAGATTTATGGTGAAATAAAATACATTTAATTATTGTCTTTATTTTACAATAGTGCTATTACATTACATTACTTATTTTGTGTAGTATGTTTTTCTTAATAACTATAAAATCATCATATTTATCAATTTAGGGTCATATTGGATTGGTAAAATACTATGAGGATGCGGCATCATAAAGAAAGAAAATAACCTTAATTTCATTTATTGCATTTAGTAGTTTTTTCAAAACAAAAAAAAGAAAAACAACTTTTTACTCAGAAATTGCAAGTATTATTTCACAAATAATTAAATGTTGAATTAAATGAATTTTTTTGTGTTTTCCTGCTAAGAATACTCTAATAATCTTTAATTTACTTTGATAAAAAAATACAAGTAAAACACCTCCTGCATTGTTATACTATAGATACTCCAGATATACTATAGATATACTCCCCAACAAAAAATCATCCCGCTTGTGATTATTATTACGTTTTTTTCAAATAGAGCTCATTATATGGTATATCACATTGTATATAGTAGAAGAACTAAATATTGCAATGTCATTTTTAAAAGATGTCATGCAACCCTAGCTTGGAAGATTGCAAGGCAGTTCGTTATGACCTCCACGATTCAAAATGCATATGGATATTGGGGTTTTGCATTAAAATTTTTAAATTATATTTTGTATTTCCCCCCATTTTTTAATTACTCTCTGAACTGGCTCTGTGCATGTTAGAATGTATATCCATGTGATTGTACATGGCTCCCCATGAGTAAATGTCCCATCAGTGAGCACTAAAGTAGGAGATGCTTTCATGTGAAAATAAAAATGATGTGAACCATATGTCAGAGCGCAAGCCTGCGTGGGACTCGTGCAGGATGCCTCACCTGAACAGCTGAAGGAAAGTTACAAAGCACAAATTAGGTCTTGCCTCTCAACGGTAAGTTATGACCAATAATTATGTCTACCTGTCTGACTTGACGAGCATTTAATTGGCTATGCCTGGAACATTGGAATGTCTCATTGTGCTGCATCTGTTCATGCATATTAAACGCATCTTATTCCTCTTATTTTTCTAAAATTAATCAAACAACAAAATATAATGAAATTACTCTGCTCTTGACTGAAAAGCTATATCGCTCAGTAATGGTTAACCTTTATTTAATTTATATTCTAGTATGCAGTGTTATTTCATTACAATTTCCAGTTTATGAAACCTGAAAACTACTGTTAGGTACATGGAAAAACCTGAAAAGCACTGTTTATTTTAGTATAATCTTTGCTATATTGTATTTTGCCTGTAGAGTTTTTATTGTATCATATATTGAACCATAGCAAAAACCAAACTGAACCATGTTAAGTCTGTATTGTTGCACCCTTAATAGACATAAACAAACATATTTTCCCATTGCATTGCATCTAAAACTTTTTAGCTCCTTCCCATAAGCCACGAGTTTTCAAGATTTGTGTAAGTTTAAAAATAGTCTTTTAAAACGTGCTTTAAGACCCTGCATTCTGTTCCATTTCGATGCGCTCCGTCTGGCTGTTTTCGAAAGCAAGAATGCATGTAATGTAAACATTGCCTGAGAAACGTGTCTGTTTGGCATCAGGTGCACCAGAAACCTGTGGTTCAGGCAACCCAAAATGACACAAAAAATGTGAAAATGTAGGTTTGCACATTGTTACTGTTTATCTGATGTTTATCATCAGATTTTATTCCTGGAACATTTAATCTAGTCCTTTGTTACTGGAAGAACTAGAAAGTTAGTGAGCAGATTGAGTTAAGCATAAGGGTAGAGAAAGATATGTGTGTTTTGAACAAATGAGTGTGAATTGCTTCTCTTAATTATTTTACTTATATTAAGTTTTTACCCCCCCACCCCACTCCCCTTTTTTTGTTTTCTCACATTGTCCTCACATTTGCCCCTCGCTCCATTCCTTCACACCTCAGGGATAGAGTTTGGCCTCATTAATGTGGTGAAATGAAGACAAAATGTTTAGCAGTTGGTTAATCACAGCAGGATTACTCTAAACAGAGTTTGTGTGAAAGTTTGGCTGTTGTTTGCTTGTGAGGAATTTCACGATAAACATAAAGAGTGAATTTGTCTTGTGTAAAGTAGATTATACACACAATTTTAAACCAACATGCATGACTTAGGAACAGTTCCATCCTGTTTGTTTGATCATTACTCATTGGGCGGTTCAGACTAGAGCCTGATCACAGATCAGTGATGCAACGAATTGTCTTGACTCTATGCCAGAATCTTGATCGCAGCAGGTGTGCAGGCTTTAAGTTTAAGTGCCTGGTTTACAGTAGGCAGATCCTGGATTTAGATGTGCAGGAGGTCGTACAGGATTCAAAACTGCCTCTTTAGTAGGACTGGAAATGAAGAGGAGTTAAAAAGTGTTCATTTAGGAAAGCCAGTTCCAAAATCCTTTGAGAACTTCCCCTCCGGCGGTTTGATGAAGCATATGGGGAGCTTGACAGACCAGTCAGGGCTGAGCCTCTTTTCTCTGTGCAAGCCTCACCCTTAACATGTGTGTCTCACTCATCTACATTCTGTCGTTTTGTCTTCATTTTGTTTGCTTATGAGACTTTGTGACCACACTGTTAGAAATAAAATGTCACCATCATTACAGCAGTCAGTAGCAAAACCAGTGTGATTTGAAAACTATTGATGGCAATTTTAATATTAGAGCAAAAACTGTGTTTGCCAATGTACAAGCTGAATAATGTAAAATGTATATATTGTAACAATTTACTTTACTTTTACTAAGGCGTAAGCTCTAAAATCTCCAGAAACTGTTTTACAATTCCATTTACAACCCTAGGATTTACCCCTTGAATGGAAAGCTCTGATTTTACCTTAGTAGGGGTCATGAATATTAATACTTTCATGAATATTAATACACAACATGATCTACACTGAAATGCACATGTTAGTTGACATTTAGTTGTCAAAAAAAATGTAACAAATTAATTCTCTGTTAAATAGCAATCGTTTCAACTGGTGGTGAAGAGGTTCACATTTAAGGCCCGTGCACACCGGGATGCATTTTGCTCGCGTTTTTATGCCTCGTGACTAAATAGAGGGCGCCAATGTGATCGTGCACACCAACGCGCAAAACAGCAGGCGTAAAAGCGTCATTTTTAAAGAAACGCCTCATGCTTGTTTTGTTGTTTTGACACGTTGCATCAAAACCTTCTCCACCAATCAGATTGCCACTTTTGTTCACATGCACGGAGCTGCTGAAGTAACAGTAAACAGCGCTCAAGTGCAAAACTGTCAATGCGAGCGCACTAGACATGGGCCGGTATAAGATTTTGACGGTATGATAACTTGGATAAAAATATCACAGTTTCACGGTATTGTGATCACTGCTCTAAAATATATTCTATATTAATGTCTGGATAAAAAAACAAAAACATGTCGAGCTAAATAACTCAAATGAATCGTTGACTTCTGCTGTTTTCATTAGTTTCAAAAACACTGATTTCTTTACAATTTAAAACGGCATCTTTGGATATCTTTTCTGCTTAAGATACTATTGTCCTAAAAAACAAACAAAAAAACATAAATAAAAAATATTACACATACCTTAGGAACGGTATTACAGAAAATTTTGGTGGTTTTAAAACCTTGACTTTTCCAAACTGCAGTATACCTTGAAAACAGTTATCGTCCCATGCCTAGAGCGCACATGCAGTATAAGAAGATACCCAGAGGCGATATGAACGTGGAGCTGCTTATTGCACTGGTGAACAATAATCATTTCTTCATCGCTAGAGCTGGAGCTGCTGCTTAAACCATCCATGCTTGTTCGAATCGCCAGTAACTTTAACAGCAAGCGTGTCAACTTGCTGTCTTCTTCTTCTGTGTTACAAGCGGGTGTCAGAAGCTTTAAGTTGTGTAGCGCCATCTGACATCAAGGAATGATTTTGCATATTCTTCTGCTCGACGCCAGTGAAAATCGACAATAATCGCTGACAATAAACTCAAACGAAAAGCGTCCCGGTGTGTACGAGCCTTTAGAGTGAGTGAGCTATCTGATCTAAAATTACTAAAGCAATGGCATTTAACCATCTATTGTTAATCAATGAAGTAACCATGGCTTGAACTTTTATAAACGATTATTTTAGTAAGCTTTCAAAATGTAACATTGTAATGTAATGTAATGTAACATTATTACTGAGTGCCTCCCATACATAGACTTTACTTGGGCAGGTCACCCAAGTATATTAACAGCCGACCAAGTATATTTAGTAACACTTTTTTTTTTTTTAATTATTCTTTTACACTTTTTTGTATGGACCAATATAACCAAACATCCTTGATCGATGGAGTAGTGGAAAATCTTCTCTCGTTTACCTATTTTGTTATGTGTGCAAGACCTGTCAACACTCCCACAGACAGTCTCACATGCTCTGCAGGCCCACAGAGACGTGCCTTTTCGAGACTTAAAAAGTTTGTCCGGGCGGGGTTTCTAAATCTTCTAAAATGTCCAGGATTTGGCTTGTGCTTTTTTAAAGCTGCCGTTAATCTTATGTGTTTTTGCATTAACTTTTTATTTAAGCCTATTTCGCTTGGCTTCGCAGCTGACAGCTGATTGACAAATAACTCATTCTTTAATCGAAACGACTGAGAAAAACTTTACTATATACTCGGAGAGGATGTAATGACTCTGCAAACTGGCTGCAAAATATATGTAGGACCTATGTAGGATTAAATAAAGTTTAATCAACGCATTTGCTTTATATAAACAACTATGTTTTAATCTTGTAATTATTATAATGTTTAGAAATATTGTCTGTTTTTATTCCCTTTTCTGTAATTTATTTGTCATTTGCTGTATATTTTATTAATTTGATGATGTTAATATATTACATATTTTAAACGTATCTAAAGTTTGCTGGCCTATGTTACACAAAATGTAAAATAGAGAAACGTTGTATTTTTTACTAATAATTTATACTTATACTAAGATGCTGCAATGAACATTTATAAAAGAAGCTTTATTTTTAAGAGTGCATTCACAGTCTAGTGTTCCCCAGCCTTTCTCTTCTCTCTCTCGTTCTGCTCTTCATTATTGCCTCTTGCCATCTTGAGCACACTTGACTCCTGCTCTTGTCTTCTATTCTTCCCTCTCATATCTCCAGCACTCCAGTTCCCCTCCCCTTGGCTCTTAAATCTCTGTGAAAGCACAATTTCACACTCAGCTTAGCCACTTCTCCCAAATATTTCCCACCACAGTTGCTGCCAAAAAGGGGTGCAACCAAACGCCTTCTCCAGTTGCAGGCTTTGACCTCACTGGGCATTAGATGCCTGCACAACACTGACTCTTAGCACAGTGCCTATAAAAAGTATTCATTCTGCTTGGACTTTTCCATGTTTTCTTGTTTTACACCATTGAATCACAGTTGAGTTAATTTGGCTGCACATTGGTCTTTCTGATTACAAGACTCTAGTCTCAAAGCGGATGTGGATTTCTATAAATAATGAAAAAGATTCTTCAGATTTAATTTATGACTGGTTCAGTCAGTTTACATCACATTATTAATTAAATGAAGTTTCGGTTCATTGTAAAAAAAACTTATATAGATCGTCCAGCCTCTGATTATTCAGTATTGGTTATTATACTCTATAGAGCTGGGCAACAAGATCATATTATTATATATTGACGATGCCTAATGAGCATGGCGATGGTGATTATGACATTGAAGAATCGTGTTACAATTGATATTGTTGGGGAAAAAACAAGTATAATAAAGTTATTACTTAATTAGGGGTGCTCAACCCTGTTTTTGGAGATCTACCTTCATACTAAGTTCAACTCCAACCCTGATGAAACACACATGAACCAATTAATTAATACCTGAACAGCACTTTATAATTACAGGTAGGTGTGTTTGATATGGGTCGCAACTGAAATTTGCAGGAAGGGATTCCCAGGAACAGGGTTGAGCACCCCTGACGTAGGTTATCTAGATCAGGGGTTTTCAAACTGTGGGGCGCGCCCCACCAGGGGGGCGCCAGCACCTCTTAGGGGGGGCGCGAGAATTTGAGGCGTGCATGCGAGTAAATTATGATGATGATTTTTATGCGTTCACTAGAGTGAATCGGATTAATGTTAGTTCCACAGCTAATTATCAGGCACCTGGTAGAGTTTATGCTTTCCAGTAAAACATATACAAATAAATTGGAGCGGATGCTTTTTAACATGGAAAAACGCTGAATGAATGTCAGAGCGGTGAGCGTCTGACAAAACAGTGCCCTTCAGAATGAAATCAGCAGGATGCCCTTCTGGTTCTTTCACTTACTTTGAAGACATACGACATGAAGACATAAAGACTACCTTTACATAGACATCAGTAGTTATTTGCTTTAATCTAAATATGACAACAATATAATTAAGGTGTTACGTGAAGTGCTTTTTGAATGCCTCTCCACGTTTCCTGCAGTCTCATGTCATTTCGGGTGTTTCATCTTTAATTTTTCGACTTTAACTGCAGTTCGGCTCTTTCACTCATGAATATTTCCTTCATGTCCCCATGACAAACTGGGGTATTAGATGCGAATATTTAGTAAGGACTGGTGGAAGATGTTTTAATGGGATTTAATAGCGCACGTCAAATAGAAAGAAAAAACTTCCGCACTTCGTGATCAGGGTTGCCAGATGTAGCTCACTGATTCCAGCCGAAAAACTATCCAAAACCCGCCGAAATGCAAACTCCAAACCGCCCAATCTGGCAACACTGTTGTTCGTGATGTGTGTGTGTGCGCGGTCCTTTACTGACAGCCTTGTGTGTGTGTGTTTACTTCAATAATGCCACTAATATCTGCATACTCCACGTCTTAAATTGGACAATCTTGAGGGGGCGTGTGTCCTAAAAGTTTGAAAACCCCTGATCTAGATGATATTTAATTGTATTTTAAATTGCCTAGTAATCACACAACACTTTCCTTTAAATTTTATTGTAAATGCATATGGTACAGCATGATGGCTGTATTTATTCATTTATTTTCCTTCTGCTTAGTCTCTTTTTTTTATCAGGGGTCACCACAGCAGAATGAACCACTAACTTTTCCGACAGATGTTTTACACAGCGGATGCCCTTCCAGCCGCAACCCAATACTGGGAGTATTTATTTGGATGAAGCACATTATTTCAGAAATGTCCTATAATTTACTCCTATAAATACAATAAAAATAAAATATAGAAGTAATTGAAAATAAACATAGGCCTATAGTTGTAAATGTATTAATTTGATTAAAGATGAAATTAAAATAAATGCTTCTGATGTATTTATTGATTAATTTATTGTCAAATTAAATTTGAGGGACTGTTTTGTAATCAATTTATAATGTGCATATAAAAAACTCTTGCATCTGCATATCTAAAGCATTTCCCAAATCTAAACTCGATTTAGTCTGCCACAATAGACAGCTAAAATAGGGCAAAAATATAAACTTTATTTTTTTATGTTGAATCTAAATTTTCCTCAACATCACATCACGAAACAATGCAAGTTTCTGGACAGGAAAACAAATGTACTTTTCCAAAGTTAAAGCATTACTGTGAAGCATTACAACAGGCATACAAATCTTTTCCAAATCTTTTTCTTTTTCAAAGAAAATTTTGGATTACAAGGGAAATTTGCTATTATTGCTTAATCAATTACATCAATAACATAACAGCGAATTAATCAGTAATTAGTCAAGACAGCAAGATGAGTGATTTAATGTAGTAATATTATTATTATTATTATTATTATTATTATTATTATGTGATGTAGGGGTGGGCAAGAGTGTTCTCTGTAAAGCTGCATTGAGTTTGTAAAGAGTTTGATTAGCAGCTCAGCTGTCTGTTCTGCCTCATAAGTGGGTGTATTTGGTCATTCAGATGATGTCACCAATGTTTTTCTTCTTCTCCATATAGGTCTCTTCAGTGATTGTACTTGTTTGTTTTTTCACATTTAACATGAATGTAAGAGCGTGTACACGGTTCGGCAGTGATGTGGCCACCGTCTCACAGCAGATCTAGAGCCAGAATTTAACAATAAATATTTTTTAACATGTCACCAAGCCTTAATACTCCGAAAAGATAAAAAGACACACCAAGCAATTCAAAGCAATTCAAGAGGCTATTAAAAAAACAGCAGACAGAGGAGGAAAACAGGAAGGTCAACAGTTGCAGCTTTTTTAGAGAGTAGCAGAGAGAAGGCTCTATTCTGATGTCATATGACATCTCAGCTGAAATCATGTGGAAGACTTTAAAAAGATAGTTCACCCAAAAAGTACAGTATGCTCATGATTTATTTATCTTTAGGCCATCCAGTATGTAGGTGATGTTTTTTTCTCTTTAATAAAACATTACAGATGATTTTAGCTGAATCTAATACTTAGTGTTTTATAAAAAGGGCATTAAGAAATGGAAATGGACAACTGCTGCTGTCAAACAAAACAAGCAAAACAAAATGAATGCCTGTGACTCTCGACAGTATATTAATGTCTTTTTGTATAGCAATTGGCAAATTAAGAAAATTACATTATTTACAACATTTGAACCTTTTATCCACAGCCTTGGAAAACAGTCCCGAGTGTGTTTACAACAGTCTGAAGCGTGAGCTGTCTGTCTGGTATTGATGTGCAAGTACAATATCATATGAGCATCTTTAATGTTCTATGCAATTTTTTGAGTTCCGATAAGACCAAAACTAAACCGTGGTCAGAAACACAGCATTGAAATGCAGAAATGACAGCATTGGGCCCCGGAGAGCTCTTCTCCAGATCTTAAACAGATTAAACCTGGTGATTGTGAAGCTTGCAAAATTCACTTTACAGTCAGAAGAGTTTTGCTTTAGACCTCATTAGTGTTTATTGAATGGATGAAATTCATTTCTTACTTCCAAATAAAATAAAACTTGTATTCTTGTAGAGAATGAAAGTGGCGCAACTGCAATGGCCAGATGCTAATTAACTCAATACAAGAATACTTATGAAATAAATAATTTGATACTTTGACAAGATCATGTTTCTTTTAGATGAAAAATAAGCCAAATTCATCCAAGTTCACTGTTGTTGCATGAGAACCTCTAAGGGTGTGAAGGCTTTTTGTATGAAATATATTATTATACTTTTGAGTGATTTGAGTAAGCATGGCATTATCTCTTTGGGGAGGCGGAGGTGTATGCATGAAAAAAACATAACATATCATGGTTTCTGCTACATTCATTCTTCCATGGCAGGGCGCCACACCAAAATTCCTTCCAGCCATGGCTACATTACAACTTCTCATTCAAAACGTTTAGTTGTTGCTGTTTTAAATTTTTTTTTAGCCGGTTATAATCACACCAAAACGTATTAAAATGTAAGTGAATTATAACAGAGCGAACTTTTCTGTAATCGTAGTGCTGTGTGTTATCTGTTTAACCCTTTAAGGTTACATGCTGACTGACTGACTGACACCCCATTCACATGGGGCGTCAGCGTCACGCTTCCCGTTCACTTTGAATGGGTGATGTCAGGCGTTGCCGAACTGCATTGTGGATCCGTCGGTGCCGCTTCAGTGGCGTTGCTCGCTGCAGAAGTTGGAACTTTCTCAACTTTTCAAGCGCCAACGAAGGTGTCATTCAATCAGATCGCTGTATGCAAATACCCCAGCTCAGATAGTAGCCAATTGCTGACTAATTTCATTGGCTGACGCTACTTTGACGATCACGTCAGCCAAACTTCAGACACGTCTCTGTCAAGCGTTGATGATAAAACCCGTGTGAATCGGGCGTGACTGACTGACAGGGCTGCGTGATTATCAGTTATGATGAACACAGTTTCCATAATTACACTTTATTTATAGATAAAGGTCTATGGTTCTGCATACAGTTACTTTATCTTGCTGGAGTTTATGGGTTTTTCACTTTACTTCAGGGCACATCAATGCTGTTCTGTAGGTCTGTTGGAGACATTCATAAATATTCCTAGCAAATCTAATAAATGTTGGAGACATACTCGTTACATTACCGTACTAAATTGCACTTTAGCAGCATTTATTTCTGAGTGCACAAGAAAATCTGCGCTTGAGCAGCATATATTTGAGGGCATGCAAGACGTTTTGAAAATCGCAGTGCAAGCAAAGAGATTTGCACCTTCATACTACATCAATGTGATCTCGACTTGTAATACTGCGCTCATTATATATTTATCATTGAAATAATGCCATATGTAGCTGGAAGATCTGTGTAAAAGGCCTGCCACCACAGCTGGAAAAAATCCTAGAGGAAACACTGAATATAAATTAATAAAGTATATTAATTAACACTCGTGGATCTGAGTTATTTAGTGGTTTAGGTGTTGTTTTAATGCATCATGAGTTGTGAGTTGATGTATAGACCACATACACCACCACTCTTCAACCTCCTTTTGCTGACATTATTTAGCTCTTTATTACTATAATGTTGTGTGTTGGCAGGCTCCTGGAATGTTTGGTATATGTAATGAGCCTGTCTTATGAGTTTTAGGGTCAGTAAAACTATGTTTAAGTCTTGACTTAATGTTCTTGATCTTTTTTTCCATGCCGTTCATGACTTCAGTATCAAATTCTGTCTTTTAAATGTTGGACTTTCAAGTGTTATTAACGAAAATGTAGCCATGCTCAAAGTTGAAGAGCTTTGGGGCATTTATGTAAAGCCCCGTTTTTAGCTGTTGGCTCAGTGCCCAGGATGTGCACACTTTCTTTGCACTTTTGCACACGGGGATATTTTGAGGCCCGGTCAAAGTACAGGAAGTCAGTATTAGCTCTCAATGCACTTCCTGTCTTGAGATGTAGTAGTATGTTACTTGGTGTCAGTGCTGCTTTGAAATCATATGACATGCTACCCAGAGTCTGTAAGGGAAGTGTGGCCCAGGGTTTGCTTTTATTTGCAGAAATGTACTTGAGCTGTAGATAAACTTGCTTCGTATGCATAAATCAAGAGTTATACAATAAAAATATTGTTTAAACTAAATAAATATCTCCCCTTATGTTGTTTTATTTTACTCTTGTACATGAATATTTGCTATAAGCTTTGAAGATTTGTGCACTTAAACAATCTGAAGTCTTGGGTCCTTTCCTCCATCTTTTACATAACAGTAATATTTTAAGGATATGGATATTTGATAAACTGTGATTTCTATCTTGATTCTTCCCCCCCTTAGGTTGGGTTTTATCCTTCTCATTTGTACATATTTAGATGAAACTAAATGTTTGCTTATAGCTTTGAATTTGAAATGAGTTTGGGGAATTGAATTTGCTGGATTATATTACAGCAAGATGTTTAAACACTTATGTGACGTCCCAGCCTGTGACGTGTGTCCAGATGCTTCCTGTATTTTGAGAGGAAACGAGTGAAAGTCTCTGATCAGTTTGGAATTTCCATCTTGAACGCATTTGACACATTGTCACCGTGAAGGGCTACAGGTTTTTTCTTCACCTTTGTTGCTCTGCCACTTTGTCTCTCACCTCTTTCCCCCAACAACTCCTCTGTCGGTGGTGTTTGAATCAGAGGGAGTGGTGTGGTTACAATCTACAGCAGCTTTTTTCCTTCGCTTTGTGTCGTCACAAGAATTTTGACACGCTCTTTGTAACATCCTGACAACGAAAAGCAGATTTCACTTTCTACTTACAACTAGTTTGCAATACGCTTATCTTATTGTAAGACTTAGGGATTTAGTGTTAACATTAATCGTGATTAATTTAATATAAGCCATAATTAACCTAATTTTTATAGAGAGAATACAGTTTAACGAAAGTCTTTTAAAACATTTTCTAAAGTCTGTGGTCTCTTCCTCCATCATCTATATAATTGTAATATTTTAAGGATATTGACTTGACATATTGGGATTTCTATCCTGATTATATCTTCCTCTTATACTGTGTTTTATTTTTCTCGTTTGTACATATTTTAAGCACTTTTGTCATTTTAATTGTGGTTTAGCCAAAGACTATAGATATAGAAAGATGGTTTACTGGCATTACTATGAATGGGAAAAAGTGCAATGCCTTCCGGTCGAAATAACCAATTGTCAGTCTTTAAAGCTATGCAGTTCTGTGAGGGAGGGGTTTGTACAGATTTGACTGTTTGTTACAGCAAACTCCATCGTTTGTTGATGATAATGGCTGTGTCCGTAATGGCATACTTTCATACTATATATTACGCTGAAAACAGTATGCGAGTTGAGTAGTATGCCCGAATTCATAGAACTTGAAAAACAGTATGCGAGAAGTACTCGGATGACCTACTACTTCCGGCGAGATTCTGAAGTGCACATCATATGGACGCTATGCTATCCCATGACGCCCCTCAAGAAAATTAATGAATAGGAGTGAAGCGACGCAAGTCACGTGGGTGGGTCACGTGATCATGACAAAATTGCGAATGTAGTACGTCCGAGTTCCATTCACACTACTCACATTCATACTGTATAGAATAGATTTTCTAACGGCCGAGTAGTACATTTAAATTTAAATGCAGTACCTACTGAGTAGTAGGTGGTTTTGGCCGCAGACAGTGTGCCTGCGTTGATTTTGACAGAAGAAAAAACATTACATTGCATCCCATAAATTTTGTGTCCTTCCAGTGTCGTCCTCCAGTGTTTTCTCAGGTTTTGTCTCTGGTATTCTAGTGTTATTCTAATCATGTGGTTACATCTGATTACCACTGAAACAGCTGTAAATAATATAAGTGTCATCATCATGCCAATTTTTGTGCAGTAGCTGAAGCTAATTCCAACCTGTAGCTAACTAGTAGCTGGAAATTGCGTGTTTTAAATATAATTAGAGCTTAAACAACAACAGTAATAGGAGCGCAAGTTTAGCTGGCAGGTTTCGAGATTTTAATATTTCCCCCATTCATTTTTTTGATGAGCCGCAAATATGCATTTTTACATGTCATTTTTAATATCTCTTCAATAAATAAATAAAACGCTATATATACATACCTGGTGCTAATTCTGTGTGCAAATTTCTGAATTCTAAGCATTAGACAAACATCAACAGGTGTAGACATATTCTCTCTGACAGAAAATAGGATTATTCTGACCTGAGCTAATATACTGAATCAACCAATGCACATCTTTTTTCATCCTGCTATTAAAGTCATCTGTTGCAGCTTGCCGTTTCATCGCTGTCTGCAATACCTGTTCATTCAAACTGTCACAGAGTTATTTTTAGAGTGTGTACGCAGTCATTGGATGTGAATGTCCCCAGTCCCCTGAATTTGATAATCTGTATTAATATTAAAATAAGTCATGCGAATGACTTTGTTTTCCTATCAGTTAATAATTTTCATATTGTGCATCCCTTAAAACTAATAAAAAGCTATATCCAAAAACATTAATTTCTATATTTTATGTATTTTTTATATTTCCTTCACATTAGTCTGAAATCTCTATACAGAGATCGTAATATCAAGCAATTCTTTGGCCCGCTTTATAGGTTGTATTATTTTTATTTTACTCTTTCTTCATATTTTTATATTTGCTTCACAAGCCATTTTTTTACTGTACATTAAAATGGACTTTTGAACACAAAATTGGGAGGAGCTACTTAGTGTAGTCTTGTTGATGTCACAGTGACATCACTCCCATTGTATTTCCTCAGTGTCAGCTTTATTTGTGTTTATCATATCTGTTCACCTTTGCCACCATTAAACCCTGATGTTGTCAAAAGAACAGCATATTAGACAGTCTTTTACATAACAATAAAAATGTCTTTACTGTCACTTGATTAATCTGTTTCTTAATAATCATTTATTTCAGAAAAGACTTACTGAACTACAATCGTTTCAGTAGTATACAGTATATTAAAATGAAATAAATTAGCGAAAATTAACTTGAATTAGTTATGTGTCATGGAAATGGAAAAATTGAAATATTTTATAAGACGAAATGTCATGGAATAGGTCTAAATCTTATCAAATTGTTACATGGACTAGTGTTTAATAAAATAATTTAATAAGGGTGTGGTTTTGTTTAATAAAGCACACATGAAGCTTGTAGTGTTTTCTGCTTTTTCCCCCGGAACTTTTAAAATATTATTCAGTAAAAATCTGTTTTGTGGGTCTTTTAAAATGTCTATTCACTGTTTTTGCACCAGTACCACTTTAAAAGTAATGCCCAGCCTAGTCCTGATCCTATGTGTTCATGTTTCTTCACAGCTCTGCAGTGTATCGACGACGAGAAGCCCTGTGTGAATGGTACCTGTGTCATCTTACACAACGGGACACACTACTGCAGGTAAGACTTTCAGATTCGAACTCAGAACTGGAAAAACCCAGTGGCGAGACCGCTTTGCTCAAAGCCGCATTGCCTAACTTAATTTTTCCACAGAAATAATGAAATTAGGTCACTCTAAGTATTTAATATTGCCAAATCTGCTTTCCTGACAGAGTTGGATTCCTCCCACGCTACATTGAGAAGTGTGGGTCTTAATGATAGCTTTTTATGTGTGTGTGTATGAGAGTAGGAAAAACTATGCAAAGTGAATTCAAAAAGACGAGTAACAGTTGGAGTGGAAAAAACGGTAAATGCATCCAATTCTTGTGGTTGCAGAGTTTAAAACACACACACACACACACACACACACACACACACACACACACACACACACACACACACACACACACACACACACACACAAAAAGTTTCCTTTACTCCTAAATGCCGGTTCCTTTACTTCTGTTGTTCGTTGAACGCTGCTTGTGGCAACTTGTAATTGCACTTTTTATGCCATATGATTGAGGGTTGCATTTATTGCTTTGTCCAAAATAAACACTTGCTAACTAACCTATCATGTTACTTTTCTATGGGCTGTGAAACACAGAGGGACTGTTTTCCCATGGATGAAAGAATAGTTTTTCTTAAATCTACTGCCATGGACATATATTTGACAAATTCCACGTTTCTTACCTTGACAATATTTTACATCTCGGGTTTGGGTTACAGTAAGTGAGTTCCTACAGCTGCATCTCCATCTTGAAAGCAACAAAGAAATTGAAACCACATCTGATTGTAAAGCTTGTCCTTGCGGTAAATCAGGACAGGAATGCACAGAAAGTTTACCTCAGCACCACGAAACCTTTAGAGATTATTTGTGACTTCAGCTGAATTGTTGCTGGTTGTTTCTTGGCTTCTACAGAATGAAAGTTATGACCTTGTGATTTTCACAACAAATATTGCCAGGAAAGCGCATGAGTCAGGCCTTCAGCATGGGTTCAGATTGAGCAAGATAGACACGATAAAACCATAGACATATTGTTCTCAATTTTCAAACAAATAATCCACACACTTTAGTGAGCTGGTTAGTGTTTGCTTATAAAGAGTTAAAACTGCTTAGTGTGTGGAGCAAAGCCTTTTCATTACTGCAAAGTCTTAGAGGTTTCGGTTGTGTATTGTGGTTTAGCTATTTTATTGTTTACCTTTCTATTAGTTTGTAAATTTAATTGTAATGTTATTATTCAGATAATTTAGTCTTTATAGAGATTATCTTTAAAGTGCAATGTTTGACTTTTGATATGTTTGATATTGAAATATTTAACCTTCATATTTGAAATATGTGTGTGATGAACAATTTTTATTTCAGTGTCATACAATTTTTTAGATGACAATTTTTTCTTGTCTGAATTTTATTTTACTCATTTATTTTTTATAAATACTGTATACTGGATATTTTTATTACTGTAATCAGTGTTATATTGGTATTTATTTATTAATTAATAATTCTATTTTGTATTTTTTTTGTTTCATCTTAATTTCTGTTTAGCTTAAAATTGAAGTACTTTAACATTGGCCTGCGCGATTAATCGATTTTAAATCTAAATCGCAATTTGAAAAGCCGCGATTATTTTGATTACTATGGCGAGGGAGGCGAGCACGAGTAATTAAAATGCTCCAACTAACGCTACTTAAAAAGCAGACAACTGTTACAGCAGAACCCACAAGCCCCTATTCATTACAATGAAGAAAATGAAAGCTGTGAACTCCATCCCTGCTCTGCTTCTTTCTCTTTCACTGTGGACCTTTGATCTGCATTATAGACTGTAACAGCAGCCATTTAGCTGTATCCGCGTCACTCATCGGTGAATAACGCCAGAGCCACGCTAACCGTTAGAACCAATCGCAGGCCTTTATGTTGAGTGCTGGCACACAATGACCAATCACAGGCATTTAAGAACTCACTCGACAATGCTCGAAAAGCAAGCAGGATAATATTTACATTTATTTACTTGCTATAAATGCTCATGTCTGTACTTGAGTTTTGTTTGATACGTTCAAAAAGAGAGTTTTTTAAACAGGTAAAATTAAAGGTACAGTTCATTTATCTGACTGCTTGTATTAAAGGACAAAATTGTATTACAAATAATATATAAATATAAATGTATTAATAAATTATACATTTTAATACAAGAATTCTTGTGCTGTGAAGTAAATACTAAAATTGGGTATGAAAAGCATTGTCAGTGCACCGTGAATGTCATGAAATTAAAAATGTAACAATCTAAATGTAAAGGTTTTAAAGGTTTTCGATATCTACTGTATATAAAGGATTTTAGATATAATTTATTTAGTTGAATTTAAAATACTGTAGTTATTTTCTTAATTTGGCTTAACATCTGACAACTTTATTGAAAAATGCACTGAAATAAATTATTTTTTGGTGTGGAAAATCAAATAAATTTACTCATCATTTTTAAATTGTAATATTAAGTGTCAAGGATAACTAGTATTTAATATTTAAACATTTACTTCATGTAATAAATGAAACGAGTGGAAAGAGTTAAATATCAATATTCATTTACTTTAAATATTTAAATATTTTCTAATCATTGCAAACTTAATAATATTAAGTAAATTTTAATAATTGATATGTCGTAATAGATGTGTAGTTCCCAGAATGCTTTGCATAGGACTGAATTAAGAGTAGAGTATTTTGAAAATAAAAGCAATCTTAGGTGTTTAAATTTAAGAGAAAGACTCGTTAGAGTTTAATCATCATTAGTTTGAATATTAAGAAGAGTTTTGAGTAAGTGTTTTAAGTTTTGCGGTTACGACTTTTCAGAAGAGTAGCACTCATGCTTTGGATCTTGGCATTTTTTCAACAACGTTTGTTGCTTCACTCAAAGAGCCATAGCTATGCTAACGCAAATTCTGAGATCAGTAAGGTTTTTTAAAATAAATTTGCTCTTGGGTTCAATTTGCTTAAACTAAAGTGAAATAAGTTTTAATTAAACAAGTTATGCCAGATGTACAGATTATTAGTTACAGATTTGTAACTTATAAGATTTATTAAAATAATTTTACAAAAGCAGCGTTCCTTTTGCTAAAACATGAACTTGACATTACTTGATTAATTTGAATAAATATAGACTCAAAATTAAAGATAATCAATTAACTTTTACTTTAATTTAGGAGTGTTAGATTAAACATTAAGTAAATTTTACATGATATTGACAAGTTAATTGTATCTGATATAAGAATGTAAAATTTACTTGAAATTTGTTAGTGCAAATTGTTACGAGGATTTTTTAAAGTAAATCTTAAGATTTATTTTTTCAGTGTGGTTTTACATAAACAGAAGTATAGTGTAGTGGGTGCTGTTAAAACCACCACATCAAACCTGCAGCTCTTTAATAAAATTATTATTATTATTTATTTATTTATTATTTTTTAAATACTTTTATTGTTTCAGAAAAATGTGATGCATACATACTGTATTAGTTTACAAATACCAATCAAAGAACACCCACCCCATCGTGACGGAACCATAAAAAATATATACACATGCAAAAAAAAAAAAAAATTAATTAATTAAAGATACAAGTAAAATAAAAATGATAATAAAAAGGGCAATTTTGTAAAAAAAAAACATTAAGACAATGATAGTTCAACACTTAAATACCAATAAAAGTGAAAAATATATTAAAGTTAGTCACAACAAACACAGTGCACATTAACACAGTCACATTGTTTGGGATTACTAAACGATCAGTTCATTCTTATCTAAAAAATGAAGGAAGAAGTCCCAAATCTTGTAAAATATGTGCATTGTTTTGTTTGATAGAGTAAGTCAGTCTTTCCATTGCTATGCAAGAAGACATTTCCTTAATCCAGAGTGTCAAAGATGGACCATGAATACCTTTCCAGTGAATGGCAGGCACTTTTCATGCAATAGACACAGATTTATAAACTTGTGTTCATATGTCTTCAGAGATAAGGCAGGTGGAAAAAGACCAAGAATACAAATTTTTATGGCAAACAGGGATTTCTTTACCATTAGTTTTAGAGATTACACCTATTAATTCTTTCCAAAAGGATTGCAAGTGCTCACATTGCCAAACACAATGGAATAGTGTGCCCTTGTAAGTCAAACATTTTCCACAAATGTCCAAAATACTTTTATCAAATTATAATAAATCGCATTTTAAATCCTGAATCGCAATTTTACCAAATCGCAACTAAATCACAATTAGATTTTTTCTCCAAATCGTGCAGCCCTACTTTAACATATTTTATTTATGTTAGTTGTTGTTATCACACACACTTTCAGAAATCTTTTTTTTATTTTTTATTGTGACATAAATACTGTACAATATTTTATAATTTTGACCATTGATTATATGGTCATTAGTTATAAGAAATATAGTGGCTAAAATGTTTTAATATTGTCATAAAGAATGATCAGTTTAACAGAATTATATGCAATTTTAGTTTTGACAGATGCTTACTGATCTCCAAATCTCTTGTTAGAGATAGAGTACATTTTTTTGCCAGGAGACTTTGTTAAGAATCAGGATTTGTCAACATCTCCCATGGCATGACTGTAAAAACAGTTAAACTCACTGAGAGATGTTTCTTTTCTATAGGAAAGATTGAAAGGTGTTTGTAAAAGAGATAAGATGAAAACCACAGGACCGTGCCGATGACGTTATCGTGATTTGTTGCACTAGAAAATTCCTCAAAGTTTTTGTTAGGCCCTGCTACTGAAGTTTCTGGTGTGACAAACAAAATCTGACCTTCCCAGGCTGACAAATTCAGACAATTGGGCCGACGGTGCTAGACTCTCTACATCTCAAATTCTTGAATTCTCTGAAAGTTCATCTCGGCTTGACTTTGCTTGAGAATGCAGGCTTTCAGCGACCTGAAATGGCTGCCTGGCTGGGTGTGCGTGTGATCTCAAAATGGAACAGGCTGACACAAGGTACTCTCAGGACTTAGTAATACATTCTGTGTAGGTGAGGTGACACCCGAGAACCAAAGTCAACAAGGTGTTTTTCAGTTTTTTTTCTCCCTCTGCCACTGAGAGCTCTGTACAGGAAAAGCAGTGTGACAGAGGTTGGCAGAGCAGGGTGTGTGTGTGTGTCTGTGTGTGTTAGTGGTCAGACCGGTGTGTCTGCAAGCCTCCAGTCAGGGTGTGAGAACCAAGCTGTGTGTCACCTGTATGCCTATGTCATTTTTTGTATGTTTTGTGTGCGCATATGTGTCTGTCTGGTTTCATATGAGCCTGTGTGTGTGTGTGTTATTGCACATGAAAGCATGTTTGTAGTCTAGGATAGTGATGTGAGAGGAAGCACAGCATTTCCACTGCAGCACCACAGTTTCAGAAATAATTGCACGCATAATAAAGTATAAACATCAGGTATGAATAAGCATGGTTGAGTAACTTTGAAAACCAGACATTGTGATGGAAAAAGTGAGGCTGATTTCTAAATTGCTTTGGATTTCTTTAGTTTAGGGTATATTAAAAGGGGTGAACTTAAAAATGCAACTTTTCTGAGCTCTGCTGACACTCTGACTTCCTCAAGGTTCATTACCGTTTCTATTTGGTTTTAACATGTATCTTGTGTGAGCACTTGTGTTTCTATTTCATAGAGACTTGCATCTTATTTTGTAACACTCCACTTTACTTTTTCAAGAATGCTCAGTCTGATGCATAAATACTATTGAATGCTTGCAGGAAAGCAATTGAAAAATGCATTTGCTTTGAATGTAATCCATGTGTTTTGGTCAACATAGGCTCATTCTGAAAATGTAGCCCTATATACATTTCTAGAGATTGTGAATTATGTAGCAAGAAGTATGTATTGCTGCATTTCATCTATGAACATTAAGGGGCGGTATGATGCCGTTTTTTTCATGCTTACCAGCTGGCCGCTTACCTCCATGTGGATGGCTTTCCTGCTGTTACCAGTTTGCTCAGTAGCTCACCTTGTATGTCGGCAAACTTGAGATGCAGAGAGGAGTTGACCACGACGAACAAAGAACGGTTCCAGAAAGCGAGTAAGACAAAAACAGAAGCCAAAAAATAAAATAAATAAGTAAATAACAGGGTGAGAATGTGGTAAAATCTGAAAACGTGGTAAAATTCAGGTAAGGGCTTTTCTTTTTCTGGATTGCTTTTTAAAACTGTCAGTTGGGTTTAGGGAAGTGGCTGGGCGGGTTAATCGGTGCTTTTGAAAACACTATAGGTTGGGTTTAGGGAAGGAGGAGGGTGGGTCAGTCGATCGGTCAGTCAGTCAATCAACAGCGGCCTCTGGTGAATTTACGCAAGAAGAGCAGGCGTGAATGGCACTCGTGAGAGAAATTTGAGATCTAAAAAGCTTGCACAGCGGCCTCTGGTGGACTTGCGAAAACAAAAACTGCAAAAAAAAAAACGTAGCTCCTGGGGGACGTGTTTGAGCCATTTTTTTTTCATGAAACGTCCTAAACAATCACATGTTAGGTCACTATATGCAAGAGAGTAGTTTTTGTGGCTGTTTTTGTGTGCGTTCAACCACATAAGTGTTTATACTACAAAATCTTTCTGTTTGATATCAAATCTGTTCTTTAGAACTTCCAATTAATCAAAGATCCAGAAAAAAAGATATATTTTTTCCACAAAAATATTAAGCAGCAGTGTTTTATTAAATTCATATTATTAAGAATCCTTTCTGAAGAACCATGTCACTCTGAAGTATAATGAATTCATTCAAAACTGCTTATTGAAGTTGTAATAATTCTTCCACGGAGTTTGTGTGTGTTTTATCAAATAAATGCAACCTTGAAGAGCTTAAGAAAGTTTAACAAAACATAAAAAACCTGGGGAGTGTTTGGCACATCCTTACATGAAACAAAGCAGCAAAATTCTAGTCTTATCTTACAAGTCAAGGATTTTGCAACTTGCAAATGGACCTGCGCTGATCTGAGCCAGAGTGAGTGAGTTAGCAGTAAGAGAATCGCTGCCTGTGTGTGTGTTTAAAGCAGAAGTGAGACTGCCTTGAATACCTGAGCTCATTACCTCTCTCTCTCTCTGCCCAGAATCTTATTTTTCCTCCTCCACATCAAACAAGATCTCTTTGTCTTGGCCTGCTTCAGGGGTGCAAACTTATTAATTTTTTACCCCTCACTTCCTCCCCCCACCACCCTTCAGCTCTTCCTCCCCCTCTCGGTCGGAAGGGAGAGTGGAGTCAGCTTGGCGTTTGTTTGATCTGACAGGTAGAATGTGCCTGCGGCGAGAGAGGAGCTGTGCGGAGACGTCTTTTAGCGCTCAAGAGGGTGAAATCGGAGATGTGTCTGCCTGCTGGTGAGAGATAGAGGAGGTAGAAAGAGAGATTACCCTGTCAATACCTCCCTCTGTCAATCATCTCTCTGTCTCATTGCCCTCTGTTCCTTTACTACCTCTTCTTTGGCTTCTTCTTTCATTGTTACTTCATCTCAAATCTTTGAGCTATATCATCCTTTCCCTTAACATGGTGTATTGTTCAGATTTTTTTTTTTACTCTACCCTCCTTTTATCCCTGTCCTTCGTTCACCCCTCTCTCTCGTTTTTTTCCGTCTCTCTATGTGCCTACAGGCTGGGCTGATTTGTTTCAAAGCCACATTCAAAGTGTGATGGCCTCAGGAAGAGCGTCTGCCAACCAGAAACTCTAGTCATAAATGAGAGAGAGAGAGAGAGTGAGAGAGAGAGAGAGAGAGAAAGAGAGAGAATGTAGGCTTCAGGAACATGTACCCAATTCTGTATATAACACTCAAGTCAAAGTCAACAACTCATCTGTGTGTGAAGAGTGGCAAGCAGAGGCCGTGATTTACTCCAACTCCCCCGCACACACGTTTAGCTAGCTGACCTAAGTGAGGACATGCCTTCAACTTCTTATTTGGTTTTCTTGTAAATAATGTTCGTACGGCATCAGTATTTCTCAAAACTAAAAGACACGTTTCTTGTTTTTCATTGTTGAATATAAGTATCTTTAAAAAGCAGATTCTGCAATGCCTTTGCAAATAAAATTTAGAAAGATGTCTGACAAAATAGGCAGTTTTTTTGTATGGCTAAATTACATTGCATTAAAGGTCCCGTGAAGTGCTTTGAATCGTGCATTTTTATTCGATGTTAATCTCAACCAAATGGATGGGACATTGAGTACCTCCTCTTCTTTTTTATATTATCACAACTTTGCTAGTGAGAGTGGTTGAGCTCAAGTGCATCAAATGAAAAGAAATAAGAAGTGTCTTGAAGGGGGCGGGGCATGTCAGATACTAGAGATCATTGATTGGTTATGATGTGATGAGAAACTGATGTATGAGGTTAAGTGAATAAAATCGTTAGTCCATTTGAGCGTAAGTGACAAACTACAAGCTTTAAATGTTTATATCAGTTTTATATCTTCTAAATGTGAATTTTGGCATTTTTTTGCAGCAAACTAGATAATAGATACCTAAAAACGAATAATACTGATACTATTTTAATTTCATGGGATCTTTAAAGCTCAACAAGAATGTTAACAAAAATGTTTTATAGGATCTGTGTGAACGTAAATCATTTTGAGTATGTAACCCAGGCTCATTCTGAAAACTTACCACTTTATACATTTCTGGAGAGCGCCACATATATCCCTGGAGTGATGTTTTATTGCAGTTTTTGTTTTCGTGAATCCACCAAAGGTCACTGTGTACGCTTTTTGAGATCTCAAATTTCTCTCGCAAGTGCCATTTGCATCTGCGGTTCTCGCGTGAATCCACCAGAGGCTGCTGTCGACTGACTGAATGATTGAATGACTGACCGATCGACTGACCCACCCTTCTCCTTCCCTAAACCCAACCAATAGTGTTTTCAAAAGCACAGATTGACCCGCCCACCCACTTCCCTAAACCTAAATGACTTTTTAAAAAAGCAATCCAAAAAAAGAAAGCCCTCGTCTGATTTTTACCACTTTTTCAGATTTGACCACATTCTCAACCTGTTATCTACTTGTTTCTTTTTTGGCTTCTGTTTTTGTCTTACCTGCTTTTTGGAACCGTTCTTCATCAGACTCGAACCCCGTCATTGTGGTCAACTCCTCTCTGCATCTCAAGTCCACCAATGTACATGGTGATCTTACTGGACAAACTGGTAACAAGCCGTCCACACGGAGGTAAGCGGTCAGCTGGTAAGCGCAAAAAGGAACAGCGTCACACCGCCCTGTAGCGTTCGTTTTAAAGACGAAACGCAGCCATATGTTTTTCTGGCTACATAATTTGCGATCTCCAGAAATTTATATAGTGCTACGTTTTCAGAATGAGCCTATGTGAAGCTTAAAAAAAATTAAAAAAATTTAGTTTTTAGTACGTCATTGTGTAAACATACCTTAAGTTTTTCATTTGTCTTAGTGATGTCTATATGCAATAATTAATTTAAAAAAATGGCATTTTATAGTAAAAAATGTAACTGTTTGTGTAAACCTTTTTTCTCTTTGAGCGTATACTGTCATGTAAAGGAAGTTTTGTGAGATTTGTGTGGATTCTAAAAACAGGATTTTGTCCTCAAATTAATCAAATTAATATTTAATTCAAAACAACTTCAGTAACATCGCTAGCGTCTTGTTCACCACTTGAGCTACAGGAGGAAAACAGTTTGTATATTGTTTATACTCTCGTTTTTTATCCCAAATGTCCACATAAACTCACTCAATCCGAATTAAAAAACAAAAAAAACGTTTCTCACACAGCCACCATTCTGTTTCTTTCTTTGTCTCATCTGTTTTGCACAAATAACAGCAAAGGTGGAACATTAAGTTTAGATTTTCTCTAGCCTGAGGCCTCACTATCTGTATAAGTGTCAACTTATGATCGTTTTAGCCACATTCTTACATAAATCTTTACCTGAGAGAAAGTTTCACATCCTTGCCAACTTATCTAATATACAACTGTCGTAGGCCAGGAAGGGGCCGTCCCAAGTCAAAACGAACCTGAGTCTATTAAAAACAATCTCACAAATGTTTCCTATTGCTGGAGGCCTCGCACAATAGTGGGAAATGTAGTAACCAGGCCCTAAACCCACGACACGGCTTGCTGACAAGTGGAGCTGAGTGACAGAAAGATGACATGATTATGAGAACAATGACACACACCAGCACACATACACACACATAACTTGGGGTGTTAACATTGCTGAGGTTTTAGGTTACAGGTTTGGCTGTGATTTCTCTGACATTTCCAACTGTCGGACTAGGGCGGAGGGAGACCTGTAATGATTAAGATTTTGGGTTGCTGGCAAAAAGTTGTGCATTCAGTCCTGAGCAGCGTTTTGTCCTTGGGAACGGTGCTTTAACCCTGTATGTGTTGCTCCAGGGGAACCGACCCTATAATTACAGCACTACGAGGCTCTTGGAATGAGAGCCCTCTGGTAAATGGCAAGTAATTAACTAACTACTCTGAGATTTAGAGCATGTTAGCATTTTGTTGCATGAAGATTCCTGAAAAGTATACTGAAGGATTTTTTTTCATTTGTGGAAGAAGTTTGTTTGCCACTCTCTAAGCAAACCAATAAATAAGATTAAAAATACTGCAAATCTTTTTGGAGGTTACAAAACTTTCTAAAACGGGCATGATAAATGTTTCCATCTGTTAAACTAATGATGGTTAGTCAGCTCTTTTTGGTAAAGCCGTCATTGTGTACTTGGGTATGTTGTTGACCCTATGACCTCTAGGGGATATATAAAGACCACCTTTCCTGTCATCTAGAACCAAGACCTCTGCGTAATTGCTGGTAATTATCTCTATTTGTGGGAAAACTTTGTGAAAATTTGTATGAAAACATCAGCATGGTGCGCATTGATCTGTCAGTGCCAGATTTTAAGATTTTTTTCATTATTTTAATAATTTAGTTTCATTGCTTTTGTATAGATTTGATCACTATTTAATCACTTTAAAGATTTATAATGTTTTATTGTAATTTGTAATTCTTTTTTGTTATTTTTTAAAAATGATGTATCATATATTTAAATGAAATAAAATAGTTTATATATTATATTTTAACTGGCCCCTTAATATATGTTCTCAGCAGATCACACAAAGGCTCGTAGCCAGCCTGGTGAAAGGGGTGGCTCTTTTTTTTCTCAAAACGTGCATCTTTTTGCACTTATTTACTTTATTTTTTTAAATTATGTATTTAATTACTGCATTTAGTGACATTTTAAGCACTATTTTTAGCTGGATTAGTTTGTCGGATGGTCATCATGATCACACTTTTTGATGTACTAAAATATTTCCTAAAGATTTAGAAATAAGAAAGAAATATAAAAAAAACTTATTTTTAAAATGCAAATTTATTACATCATATACCATTAGGAAAGAAAATGAAATCTGTTAAAGTTTTAGATTAATCGCCCAGCCCTAGTTTTTAATCAAAAAGTAATCGAAATCGACATTCAGAACCTATAATCAATCAAATTTTTCCAGGACAATATTTTTATTTAGTTTCCCTACCACGTGTGGAGTCACGTGACCCCGCTCTGTTAAGGTTGATTTATATTTCTGCGTCGAACGCACAGGTGTAGTCCAGTGCAGCCTTCGCGCAGTAGAATACCCACACACCTCTCGATGTAACTACACATCACGCGTTTGCATTACACTGAAGATGATTGGATTGAGCTGGATATGCCTTGAGAAGGCATACTTTTTATTACAATAAAATTACTATTTACATTGCAATATTTGTTTAAAAAAGATTCAAGAAATGCACTGTTTAAAATATGATTTACAGAATATACAAGAGTTATTTTATTTAGGAGAGATCCTGCTTATTTTCCACTTTTAAAAACATTGAAAATAATTTATTTTGTTTCCAAAAGTGCAAGTTATTTATTTTCACATTTTTATAAAAAAAAAAGTGACTGTTGGTTTAAGGCAATGTGTGTTTTAATTTCAGTTGTTCAGCGTTGATGTTCAATAAATAATCATAGATAGTAGATTTATTTACAATTATTTTAAAATCGATAAATGCACCCTTTACTCAAAAATTTTTTTTTACTCAAAAATCTTAATTTCTGAGCATATTGACTGTACAAAACCTGTCAGTGAACTATAAGGGCAAAAAAATTAATCATTCAATAATCGTAATCTAGTCAAAATGTTCAATTAATCAAGATTTTGATTTTAGGCCAAATCACCAACCTATTGTTATTTTTTAGGCAAATAGCAAACCGAGCAGCACATTCAACTTTTCTCAGTCAGAATTTTACCATTTGAATATTGAACAGTTAAAACATAATAATAATAATAATAATAATATAGAGCTTAACGATTTTTCTAGCCTATCTTGTAAAAAGTACTTTTGAAAATTCATGGATAACAACAATAGCTTAATTAGTATTCAAATTTGGTCATTTTTTCAAGATTTAAAGTAAAAGATGGCTTCATTTACATCAGATTCCGCTTGTTCTTAAAGCCTTTGTTATGTTATTTTCACAATTTATAATGGCTTAGCAGTCAAAATAGGACAAATAAGCTCATGAATGGGACAAATTTTGGAATTTGTCAGTTGGGGGTGGGTCTTAAGAACCACCCGAACCCCATCTGGCTATGGGCCTGACTCCTGTGGATTTGTTCAGTCATTTATGTCCAAGTTTAAACACTTATTAATCATTTTAAAGATTTAAGAATGTTTCATTGTATTTTACCATTTATGTAGTTTGACTTTATTTTTAAATGCTTATTTTTTTAAATAGTGCAACAATAATTGCATTTAAAATTAAACAAATATTTTTAATTGTCTGTCTTTGTGTACTCTGACGATCACAGCTGTGGATTTGTTCGGCCAAGTTTTGTTAAGTTCAGATTTGCTCAGTGTGTGTTTTGGAGCTCAGACTTTACACTAGCACAATGAAGCTTTTCATCAAAGCACAGACCAAAATGGTACAGTAACAGAGTGAAGCGAAAAGAAAGAGACCATAGTAGAGAGCAGGAAAAGAAAGAGCGAGAGAGGAAGAGTATATTAAGGAGGAGTATATAAAGAGCAGAGAACCCTCCCTTCAGAAAGACATGCTGTTTTCAGATCAGAGTTATAGCACATATGCACTTGAAGTCAAACTCAGTCTCACCACAGCACTTCTGCCTACTCCACCCTGCCTCTCTATCCGCTTCTTTTTTTGTGTTGTTCTTAATTGAGGGAAAAAGTAGAAACAAAACCTGACTTATTTTTTACTCTTTTTTACTTTCTTTCTTTCTTTCTTTCTTTCTTTCTTTCTTTCTTTCTTTCTTTCTTTCTTTCTTTCTTTCTTTCTTTCTTTCTTTCTTTCTTTCTTTCTTTCTTTCTTTCTTTCTTTCTTTCTTTCTTTCTTTCTTTCTTTCTTTCTTTCTCTGTGGTTCAGCCCTGTCTGTGTTATTCTTTTCATTTTGCACCCCTCCCCCTGCCTCTGCTCTTTTTCCCTCTGTTTTTTCTGTGGTCTTTTGGCTTTCTAGCAAAAATTAGAGAAAGGCAATGATGTAGAGGAGGGCCGACTGCGTCTATAAATACAGACAGCTCTTTTCCTCAACAAAGGAGGAAGGGAGTGTGGATAGAAAGACTTTTTAGTTACCATTTTACAAATTTTGCCCACTCGACCCTCAACTGGTTCATATTAGATAATCTAAGTACTGTGTGGGTGGGGGACAAATTCCAAGGTGATGTTTTTTTTGCAACGAGGAAGTGAGTGGGTTGAAATCAAATTCTTGATGAGGTGCCTTGTAAAGTATGAAGTAAAAAGAGTTTTCCCCCACCCAGTCACCCTAGGCCCCGTGGATGGGACATGAAGAGGTCAGTGAGCCCGAGAGAGAGAGAGAGAGAGGGGCTCTAATATGAACCATCTGTAGAAATTTGACACCTCGGGAGAAAGAGCGTGAATAAGGGGGAGACGGAGGAAGGGAGAGAGAAAAATGCATGAAGTATAACAAAGAAACCTATAGATGAGTTAAGCTGCCAGAGCTATAATTTTGTAGACGGCTGGTTTTTAGATTTTTGCAGTCTGTGAGTGTTTGTGTATATAAATCACGATGACTGTCAGAAATAAAGTAACAAATGCTCATTTATTGTTCCAAAGCATGGCTGTGATAACTGCAACCCTTGAGAGCAGTGATGGTGGTCTGAATGAGCTTTTCTCTGCTGAAATCAAAGGAGCAGATAAAGCGAAAATCCCTCCATGGCTTTGAATAGTATAAAGTGACACAACTGTCTGAAAAGGCCTGTTCCCTTGAGTCCAGGCTGTTTGCTTGCGCCGGCTTTAAGTGTGTTTGTTGTTGTTTGAGTGTCAGCACTGCTGTGATCTCGTGACCAGAGGGTCACTGTGGGTGTATTCTTACCCAAAGCAAAAAATCACACACACACACACACACACAGCTGGAAAGCAGCTAAATCATGCTTGTACAGTGTGGTGCATAATGTGAGATTATGATGTTTTTGATTTCGAGATTATGAGATTATAATATTCCGCTCTGTGGTGGAGAGTATGGACTTTCAGATACAGACAGGATGGAGAGCATGAAACAAAATGCATGATGATAACAAATACGTTGTGTGACTGTGTGTGTGTCGGAAGTGTACAGCTCAAAGTGAAATCATGCACAGAGTGCAAGTTTTACTCCACCTTGCATGAATGCAAGTAAAAAAATGGGCCTCTTCAAGTAAATTTGAGATCAATTTCTGGCAAATAAATATGTTACAGTTCAGGTGAATATTACCCTTATTTAATTGCAGACTTGTATGATTTGTGATACAACATTTATATATTTTTAAAAACTACATATTTTAAAATCTAAATCTATTTTTATGTTACATGCAGGGCTCAACAATAAGGCCTGCCCCATGACCCGGGGCCAGGTAGACAGGATCATTAATGGCCCGATCGGGCTAGTGCTGCCTTGTCACTAAAGTTTAATTTGCCGGCGACTAGTTGTCAATTGCGTGCAAATATAGTCTTAGAATCGAGAAACAATTTTTGCTTTTAAGCCTTTGAATGCTACCTTCTCTGTGATGTCGTGAACACCATACTGCTTTTCGGTTCCTCTTATCTGATTGGATGTTGTGAGCATGTTATTTTTTTCTGTAACCTGATAACAACCAGGAGATGGCAACATCAAGGCCCAATCCCAATTCTACCCCGTAGCCCTTCCCCTTGTCCCAATTCTCTTTAGCTTGAAGGCGTAGGGCTAAGGGGAAGGGGTAGACACCCCTTCGAACTGAGATTTTTCAGGATCACACTCGAAACTAAGGGATAAGAAAATTTCCTAAAATATATCAGCCACAACGACAGGATAGCTGCACCTGGAAGTAATGCACAGTACAGTTACAATCTTATTGCCACATTAGATCGTTATGATAACATAATATATGCCTTCAGTGATTTCCTGAAGATAAATGTCAAAAAATAAAGCAACTGGAATAACTACAGCAGTCGCGATCTTCTGATCTCATATGAAGCAAGAGATTGCAATGACATATGATGACATGTGCAGGTGCTGTAGTGCTGTCCCATTTCTTAGGGGTAAATTTTGAAGCCCTTCCTCTTCACACTCGGTTTTAAGGGGAAAGGGAAGGGGAAGGGATAGGAGTACAAAAATAGAATTGGGATTGGGCCCAAATTGACTCATCATGACTAGTATGAGGCTCCTAGAAAATGCCTGTTTCTAACGTCTTGGAAGCAGACATTTACGTGGGTACAACACAACAAAAAAAATGAATTGATGTTTTGCACAGTTTGTTTTCAGTTTGGCAAGTCAGCCATCTTTTGTTAAATAATTTAGAACGGCAATAAAATACCTGCGCATTTTCCACACTGCTCTTTTTGTTTGCATAACACTTTTTGAATTTTGCTCATTATACATTTATGAACTTTTTATTTTTTATTTTTTATTTTTGGTGGGGTCAGTGAAAATTTTGACAAGGCAAGTAAAAATCTGATCAGGCCAGTAGAAAAAATCTTAACTGTTGAACCCTGACATGAGAGTAGCACAACACAGAACATGACCAAGGCAATATGAAATATTATACTGCTTAAAACCACTAAAATTAAAATATGAGATAAATGACTTTGTGTATCACACTTTTGTGTTGTCACTGATTCGCAAAAAATTTAAAAAAATATATTTTGTTTATAAATAAATAATGCAAAATAGATTATATTGGTTATTTTAAAAATTGAGCTGCAAATGTTCTCATTTGAAAC
The DNA here is from genome assembly GCA_903798195.1 of Danio kyathit. Lineage (NCBI taxonomy): Eukaryota > Metazoa > Chordata > Actinopteri > Cypriniformes > Danionidae > Danio > Danio kyathit. The sequence goes on from LR812526.1 coordinate 26,941,355, forward strand.
ACCAGAATTAGAGCTTGTGTGTTTAAAAAAAGATCTAAACCTGAGCCATAATTCTGCTGCAACAATTGTATGTGTGGGTTCTGTGTATGATCTTAGAAGATACGTTTTGGGAAACGGGTTGTTTGGCATCTCAAGTAGGTGTGTATATGCAGTCATGCGGGCTCTACTACTACTACAACTACACACGCACGCACGCACTCGCACTCGCACTCGCACGTGCACACGCACACACACACGCACACACACACACACACACACACACACACACAGACACATTATTCTTATATACATATACAGTATATATCAGGGGTCTCAAACTCAAATTGCTGGGGGGCCATATCAGTGACTGACAATTCATAGAAGGGCCTAACATTCTAGCACACGAAAAAAGCTCCTATCAAAGCTCCTCGTTTTTGTTTTTTGTTGTAAATATTGAAGGGGTACTTTAAATTACTATGAAAATACTACAATTTAATAATAGACATTAATAGTAATTTTTATTCTGTCCCAGTCAATTGTTGCTTAACCAAAAGTTTAACAGATAGCATAGAGTAACTTTATTGACTTTACGGGCAATTGTTCTTCTCAATATCATTCTTTTTTAGTAAAACTACAACAAAGAGGGGGAAAGTATGTATATATTTATACAGGGCTCGACATTAAATTTTTTACTTGGTAGCACCGGTGCTCCCAACTTTAAAAATTTAGGAGCACCAGAAAAAATTTAGGAGCACCAGAAAAAATTTAGGAGCACCCACCAAAAATATATGAGCAGCACTGCAAATTGCATATTAAGGGATTTATTGTATTTGAAAACAACATCAATTAGGACTAACAAAAACCAGAAACAACTATCCAACTAATGCTGAGATGACTTATTAATATATGTGCAATAATTCCATAATGAATGTCTAATAGTTATAAAATATTATTAATGATGACGATGATGTCAATAATACTTGCAATGAATAACATTTCTCAATATCATGCTGCCCTGAATGTGCTTGACTGGCAATTATGTACTGTAAAAGTTCCTGCTGTTACTTTACGAAAAATAAATTTATGGTTTGCATCAAACAAAAATGAAGCATTACAGTAAGAAATATTTATTTTGCACTATTGTTTTTATATGCATGTCAATTTAATAGATAATATTTCTGCTACAAAACAAACGTACGATTATAGTAAATCATTCAATCCAATGCTGAAAGCTGCAAAGCAGTCATCAGTAAATAGAAAAATAATATACACCTCAAGAAAGAATGGACCAAAGAAAGTAGGAAAAGTCTCACTTCTACCACTCTTTAAAAGTTTTGGTTTCGATTTGTGTCATTTTAAATGCTCGGTCTAGTTATGAGCTGATTTTCATTTTTCTGTGTTTGTGGAAAAAAGCAGGCGAGTCAGCGAGCCCAATATATGAGCAGGCAGAGCAGGATTCTCGTGATGACCACTGGCGCAATGCCGTTCTTTGTTTTGAGCCGCAGTTTCACTTTAAACGTAGTAAAGGCGGGCTTCTTTGGCGATGATGTGTACAGTGTTAGATTTTACATTTAGCGGACATTTGCGCTGAACACGCAGTGAATGCAACGCATCGAGATTCGGCCACCTTCTCCGAAAACTCTCGATTGATCTCGGTTGGCGCCCTTATAAGCTCCCTGTTATCTGACAGCGGAAAGCCTTGAGTGATTGACAGCTAATATGAACCAATATAGTGGCAGGGAAGTCCGATTCAGCACGTTTTTAGAAAAAATCGAAACAAGTCGCATTACAACCATTATATGCAGTCGCACAAATGCTCCCAAATATATTATGAGGTCGCATAGATAAAATTTTGGGCGCATATGCGACCAAAATGGTCGCAATTTCGAGCCCTGTTTATATTTACTTTAACATGTTCAATTTAGCCTGCAGTCAAATTTTACTAATGCATATTTTTTATACAATTCTTAATATGCATATAAGGAAAATATATTAAATGAGACCATTTGAATTGAATATTAGCAAAATGATCATATTTACACCACCAGCATAACGTGTAATCCTTATAGAAGTGTTTGTGCAACAAAATGCAGGTGGTATAAAACTGATTATAATCAAATGATCCTTGAATATTTACAAAAATAGAGCACTTTCAACGTTTCATATATTTCAACGTTTAAATCAGCCCCAGAAATCATCTGCATGTGCGTTACTCTCGACCACACACTGAGAGAAACCGAAAGTAACCCGATTATATTGTACAGTACCTTAAATGTCCAGTATGCAGGGGTCAAAACCACAAGTGGCTATATGCGACTGCACAACGATAGAGGTTCAAAAATATATGTTTTGGGGGGCCAAATCTCATTATATTTTTGATGCCAGTTGCGGGCCAGAGGGAGGAGGTGGGGGGGCGCAAATGACCCACAGGCCAGCAGATTGAGACCCCTGGCATATATGGTTTACAGGGACACTCCATAGCTGTAATGTATTTAATACTGTAAAAACCGCTTATTATATAGCCCTACCCCACCCCAGCCCCTAAACCCAAACCTCACAGGAAACCTGTGGCAAAATGTGAATTTCAAAAGACTGATAAGTATGATTTAAGCGTTTTGAATTACAGGGACACACAGAGTGACTCTGTAAACCACCTTCATAGAGTATAACTAAATCATACCAATTTCATTATACAAATCTGTGTCCCTATAAACCACATATACCTGTACACGCGCACACACACACACACACACACACACACACACACACACACACACACACACACACACACACACACACACACACACACACACACACACACATACACATACATTGTCAATGGGGCTTTTTTATACCTCGCCTGTGTTACCTGAGCGTCCTCTGGGAGCCCGGCACCTGCATGGCAGCAGGCTGTAGTGTGTCACACACAAGAACACTTTACAAGTGTCTGAAACTTTACTTTAGATTTAGTAATTTAGCAACTTACAAATGAGCATTGAGTTACAAATTAAGTTGAATTAATGCTAGGGAAATGAATGCTCATTCTTATCTTGGTTTCTTTAGTCCTGCCACTCTTTTTCTCAAATCAAATACTTTTTTGGAAGCCTATATCTATGACTTCACTAGACCGTGATGGTTAAACATTAGCAAGAACTAGAAAGGTCAGAGAGAGAGAGAGAGAGAGAGAGAGAGAGAGAGAGAGATGGAGGGGTGGGAATCAAATGGATAGAGAGAATGAGACAGAAGGGCACACAGGGTTTTTTCCCTCTCAATCTTATTTTGCAATCATGTAATTTCCTCTTTGTGAGCATTGGTCATGTGCTGAAATCTCTGGAGAGTTATAGTGAGGAGGAGGAGGAGAAATGTGCCTCACTGTCTTATGACGAATTGTTGTTCACTATCATACAGAAATGAAACTTATTCTGAATGCTTTTGACATCTCGTATTGCCCTCATTCTGTCCTCCGTGTGCCATCACCTCACATGGCATCTCAAGGACAACATGGAACTTTATTTTCAAAGCATAGATAGCATGAACCATTTTGATATTGTTTTATCACTTCTACACATATTCAAACTCAAACTCGGGTACATAACTGAATACGATATTTACCTGCATTAAATTAACTGAAAATGCAAATGCTCTGAACTCAATGCAAATGGACAGTAATTCATTTATTTACTTATTTTTTGCTACGGGCATTTAGCTAGCAGTGGTAATTTTTTCATAGTTATGTAAATGACAGTGGTTTGTTTGTTCTTTTCATTTTCAAATTGCTTCACAGGGTATCCACGGGGCCTTAAAAAGTCTTACATTTTAATCATTTTAAATGGGTCTTAATTTTCCAATGTCCGTGTAAAGCTACCCAATCATGCCAACACTTGTACACGGTATACAGTCACCAACAATAACAATCTATTTACAACTCTATTTAACAATATGGTTCCACACAATAACATTTGTAAGTTCTCCATATATTTATTAATAACGATATTATTTAGACCATTCGTGGGGAGGACATTGTCCTGGAACGACTGTTATACATTTAGTTTATTATAGTTTTTAAAGCTCAAAGAAAAGTATGTATGGGTTGCTTGTTTTGACACATTATTTAAGTATTATTCAAAGTAATTTGAATTTTTTTTTAATGGGGCAAGTAAAAATGCTTACTTTTTATAAGTTTGAAATTTCATTCATAATGGTTCTAAAAAGGTTTTTAAAAGTCTAAAATTTGCAGAAACCCTGACTTTAGTTTCAGATTTTTGTTTGTTTAGATGTACTTGGTAAAGCTAAATTGTTTAGCAATGTGATAAAACACTGTTTTAAACACATAAACTATAACAGTATTTGTAACAGAATGATAAAATAATATTCGTGCTCTTTTTGGGTGTGTGTTTCAGGTGTGCTCCTGGTTTCTTAGGGGAGTACTGTCATCACAGTGACCCGTGTAATCTGTTGTATTGTAAAAATGGAGGAGAGTGCAAGGTGAGCGTGGCCGGTGTCCCTGGGAGCCCCACATGTGTGTGTCCTCTGGGCTTTGCAGGTGAGCACTGCGAGATCCAGAAAAACTCCACCTGCTACCCCAATAATCCTTGCACCAATGGGGGAAAGTGCTTGCTCCTTCCCAACGACCAGTACAAATGCCAGTGTGCCCCTGGGTGGACAGGTCAGATCTCACTCTTACTCTTTTCTTTTCGTAACCATAAAAACAACAACAAAACATCTTTGTTATTGACCATTTCAATGTTGTGAAGTCATTGGCCCATGAACATTTCCTGCTTGTCATCTAACTATTTCATAACTGTAACAAGAGGCAATCAAATCATAACTTAATGTTAAAACAGCTATCATGACATTATTTATCATTATGTGGCTCTTTTTGGATTCTCGGAAGTTATAGAAATTAAAAATGTAAAACAGGAAATACGTTGGGACCATTGTTTTTGTTTACATCCCTCAAAATGGTCTATAGTTTAAATTGATTGATGTTCACTCCTCAGGTCAGCATTGTGAGCAAGAGGACGCATGTCTGTCCAGCCCATGTGCCAACAAGGGTATCTGCAATGCTCTGCCAAATCGCGAATACTCTTGTACCTGTGAGCGTGGTTATAATGGTTCCCGTTGCCTTAACGACACAGACGAGTGTGTGGCCTCACCGTCAGTATGCAAGAACAAAGGTGTTTGTCTGAACACCCCAGGCTCATATCGATGTATCTGCCAACCTGGCTTCACCGGCTCCGACTGCGGGAGTCCTTATTTGCCCTGCTCTCCGTCCCCCTGCCTCAATGGTGGGACCTGCCGACAAACAACAGAGACCACCTATGTATGCCACTGCCTGCCAGGTGAGTTCCCTAGGAGAGAAAGTAGAAAGCTGTTTTGATTATAGGAAGAAATAAGGTGATAATCTGAAGAGAAGCTAGACATGTTCATATGGAACTGAAACATGTTAGTCAGACATGCCACAGCTCGCCGGATCATTACATCAGCGTCCACTTGGACCTGAGCCAGATAGACCAGTGTCTAATGGGATTTTACCTTAGCACAAGGGGAAATCCATTAACATCTATAAGTTACATTTGAAAATGTTTAATTGTAATAATTTTTCACAATCTTACTAGTCTGCTTTTGATCAAATCACTTCTAACTGTTACACTAAATAGAGGAGAAGGCTTAATTGAATCTCTCTCAAAACAAACAGTGAAGTTTCTCCATTAAATAAGATGCCGGTTATATCTGCATCTGTTTGAGAGTAAACACACAGAGATACTTTAAGCGAACTTTATCAGTTTATCGTTTAAAGAGAGCCGTGCTGGCAAAACACAGCAACAGGCCAAAACTTCTCTCTCACCCCAGGCAGCGAACACGAGCCGTGAGAAATGTCTGTTCGTGCTTTAAAGTTGAGTCATTATGTTTAATACTGCCAGAGCGAGACAGGGCATCTTTGTGTTACCGATACCTGGGATTGAGAGGGAGATGTTGAGGAAATTTTCTCTTTTTTTCTCTCAAATCAGGATTTAATGGTACAAACTGTGAGGTGAACATTGATGACTGTCCAGATCACCGCTGTCAGAATGGAGCCACATGCATGGATGGAGTGAACACCTACAACTGCCAGTGCCCACCTGAATGGACAGGTAAAGAAATAAATATCTGTGTTCATGCTTGTTTATTTGCTTTGTTTGTTTTGGGAAACAAATCATTTTTACAAGTGATTTTGTAAGGATATCAAAACATAATTGGCTAGCTTTGTGGTTTAACAAGCTAAGAAATTAGAGAAATTAGACAAAGTAAAAACAGTAATAAATATAATTATTATTATGATTAATTGCTGGCTTATTTTATTTGACACTGTAATAATAGTTTTGCAATGGTAACATTATTTGGAGACAAGTTGTACAATTCAACTAAATAAAGTAATATTTATATTACATAAAAATATATAACGCTGCGGTTTCCCCTAAAAGTCCAAAGACATGCTGTATAGGTGAATTGGGTAAGCCATATTGTCCATAGTGTATGTGTGTGAATGAGAGTGTATGGATGTTTCCCAGTGATGGGTTGCAGCTGGAAGGGCATCCGCTAGGTAAAACATATGCTGGATAAGTTGGTGGTTCATTACGCTGTGGCGACCCCTGATTAATAAAGGGATTAAGCCAAAAAGAAAATGATTGAATAAATGAATATATCTGTTTTTGAGCTGTCTATTCATAAAAGCATCCTAAAATATTATTATTAGAATGTATTAATTATAATTATATGTATACAGATAATTTTAAGCTGAAAAGAAAATGAATGAATGAATGAAAAATATACAACAACATGTAATCTAGTGACAAGTACAGTAATCATTATATGATTCTCGGTTAAATCATGCTTCTTTGACCTACAAGCAATTTTTTTTTACTAATTAGTTTTAATGTTCCACTCCAACTCACTGTCAAACCTTCTTCAAAACGTGCAATGTGAAATGATGACCCTTTTGTCTCCAGGTCAATTTTGCACTGATGATGTGGATGAATGCAGACTGCAGCCCAACGCCTGTCAGAACGGAGGCACATGCAGTAACACGCGCAACGGCTACAACTGTGTGTGTGTGAACGGCTGGAGCGGCCTGGACTGCTCTGAAAACATTGATGACTGTGCAGCTGAACCCTGCACCGCCGGCTCCACTTGCATCGACCGCGTGGCTTCCTTCGTTTGCAGCTGCCCTCCTGGCAAGACTGGTCAGTAAAAACAACCACACCGGCTAAATATGACATTTGACATTTTGGCAATTGATTTATTACACTAAATCTCAAAAACCGGCAACAATCCTAATGAACTACAATCTGTGGTTGTCACACTGGTTAAGATAATATGCTCAAATCTTGTTCACTGAAGTAGTAAACAGAAACAACTCCAATCAGCTGTATTAAACATAGTGTTTGTTTCTGTGTTCCAAGGTTTTGCTGTGTCACATTGATGATGCCTGCATCAGTAACCCCTGCAAGATGGGCGCTCATTGCGACACAAACCCTGTCAATGGCAAATTCAGCTGTAACTGCCCTTCAGGATACAAGGGCAGCACATGTGCGGAGGATATCGATGAGTGTGTCATTGGTAAGTTTGCTTTTCTCTTCTTTGTGTTTCTCTACATTTCCTCTTTTACTGCATACACAGTATATTAATTATTTCATATCTTACCTAAATCTTTCTTTCTATCCATCAGGACCAAACCCATGTGAGCATGGAGGCTCATGTAAGAATACAGAGGGCTCGTTCACTTGTAACTGCGCTCCAGGTTACACCGGCCCACGTTGTGAGCAGGACATCAATGAATGTGGCTCCAACCCCTGCCAGAATGATGCCACCTGCTTGGATCAGATAGGAGATTACACCTGTATCTGTATGCCAGGTACTACATTTACGCAATCTCACACGCTCTATAATCAGTTGCCGGATGATATTTTTTGGCACTGTGTCTTAATATTTATATCATGATGCTGTGTGTTTGTCTGTGTTATCCTTCATAGGCTTTGATGGAACGCACTGTGAGAATGACATTAATGAGTGTCTCAGCTCACCTTGTCTTAATAACGGTAGATGTCTAGACCAGGTCAGCCGATTCGTCTGCGAGTGTCCTCAGGGTCAGTATAATGATTGGTGCAGTTTTAAAAAACAACAATATTGAAAACTTCCATACAGTGCATCCAAAAAGTATTTACAGCACTTTCATTTTTCCATTTTTTGTTGTGTTAGCCTTATTTCAATGTTGATTAAATTCAATAGTCAATATAGAGATGCTTCCTGTTTCCACTGATCATTCTTGAGGTGTTTCTACAGCTTGATTGGAGTTGACCTGTTGTAAGTTCAGTTGATTGGACGTGATATGGAAAGGCATTTAACTGTCAATATACGGTTCCACTGTTAACAGTGCATGTCAGCAAGAAGCTAAAGCACATTCCTGGCCAAATTAAGCATTCAGAGGAACAACGCCATTCTTAGTGGGGTGACCAAGAACCCAGATGGTCACTGAAAGAGCTTCAGCGTTGCTCTGTGGATTAAGGGAAAACCTTCCAGAAGAACATCCTCTGCAGCACTCCACAATCAGGCCTGCATTGTTGAGTAGCCGAACTCTATGACAGCCTATCTGGAGTTTGCCAAAAGACACCTGAAGGACTCTCAGACCATGAGAAACACAATTTTCTTAAGCCCGGATCACACTGTGCTGTTTTTAATAATCCTAAATGATTGTAGCTTTTCAGACTGCATAAAAATGATTTCCATGTCATACTGTTGGAATTTGATGTCATCCATCCGTCACATATTCATTACACGCGTTTAAAAATAACACCACACAGCAAACATAAACAAGCTGTAGTGATAATTTTGCTCACAAAATGCCTTAATAATAGCAAATTTTGGCATTGGTTGACGTTGTTGCACTGATTGCGTCACCAGATTCGGTTCTCCGATTGGTTTTTGGTTCGACACTTGTCGTAGCTGAAGTCACACTGCAGGAAAGTGTCTGAAATCTTTTGACACTGCCAGAACTTCATCAGTGGGAAAATTTGATTGCAGTGGCTATGTTAAACCAATGATCAAAGACTACAGGTTTTAGAATAGACTTACAGGAATCTTTTAGGATTTCCCAATCATGGCTGAAATCGCACAGTGTGAGCAGGCCTTTAGCTGATGAAACAAAGAATGAGCTGTTTGTCTGGAGGAAACCTGGCCAATAAATGATGAATTTAATCCATTTTAAAATAAGACTGTAACATAACAAAATGTTGAGCACATGAAGGACTGTGAATACTTTTCAGATGTGCTGTATGAGAATATGAATTATTTCTTAAGGTACTTTTAATGTGATCATGACAAAGCTGCATGTTTTTTTCATGAACCGAAACTAGGAGTGTGGACTTGGTTATTAAACCATGATTCATAGTAATATAATTTCAGTTAATGTAATGATTGCATGTTTGTTGTAGCATTTTAAATCTGTTAGATTGTTGTAATACTGTATAATATCAGTATTAATATTGTAATTCACACTACTAAATACTAAGCAGGACAACTGAAAGTTCAGCTTTGTATTAACAGGAATACATTTTGTTTAAATATTAAAAAAGGCAAGTTTCATTATTATCAAAAATATTAGAATAGGTATAATATTTCACAATTTATCTGTTTTTCAAATAAAAAAATGTACCTTTGGTGGACACAAGTAGTGTTCTTTCAAAAACATAAGGGAATATTAGCACTGGTAGATGTTTTCACAATTAATAAAGTTTGTACCTGTTTTTTTTAATTACTGCTTCACTCTGTAAAGTTGCTTTGGCACAATCTGCATTGTATAAATAGTTTTAGAAAAAGGCCACTTGACTTAATATTAATAATAGGTGCAGGCAATTAATAACACTTCCTGTTACAGTATTGTTGAGAATAAGCTGTGGGAACACTTCTTCTCAAAGCATGCACTACTTTATGGCATTGTCATGAGACTGAATGTGTGTTTTGACCACAGGTTTCACTGGGGAAACGTGTCAAGTGGACATTGATGAGTGTGCCAGCACTCCGTGCCATAATGGTGCCAAGTGTCTTGACCGTCCTAATGGTTACGAGTGTGAATGTGCTGAAGGTAACATTAATAACATTAACCACTGTAAATAGTTATCATTAGTGAATATTCTCACAGAACTGATCCTACTGTATGAATTCATGTCTTATCTGCTGGTCTTTTTAGGTTTCACAGGGCCATTGTGTATGGAAAACATCAACGACTGTGAACCCCAACCCTGTCATCATGGCGAATGTATAGACGGAATTGCTACCTTTCACTGCAAGTGTCTCCCAGGTTATATGGGCCCCATCTGCAGCGAGCAGATTCGCGAGTGCCAGAAGTAATCCCTGCCAAAACGGAGGCCGCTGTGTTGACATGGTTAACAGATACCAATGCAACTGCCAGCCGGGCACCACAGGTGAGACTCACCCTTGATTCTTATTGATCCTTAAGTTGTTCTGATATTTATTTAAGCCCCTCTCACTTTTTATAAAATTCTAATAATGAAAATACCCCAACAGTTCAAACACGTGGTACAAGTGAATTTGGTAAACTAAATTGACAGAAGTGAATGAATGTGTGAATGAGAGAGCGTATGGGTGTTTTCCATTGCTGGGCTGCAAGCTGGAAGGGCATGTGCTGCATCAAATATAATGAGTAATTGGCGGTTCATTCTGCTGTGGTGACTCCTGATATATCAGGGACTAAGCCAAACGATAGTGAGTGAGTAATAATGAAAATACCTTCTTTTTTTAAAGTAAAAGGATATAATTAGACTTTAGAATTAGACTGATTTTTATGACTTTTGATTATTAATTTGGAAGTGTTTATATGACCTGTGGTAATCAGCTGATCTCGGCGTGGAAAATCTGTGAGCTTGTGTGCTTCTATTCCAATTGCTTCATCATCAATGACACAACAAAATATTAATGAACAATTATTTGCTTGATTATGATTTAGTGATCTGGGCATACTGGTCAGAAAGATTTGCGCAGTGAATGATAGAGTATGTCTACTTAGTCCATCTCCCTGCTTTATTTTTGACAAATCCTATATTCTGAAGAAGTCCTATATTCCTCGATCAAATAAAAGAAATAAAGCTCGCTTAACCCCCCTGCTGGATACATCCTTTTACTACACACACACACACACACACACACACACACACACAGGAAATAAGGACATTATGTAAGCTTTCTTAGAGACCTCTTCAAGAGCTGCTGTGTAAAGCTTCCTTTGACTATTTTTCCATTTGTTTTCATCACAGGCGAGAACTGTCAGATTAACTATGATGACTGTGCCAGTAATCCCTGCCAGCACGGGACCTGTGAGGATGGAATCAATGAGTACAAATGTGTGTGCGAACCTGGATACACAGGTTTGTTAATCCCACATGCACAAATATCAATACACATATGCAGATGTGCGTCAGTCATTAAGTTCTGTGTAAATAGTTTGTAACACAACCACACAATGCATCTCTTCAATTTGATAAATCACATGTGTCAAACTCCAGTCCTGGAGGGCCACAGCCCCATACAATTTAGTTTCAACCGCAATGAAACACACCTGATCAAACTAATTAAGTCCTTCAGGCTCATTGTGGGTTCGTGTGTTGGAGCAGGGTTGGAACTAAACTCAGCAGGGTTGTGGCTCTTTAAGAGCTGAGTATGACACCACTGATATATGAATGTGCTGCTTTAATCAACAGTGTAAGTTTTCATTATTCACTCTTTTTTTGTTTCAGGAGAACGATGCGCTGAGGAGATCAATGAGTGCAGTTCAAACCCATGTCAGAATGGAGGGATGTGTGAGGATAAAGTGAATGGATTTAAGTGCAAGTGTCCAATTGGGACTCATGGGCCCATGTGTCTCTCAGGGGCAGACCATTGTATCAACATGCCCTGCCGGCATGGAGAGTGTACTGAGAACCTGGATGGGTAAGAACTGACTTAATTTGCAAGCAATTTTGTCCATGTATCAATCATATATTGATTGACATATATTGATATAACGCTCAACCCCCAACCTGGAGGACCAGGACATACACACATACACTACGGACAGTTCAGATTACCCAATTCACCGATGGACCCCTTTCACAAGCCTGTTATGATGCATCTAATGGTCATCAGCATCTTAAATCCTTGAAAGTTTTTAATATTTTGAACATTTATATGTATTTATGAGTGTATTATATCATCTTTGCTTTAAATTACAAAAAACTAATTACTGCTTGTGCGAGGCATTTCTAATGCAGCGTCTATGGGACAGGGCAATAAATTTGAAGTTATTCTCTCCTCTGGCTGCCGTCATCAATTTTTTTTTTTTTTCTGAAAGTCTTCATAACATCATGGAGTTTTTTTTTTTTTTTTTTTTTTTTTTTTTTTTAATATTTGAGCAAATAAGATTGTAAAAAAATTACTTGTTGTATTCTCCCATTCACTGCGCTCTAAGTTTTACCAATTATGACAACTTCCGCTACTGAGAAACCCGGAAATGTGAAAAGGGTCTATAGCGCATGTCTTTGGACTTGTGGGGGAAACCGGAGCAGCCTGAGGAAACTCATGCGAACACGGGGAGAACATCCAAACTCCCCACAGAAATGGCAAACGACCCCCATTTAAAACATACAAAAAATTCACATACTCATTAACACCAAATGATTTTACAAATATTGTCAAAATGAACTTTTCTAAATTCATGGCACAGGTCCACACTGCAATGAGAGTCACTATTATATGTATTATTATAAACCCAGGACCCTGTGAAGTTGTATTTATTTTATTATATTTCATTAACAGTTTTACTTTTTTCTAAAATTTTGTTTTATTTTCTCTGAAGTACATTGTTTTCATTGTTCTTTTGCATTTTCATATATTATTAATAATATTCCCAGACAAAATTCATTCATTCATTCATTTTCTTTTCGGCTTAGTCCCTATATTAATCTGGGGTCGCCACAGCGGAATGAACCGCCAACTTATCCAGCACGTTTTTACGCAGCGGATGCCCTTCCAGCCGCAACCCATCCCTGGGAAACGTCCACACACACTCATTCACAATCATACACTACGGACAATTTAGTCTACCCAATTCACCTGTACCACGTGTCTTTGGACTGTGGGGGAAACCGGAGTACCCGGAGGAAACCTACGCGAACGCAGGAGGAACATGCAAACTCCACACAGAAACGCCAACTGACCCAGCCGAAGCTCGAATCAGCGACCTTCTTGCTGTGAGGCGACAGCACTACCTACTGCGCCACTGCGTCACCCCCCCTTCAGACAAACTTGCATATCATAATTTGTTTAGATGTAGAAGCATACTTTTTGATTTATTCATCCAAAATGTAACAAATTCTTTGAATTTCTGTGTTATATAGCTAATTATAAGGAACTATTATATGCTTAAATATTTAAATCCTCCTCAGTGGCCTTAATCCTAACTGTTTTCATCTGTTTTCTGTGTAGGTATCTTTGTCAATGTAAGCCTGGCTGGGAGGGTTACAAACTGTGACCAAGAGAAGAATGAGTGTCTGTCCAACCCGTGTCAGAATGGTGGAACCTGTAATGACCGTCTGACTGACTACACTTGCGTATGCGCCCGTGGGTTTGCAGGTAAATGGCACGTGGATCTTTTCTAAACAGAGTAACAAAGACATTTATGTCATACTCCAACTCCCTGGTTTGCCCTTTTCTTTCATTCAGGTTTCAACTGTGAGATCAACATAAATGAATGTGAGTCAAACCCCTGCATGAATCAGGGAACCTGTGTGGATGGAGTCAACAGCTACATATGCCACTGCAATCTGCCGTACACAGGTGATGCACACATTTACAGTTTACAGTTCTCAAAAACACATTCTCTTGACATAGTTATACTTTTAGAAGCAACATTTATGCACTTAATTGGTCAGATTTTATAAACTTGATATGAATAGGTTAGTTCCCCAAATTATAGTGTTATAATGTGTATGTATCATTCAAATGTTTGAGATTGGCAAAATATTTTTATGTATTTGAACGACATTAAAACATTATAACCCTGCAAAATTAGTTATATACATACAATTATAATTAATACATTCTAATAATATTTTTTTGGATGTTTTTATTAATAGATAGCTCAAAACAGATATTATATTATATTATATTATGCAGATGGCGCACATTGCAATATTGATGTTGAAACGATATATTGTGCAGCCCTACTTAAGGGTTTTCACACTATGGGACTTGTACCAAATCAGCGAACAGCATTAAATTCTCCACAACTGACTGTACTTTTCACTTCTCAGGAAAACACTGTCAGGAGAAGTTGATCCCATGTGCCTCTCAGCCCTGTCAGAGACGAGGAGTCTGTCAGCCATCGCTGGATTACACCAGCTACACCTGCAAATGCCACAGCGGCTGGGAAGGTGAGTGCTTTAGGTCTGGGTGTTGGTGTGCTTACATATTTGAGTCAGTAAAATGTCTGTTGACGGAACAGTATCAACAGATATTAAGCAGACAGTCTACTAATACTCAAATGGACCATCAAAATAAAGTGTTACCCATATTTGATCTGAGACGATCACATATAAACTTTTCCTTGATGAACATGATGTGAGCTATGAACATCTATTCAAAGTGTCTGAAGGGATTTTGTCTGGTATGTGTGTGCAGGAGTCCAGTGCACAGAGGATAAAGATGAGTGTAAGAAGAGCCCTTGTCAGAATGGTGCTCGCTGTGTGAATATAGTGGGCAGCTACCGTTGTGAATGCCAGCCTGGATACAGCGGGGACAACTGCCAGACCAACATCGACGACTGCAGCTCCAGTACGTGTCTTTCCCACACAGATTTATCTATATCCTGTGGCTGGGTGGGCACATCCGCGTGTCCTTCTGTTAACATGTCAATGAAGCAGGGTAGTGCAGCCTAGTGGTCTGCGATTAAGAAGGACCCCCCAAATATGAGGATTCTTATGTGATAAACAAACAAACAATAAATAACTAATATGATCTTTGGCTGTCAGTAAATTAAATAATTAAGATTAAGCTCATTACCAGTTTAAAGCAGAAAGAAGAGAACTAGTTTGGTTAAGTAAATTAAATAAACAAGTTCACTTGACAGCCCAGAAAAGGAAAAAAATGTGTTTTGTATTTTTGCCCTGTCAACAGTCTGAAATACTTCAATCTCATTTTTTGTTTCATTCGTTTGTTCTTCAGATCCATGCCGTAACGGTGGTACGTGTGTTGATAAAGTGGGCCGGTACTTGTGCGAGTGCAGAGCTGGTTTTTATGGCTGAGCGCTTGTGAGGAAGAGGTGGACGAGTGCCGCCAGCAACCCCTGCTGGAATGGAGGACACTGCACAGGACTACGTGAACAGCTACACATGCCAATGTCCGCCAGGCTACGACGGCATCAATTGTGAACGTGATATCCCAGACTGCACTGAAACGTACGTTTCCTATTCAAGTGATAGAGATTGAGTTTTGTTTTGTTTTATTATATAAATTGTTTATTCATTCCCTCTTTCACTCCACAGCTCTTGTTTTGAACAATGGGTCGTGTGTGGATGGAATTAACCATTTTTCCTGCCGTTGTCGGTACGGTTTTTTCGGGCCAGTTTTGCCAGTTTGAACTGAATGAGTGTGACTCACATCCCTGTAAAAACGGTGGCACCTGCATAGATGGTCTGGGGACTTTCCATTGCAACTGCCCACTAATGTACAATGGAAAAACCTGTGAGGTACAAACTGCACATTCTGTATTCCATTGTGAACATAAACTGTAGATGTTTAGCCAAAAATGAAATTACCTCATTATTTAATCTCCCTCTTGAGGTTTTAAACCTTTATGAGTTTCTATCTAAGAATGCTGGTTGCTGGGACCCATTGACTACCATAGTAGGAAAAGAAAATACTATGGTAGTCAATGGGTCCCAGCAACCAGCATTTGTCAGAATATATTTATTTATGTTCAACAGAAGAAATAAACTCATAAAGGTTTAAAACAACTAAGGGACAGTAAATTTATGCCTACTTTCTTGACAGTATGCTTTTTAAATGCATTTATATTCTTTCAATACAGAAAATACAAACTAGTTATTTGAAGTGATTCGATCGTTGCTAGTAAAGACCCTGATATACTCAAGTGAGGCAGCATTTAGATGAAAGCCATTTCAACTTGTTTAAATTATGCAATGCCAGTTTGTTCTACAGTTTCACTTTTGATTTTGATGTGTGTTTTTGTGTGATTGATGTATTCACTTTTGTTTTGCAGTCAATGGTGAATTTGTGCAGTCAGATTAAGTGTCAGAATGGAGGTACTTGCATCCAGAAAGAAATCAATTGGAGATGCAGCTGTCAGCCTGGCTGGACAGGCCTGTATTGTGACATTCCCAGCATGTCCTGCCACGCTGTTGCCCCTCAACAAAGGTAATACATTGACACGTTCATTGTAACTGCTTGGAAGATATTTTATGTACAAGTCTTTAATGTAAATTCTGGTGTGCTGCAGGTGTGGCGGAGAACATGGTCTGCAAGCACGCAGGTCATTGTAAGAACATTGCAAACACACATCAGTGTGAGTGTCAGAAAGGATATACGGGGGAGTTACTGTGAGGTTGAGATAATGAATGTCTCTCCAGCCCTTGCAGAAATGGAGGGACATGCGTGGACTACCAGGGTGGATATGACTGCAAGGTATCACCAATCTCACTTACTAACACTGATAATACACTACCATTAGAATTTTTAACATATATATATATATATATGGGCTGAAAAGTGATTATAAAAATGTGTTACAAATATTTCGAATAAATGCAGTTCATTTAATTAAGTAAATTATCGTGGAAAAGTATCATGTTTACCACAAATATAAATATTGTATAAGAAATTGAGAATGAATTTTACATTTAGAATGTTTTCTGATGCTGAAAATTCAGCTTTGAATCACAATATAAATAACTTTGTAAGATATATGAGCAATATCAAACGAGTAGCAGTGCGTTATGGCTGTATATTGGCTCTGGTGGGACTGCTATGAGTGTGATATTACGTTTATGCAATAGTTTAATGGCATAATCGTGTATATAAAAAAGAAAAATCAAACACAGAGAGTCTAGGTCTTTTTGTATGAGGAACTACTTTCTTCTGCTATTAATTCACATCTGCAGCTGACGGTCAGAACAGCCAGGAAACCGTGCTACTTTACCAATGTTGGTTTACAGCTAGTATTTGAATGAATCTCTAGACGTATGTCTAAAGTGGCTGACAAAACAGGTGATTTTGCTGACATTTTACGATTATACAGCTGTGAACTGCATGAAATGCCATTAGTCTAGAGACATTTCCCAGTATTTCTCTGTTGCAATCGGGATATCACAATAATAAACCCTGAAAAAGCCAATCTACCAGATTACTGTTGTGTTTGCGATAAGGAAAAACGCTAAACACATGCGGGCATTTCTTCTTTCTTTCTTGTAACTGAACTAGTCTGCAGTAACGAAAACATGAGACACATTAAAAAACAATCGGATGGCCAACCAAACAGTAACTCAGGGTTATACAAAGAGTGGCCAACACAAAATACATACATTTCTGATATGTAAGTCCCATCTCACACTCAATACACTATAATTACTATGGTATAAATACAGCCCTACAACATACAAAAGAAAGTCACTTACCAGTTTAATAATGATTTGATCAGCTGTAGTTTGAAATTACGTTTTTCTCCTCTAAGGTTTTATTATGTGGTCTCTGTTGCCATCTTGTGGTTGGACGACGTCAACCGTCTTTGCTCTGCACGGTACAATAGGCTGGTGGATGCAGACGCACTGTATCTCAGAAATGATAAATATTTAAAATAGGCACTATCCTTATAAAGAAACTGCATAGTTGCAATCTAAACAACTACATTCTCGACAAAAAAAGCCTCAAAAGTACATTATGTTGTCCAACAGAAGCAATATTTTTCAAACTGTAGTGAGTTTATTGATCTGCTGTCACTCTAGTGGGCGGAGTAATACACAAGGGTGAGGAGGCTGTAGGAGTGCTTTATTGCAGGAATATCGCACCGGTATCAGCCAATCAGATTCGAGAACCAGACAGAAACTGTTGTATAAATGAATATAAAAGATATTGTTATTTATTGTAATAACTGTAAGTTCTTTCTCATTTCAAAAACATTAAAACATCTTACCAACCTCAAACTTTTAATCAGTGCATAAAGTGTAGAGTATCTAACATTTCTGTTCTATGACTTTCTAATAACTAAACTTCTCTCTTTTTCTTTTAGTGTAAAGCAGGTTTTCAGGGTGTGAACTGTGAATATAATGTTAACGAGTGCCAGTCAAATCCCTGTCGCAATGGAGGCACCTGCATTGAATCTGATCAACCATTTCTCCTGCTCATGCCCTCCTGGAACCAAAGGTATGACTGATTTTTTTATCAGGGTTTCCACGGGGTCTTAAAAAGTCTAAATTTAAAAACCAGGCCTTAAAAAGTCCTTAAAATTGCTATTTCTAGGTCTTCAATATTTTTGCACAGGTTTTATTTTTCCGATGTCCATGTAACGCTACATCTAATGCTCATTTAAATTCTTTTTGTTTGTTGTTGCTTGGTTTTCGTGGTGTTGTAGTTCTTTATTTCACTAGTCTAAATGTAATTTGCGGTATTACAACTACAAATGAGACCAACATGCAATAGCCAATCAGCTTTCTGTTATTAAACTTAGTTGCGCTCAGCGAATGGGACGTCATGATGTGTTTGCGGAGGTTCGCTTTGGGTGCGCGCGACATGATTTCGGCTGGCGGAGCTCACAAAGTTTTTTGAGACTCGGGTGAACAGTTCGTGCGGCGCTGCGTTTAATTTGAGTTGAAACTGAAACACTTTGAAAAGATTTTGTCTGAAACAGATACGACTGTACACACATCTTTATGATCCGTCCATGCATGATCATAGGAAGAACCAGATGACCAATAATTCTTGGTTAGAAATTGCAACAGCCGTGGGAAAGGAGGAAAGTTTTTGTTAAAAATTTGGAAAAACCTGAGGAATAAGTATGTTACAAAAAAAGAGAGGCCATGCAAAAGTGGAGACCCAGGTGGTTTTAATATTACAGAATATGTTTTTCCACCGTTCACCGTTTTACACTGATGTATGTTACAATTGTGAATTTAAAACAATTTAATCGTTACAAACTAAAAGTAAGTAACAAATAATCTCTTTCATAACTGAAAAGCAATATTTAAACCTATCAGTTTACAAAATATTGATGCCCTATAGATTATAAGTAGAGGACAGAAATTAGCCAGACAGTAATGTGATAATTGTTGCTTTTTTTCTTGCCATAATAACAAATATAATTGTTGAGCATGTTCTGTTGTCATTAATATTTAGTTGTACTGTCCGTGATATGAACAAAAGCAAGGGATTTTTTTGTAGTTCAATGATGCATCTAACTTGTCTTTAGTACTGTTCAATTTGAATACATTTATTTTACATTTGTGATTTTGTGATTTTTATGTGTATGCGTGTTTTTGATATTGTGATATAGGTCTTAAAGTTAGTACTCAATGGTCTTAAAAAGGTCTTAAAAAGTCTTAAATTTGACATTATGATATCTGCAGAAACCCTGTTTATCCTCAGATGCGTCATTGATATTAAATGTCGTCTGACCACCTGCTCTCTCTGTTCTACAGGTTTGCAGTGTGAAATTGACGTGGATGAATGCGCCCCAGAGTTTGGTCCACGCTGTAAGAATGGTGGCCAGTGTGTGGATGGTGTGGGCAGGTACACCTGCAACTGCCCTCCTGGTTTCGCTGGAGAGCATTGTGAGGGAGATGTGAACGAGTGTCGTTCTGGACCGTGCTACTCACCTGGCACCATTGACTGCGTGCCGCTTATCAATAGCTATCAATGCCGTTGTCGTCTCGGTTATACTGGTGAGGTCTTATATTTAGGGTGCTTTCACACTAGCACTTTTGGTCCGCATCCGGGTTCGTTTGACGTCATGTCTGCTTGTATCGCCAAAAATAGCTTCTGCAGACACTGTGTGATGTTCTGAATGTTTATAATATTTTTGCGGCAGACAGACGCAAGTCGCTTTTTTGTATGTCCAAAACTAAAAAGATTCAGCAAAAGCAAATCGACCGCTATGTGCGGAAGTCTTTCCATTTTGGAAAGACTCTACCTAGCAACAGCCGTAAACAAAACAGCAGCTCGATGATGCAAGCGTACCGGGGTTCAGAAGGAAAAAAGACAATGTGAACACAAACCAACCGAGAAGGTGGCAAGGGGGGGACAATCAAACTTGGGTACGGTCCAGGCAATTGAACCAAGTGTGAAAGCATCCATAGACTCATAAATGCCATTAAAAAAGTGGCTCAATAGACAGTAGCTGATTTCTTATTTTCAAATGCTTTTATGCTCTCTGTGCCCTGTAGGTCAACGCTGTGAGTCAATGGTGGATCTGTGCCAGTCCAAGCCATGCCACAACAATGGTAGATGCACTACGAACTCCAGTTCAGTACATGGATACATCTGTACCTGCCAACCTGTAAGTTTTAGTATATATATATCATAATACATATAGGAAAAAACATGTTATTTGACTTTTTAAAATAAAATATATTTAATAATATTATCAATACTGAAAAGAATTGCAGAATATATATTTCAGATTGGCTAATGAAATGAAAATTCAACAGCATAGCATTTATTTCGAAATAAAAATCATTCTGACTTCAAACGTCTTGTTTTAAATTAAGCTAATGTTTGTCTTTCTAGTCGGTGAAATAAAAACAATATTAGTAGGCCTACATTGAAATCTTTGTGTGCAGAAGTCTGCAGATTTTCACAGATTTTTAGCCCATCATTTATTTACTTGTGTAAATGTGTGTGGATTTATATTTCTTCAGTTTTTTAAATTAATTTCAGTTAAATTATTGACAAATATGGAAATGTTCATATGATTCATTTACAATAGAGTTTGTAAAGTAATATTTTCTGTCTATTAGAAGATATTATATTAGAGACTTGCTTTGTTTACCTAATAAGTGGATCTAATTGGATTTGCATTGTAAACATTAAATAAAGTTTAAAAGGTATTATTTTTATTTCATATATTAAGTTTCTAGTTACCGAACTCCCAAAATCATTCCACATAAATCCACAGATCTTTTACAAAATTCTGCGCAGAAATAGCAAAAAATGTCAGCAGATTCTGACCCTAAATATTAGTGATTGATATTTCCTGACAGAAAATAAACATGCAGTTAAATATCCAATATTGACCAATACCACAAAATGATATCAGTCAGTAATCACTGTAGTTCAAAAGCCTTTGGTAATTTCTGTAAATACATTAACCGTCTATGTAATATTCATTAACTGCTCCCTAAAAGGTTTAGGAGAGAATTTTAATGACTAATGTGTCTCTTCAACATTTCTCTTGCACCCTTTAACAACTGCATTTCTCTGGCTTGGTTCTGCTGTGCTTTGAAAACATTTCTTGTTCTGTCTTTATTCTTGTGCTTTCACTAAACACTAAGGCTGCATAAATCAGGTATGGAGTAAAACTCTGATTTCCTCTTTTAACTCCCCTTTTAATCTCCTTTTATTAACTCCTGCTTTCTTACCAGCCCCAGTAATTTGCTTGTAAAGTAGGCCGTGATTTTTTTATTTGGCCAATCTAATCGCCCACGTGTGCCTCTTTCAGAATTTCTCTGGCTTCAACTGTGGCGATTACGAGATGTTCTCATGTGCCAGTTTCCGCTGCCTGAATGGCGGACAGTGTGTGGAGATAAAGAGCCGCCCTCAGTGCCACTGCCCAGTGGGTTTTACTGGAACACACTGTGAGATGTTCACAAACCATTGCATGTGTCAAAACGGTGGCACCTGCATGCCAGATGAGTCCAACAAGTTTAGCTGCCGCTGTCCACCAGGGTTTAGCGGGAAGACCTGTGAGACGACTCAACCTTCTTGCCCTTATCTGGAGTGTGAACAGCGGGCAGGAGACAAAGTGTGTGACCCGCAATGTAAGAATCAGGAGTGCGACTGGGATGGAGACGACTGTACGCTCCACTGGGACAAACCCTGGAAGGAATGCAGAGCTTCGGTGCACTGCTGGAACTTATTTCATAACGGCCGCTGTGACCCAGAGTGCAACAATGCAGGCTGCCTATTTGACAACTTTGAATGCCACAAACGTTCATCGCCGGGAAATTGCAAGTAGGTTTACCACTGTTTTTTCAATACTTTAGCACATCACTTCTCTCTGTTAGGAAAATTGCTAATATAATGCCGCAATATTTCACAAAATTACAGTTTTAGCATAATCCTCTTTCTGAAAAAACTGGGAATGTACTGATAATGGTAGTGTTAGATGTGTTCTTTCTTATTCAGCACCAAACCAAGTTTGTGCACATTATGCCTACTAGATGTTAATTGCATAATTTACAGCACATTTTAGACAATAAAAAAAATTTAACTTATGTGCAAGAAAATATATATTTATGTAAAATCATAATGCGGACTCACCAGCACATACTTTCAGAGCCATAGCATTTTAGCCTTTATTTTCTATACTTAATTTTGCACTTTTGGTTAGTCACTAATTTCATCTCTGCTCTGACATTGAATAGATCACAACTTTTTTTTCTAACTACAATCTCTCTTACCCTTGTTTTTTCTTAGATACGACAAATATTGTGCAGATCATTATGCCAATGGTCATTGCAACCAGGGCTGCAACACAGAAGCATGTGGCTGGGATGGTCTGGACTGTGCCACAGACACTTCTGCCAAGCTGGCAAATGGCACACTGGTGATTGTGGTTCTGCTGCAGCCCGAGGAGCTGCTGGGTGACCTTAAGGGTTTCCTGCGTTCTCTGGGGACACTCCTGCACACCAACCTGCAAGTGAAGCTAGATGAGCACAAGAAACCTATGGTGTACCCCTACTGTAGGAAGGAGCATAATGAAATTCAAAATGAAATCGCCGCTATGAAGCAACGTGGAAAACGCGAGATGGAGGAGGAGGTTATCGGGTATGTTCTGCACCTCCCCCCCTCCCAAAAAAAATTCTGTCTTTATTTACCCTTTGATAACATATAATTTTGTATTTGTCTTTGGTTTAGATCGAGGGTTCACCTGAAGATTGACAATCAGCTGTGTTCTCAGAACTTAAACGAATGCATCTCCAGTGCAGACCAGGCTGCGGCCTTCATAGCTGCTGAGTACCTGACGTCAGATCTGCCGTACCCAGTCTACTCCATCAGCAGTAAGTGATTGACAAAAAACATGGTCATAGCTAGAGATTGTTATCGTTATGGATTTAAAGGTATTACTACCTTTAGAGTAGTACTATTTTGGTGCTTTTGGTTTTGTATGAAAAATGAAAAAGGCATAAGCCACTGCACTTCATTATTTAAACTAATGTGCTGCATACATTAACATAAACATTTAATTTAGACTGAATCATTTAAATATATGAAGTAAAAACTTAATGGTCTGACTTTACCTTTGTGAAATTGTGCTTTATAACATTTGCTGCATACATATACAAAAAATCTCTGTCTGTAGCTGGCACTTATTAAACAGAAGGAGTTCGATTTTCTTGTGTGGTGTTGTAAACACAACAACTAGTAAAAAAGGCTATTATGTACATTTAAAAAGAAAATACCATCCAGACTTTTCTGAAGTCAGTGGGTTTCATTCATAGATACCTTTGTGAAACCCTAGTTACATCTGTGAAAGTTTGATTTTCTCTGCCATCATCACTCTGTAAAGCATAAGCTTGTGTGTGTGTGCATGACAGACACACTTCACATGTGAGAGACCACACTTTTAAATTACAAATAAACTATTTGCACAAAAGATCACAAATTAAAAATAGTGAGATAAAACGTGCAAAGTAATGTTTATTTAGCAATAATAGTTTGGGAATGTATTTGTTTTAGTTTGTCTTATAACAAACGCAGAACCAATAGCATTATCAATACTCCAAAATATAATTTAGCACTAATTTAGTCATGCAACAACAGTTTCCAGTACCCTTCCTTAGTCTACATAATGAAATAGATGTTTTATTGAGTTGTTCTCTCTTTATAAACTGTTAACTGTCCTCTTCCACCTCAGCCGTGCCAGATCCACTTCCCCCTGTGCCTGAATGGCGGTACCTATTTGCTGTGGCTGCTGCCATCATCCTGCTCATTTTGGTGCTGGGTGTTTTGGCTGCCAAGCGCAAACGCAAGCACGGCACTCTTTGGCTTCCTGATGGCTTTCTGCCAAACAAAGAGAGCAAGCGGAGGGAGCCAGTGGGACAGGATGACTTTGGCATGAAGTAAGTGTTCACTTGAACCGCACAATGATTTCTGGACATTTGCTACCTTCAGGTCCTCTTGGAAAGTTCTGGGATAATAAACTCGGTTGGAGTAAAATAGATTTGATAGGGCAACTTAATATATATTTTACTGTTATTTTGAACTGTGACAAAATCACTGGTTTTCCCATTGATGAGCAATATTTCATGAGCAGTGATCTCCTAAATACTAGTAATGGGCGATATAAACGATATGCGATATAAACGATACAAAATTGGCCTACGATAGAGATTCTAATTCTATTGCACTATCGCGATAATGCATGTTTGATGACGCAATCTACCCGCGAAATTAAGAGCAACGAGCTGCAGCCGGCTGCAACGCATCATCTTGAATAAACAACAGCGCGACCATTTCGCTCGCATTTGCGACAAAAAATAATAAGCTCGATTGATAACTTCATTCACTCGGCCACGCTAAAACAACATGCTCTTCACACTAACTTATGGTGTATTACGTTGGAAATCTATTGTGACTGTAGCACATGCTGAGCTCTCAACAACAGCACTAAGCAACGCATGGCACCGAATGGTGACGTGTCGCACAACTTGCGAGCCTCATGCATGGCATATCGTGGCTTGTCACACAGATTCCCACACAGCGCTTCCCACACAGATTTTACCTGGGCGGCCGATATATTATTGGGGCGGCCCGGTTCTGTGTTCGCGAGAAACTGAGAACACTCTGCCATAGACTCACATGCTCTGCATGCAGACCCACAGAGACGCGCTGGATACAGAAGAGCGCAAAGACTAAATAGACTGATCCAGCTCATTATTTGGAGTGACAAAACATTTTCCCCGGACATGTCCAAGAATCTGCTTTCGCTTTCGATATTAATTGTATTCATTTTTGCATTACTTTATAAGCAAACTTTGTCTGGTGCGTCTCAATCTCTCTGCAGCACGCAGACAGAGAGAGAGAGGGGGAGAGAGAGAAAGAGCAGATCAAGACACCAGTTTTAATTTCATTAGGAGAACAAAATGTTCAAAATCAAATGTGTTACCTTAGGCTGCAGGTTAGAAATATGTTTTTATGTAAAGTATCTGCAATACACAATTTTATTTGACTAATTTAATACTGGAAGTAATTTCAGTACAGTGTAAGTTCCTTAACTAAAAAGACACCAGTTTTTTTGTTCTCTGTAACTTGGCATTTAGGAACCAAGGACTTAAAAGAAAAGTCTTTCTTTCTGAAAGGCACTACATTTAGTTTATTTATCTGCAACATTGTGTTGTTTAATTACAGTTTTGCCTTTGTACAATAAATGTTCTCAAAATGACAGGCAACGTTTCTTTATTTCTTAAAAAAAAATAGCAGTTTGGCTTTCCTAAGGGTCTCTGTAACCTGTTCTGAAATGGTTCTATTATCATTTATATATCGCAATATATATCGTTATCGCAAGAGGCTGCAATGTATATCGCAATATGGATTTTAGGCCATATCGCCCATCCCTACTAAATACTATCATTTTGGACTATACTCAGAAATAGTATTTAGTAGAGGTTTGTAGTAATTTTTTTTTACTTTATTTCATTTACTAACAAAGACAGATTTTTTTGTCCTAATATGAAACAATTAATATTATGATACCTTGAAGGCATCAAAGCCTGAAGCTGTGTTTGATGTTTTTATTAACCTGTTAATTGGTATCTCTAATCATTCCTTTCCCCTCTGTCCTCTTTCTCCCAGGAACATGCAGAAGCCACAGGATGGGGGATTATTGGATTGCAGTTCGAACCATCACTGGTCAGAAGAGGATCATCTTCCTAAAAAACCTAGGGTGAGACAGCTTTTCCACAGCCCTAAAGATGACAGTTGAACATCCTTACTATGATTTTGATCTATCTGAATGCATCTCTCTAACCCCACAGATGGAGGATAAGCCATTGCTTCCTGTTGGAGTGGATGGAGTGGACAGGAGAGAGTGGACCCTGCAGCATCATAAAGCTGCTGACATAACACTCACCCCCCCTCAGGCAGACAATGACATGGAAAGTCTGGACGTCAATGTTAAAGGACCAGGTCAATGAAGAGACTGATAATTTCTTAAATACATTTTGGAAAAGGAAGTTTTCACGTCTGTGTTTCCCCTTCAGAAGTTTGACTAACTCTGTATTCTCTTCAATGTTCATAGATGGTTTCACTCCTCTCATGCTGGCATCTCTCAGAAATGGCAGCAGCCCTGACTGTGGCAGCATGCTAGGAGAGGAGGAGGAGGAAAGTGGTGCTGACGAGCCTGGCACAAACGTCATTACCGACTTAATTGGCCAGGGTGCGTTGCTCAATGCCCAGACTGATCGCACCGGGGAGACTGCACTTCACCTCGCTGCAAGATACGCTCGAGCAGATGCTGCCAAGAGACTGCTGGATGCTGGTGCTGATGCCAACGCTCATGATAACATGGGCCGTACACCTCTTCATGCGGCCGTAGCGGCAGATGCTCAAGGAGTTTTCCAGGTAAGGAAATGTTCTTTCATTCATACGACAGATTATAATCATTTTCAAGGTTCCCATTGGAAAACATGCAATTATTATGGAATTTTCAAATTTTAATATACAAAATTTTATTAAAATAGAATAAATTTGCAGTACAGTAATAAAATATTATTCTTTTGAAATGGTACTAAAAATTATTTAAAAAAGACTTTTATTATTTTTTACATACAGTTGAAGTCAGAATTATTAGCCCCCCTTTGAATTTTTTATTTTTTTTATATTTCCCAAATGATGTTTAACAGAGCAAGGACATTTTCACAATATGTCTGATAATATTTTTTTTATTTGTTTTATTTCAGCTAAAATAAAAGCTTTTAATTTTTAATTTTTAAAAACCATTTTAAGGACAAAATTATTAGCCCCTTTAAGCTAATTTTTTTCTGATAGTCTACAGAACAAACTATCAATATACAGTAACTTGCCTAATTACCCTAACCTGCCTAGTTAACCTAATTAACCTAGTAAAGCCTTTAAATGTCACTTTAAGCTGTATAGAAGTGTCTTGAAAAATATCTAGTAAAATATTATTTACTGTCATCCAGTGGTGTAAAGTAACTAATTACAAATACTCAAATTACTGTAATTGAGTAGTTTTTCCTCAGGAATTGTAATTTACTGAGTTGTTTTGAAAATATGTACTTTTACTTTTTCTTGAGTACATTTTTAGTGCTGTATCTGTACTTTTACTCCACTACTTTCTTTCAACCTGCAGTAATTACTTTATTTTTCTTGTCAATGGGGATTAGAAAAATCAGTCCTGAGATTCCTGTCCAAACAAATCACACATACTGTAGAAGGTAAATCACATCACAATGAACTACCTCAAGACATGTGCACTTTATAATTGCAGCAAACTGTTTGGAAGTATTAAAAATGTCCAAGAAGATGTTCAAAATCTTTACGCGCATTTACCAAGAGATTGTTTAGATGCATGTCACTGATGAGAAGATGATGGATGTTTACTGTATGATGACCGAAATGGCCTTAAACACCCAGCAGGCACAGGACGTCAACATGACATCTGATTGACGTTGAACCCTAACGTCTTGGGGACTTTGCATTTTGTTTGGAAAGGAAAATCAGGTTGACGTCAGGATTTTCTTTGAACCAATGTCAAATGTCCAACCTAAAACCAACCAAATATCAACTTTTAATAATGTTACAGCTTGACATTGTGTGAACGTTACCCCTATGACATCTATCAGACGTTGGATTTTGGTTGCTGTACCTGATGAATAGGCCCACATGGAAGCTGCGCGCACAGAATTCCGCAGATTTTTAGCAAATCATTGATTCTGTTTATTTACTTGTGTAAATGTGTGTAAATTTATATTTATTCAGTTTTTAAATTAATTTCAGTAATATTTATGACTAATATGAAAATATTTAAATGATTTATTTACAATACAGTTTGTAAAGTAATATTTTCTGTCTTTAAGTAGACATTATAAGAGACTTGCTTTGTTTACCAAATAAAGTAAATATAATTGGATTTGCATTGTTAACATTAAGTAAATGTTAAAAATTCATTACTTTTTATTTAATATATTAAGGTTTTAGTTATGATACTCCCAAAATCATTCCGCATAAATCCGCATATTTTTAACAAAATTCTGCGAAGAAATAGCAAAAAATGTCTGCAGATTCCGTCTGGCCCTAATGATGAATAAATGTCATTATTTGAGGTCATATATGACGTTGGTTTAAGATGTTGGCTCTACGCTGGATTTTGGTCACTTTCTAACAACCTAAAATCAACTAAATATCAACTTCATTTGATGGCATTATTGGACATCAAAATAACGTTGTCCTTAGCTGCTGGCTTGACAAATAATTTTTGTCACCTGACATTACCACCTAAATCTAACCTAATATTAATGTCTCATGATGTTGTGTGCCTGCTGGGCAATAACTAAATGCAGTACAGAATGTTACGTTTACACACACATGCACAAATTACATGTAAACATATCAGCTTTTGACAGCGTAATACTCACTACTCTTGAGTACTTTTAAAAGGGCTACTTTTTACTCATACTTTGAGTAATATTTACAACAGATACTTTTACTCTACTTACACTACATTTTTAGGCAAGTAATGGTACTTTTACTTGAGTATGATTTTTCAGTACTATTTCCACCACTGCTGTCATCACGGCAAAGATAAAATAAATCAGTTATTAGAAATGAGTTATTAAAACTATTATGTTTAGAAATGTGTTGAAAAAGTCTTCTCTCCGTTAAACAGAAATTGGGGAAAAAAATAAACAGGGGGGCTAATAATTAGGGATGCACAGATACCACTTTTTTACAAACCGATACGAGTACCAGTATTTTCATTTGTATACTTGCCGATACCGAATACCGATACCGATACTTCATAGATTTGGTTTCAATTAAGTTTATTTGTTCGTTTTTTTTTTGTTGTTGTTGTTGTTGTTTTTTTGCCTGTAGCAAGGATGAACACAAAAATCTTTAACAGGGGGCTGTTCCAAGCCAAAAATATACACATTGTTGATAACCCTGCAACCCAGTCGTTATCTATTAATGATTAAGCATGGACATTTAAAGGATGATATCCTTGCGCTTACATGTGTGCACGACTTCACACATTACACAAAGTGTGTGCAGTGTACGTTACCTTATGGAGTCACTCTCATTGCATATTAGGGACGCATAAAACCCTGTTATGCAAAGCCATTGACAAACCAACTGCAGAAAAACAAAGCAACCATCGCGGCAACCGCAGTGAGCACTTTTTCTGAAGTTCAGCTGTTCTTTTTTGCACTTGATTATTATGCGTTTAATGTAAAAAAATCAATAATGAATAGGCCTACAAGAGTGCAGGGGCGCCTGCAGGAATTAACTCCAAGGTACGCACAAATCCATCAACACCTGCCTCCTTCCCCAATCATGTCATGAAACACTGATTCTTACTGTCAAATGCTAAATTATTTAGGCCATTCTTATACGACATAATTCGTTTCCTTTTTAGTTTTAATATTTTGTTGAAATCTAAATGTAATAAAAGCACATCAGCACCAAGGAAAAATCAGACGCAAGACGTCATCTTTAAAATTATGACATATTAAAAAATTTGCAAATATATGTCAGAAGATTGTGATACAATAGTGAAACATTAATTAAATCATTATTTTCCACTGACTGAAAATCATCCACAGTTGGGCTCACAGTTGGGTTCAAACTAAAATATAATTTGTATATTTTTCTTTGACAAAATATATTTTTAAAACGAATTTTGTATATAGTTTGTCTCTTTAAAGTAGTTTATACTGTTTAATAATAATTTTAAATGATGTCCTAAATAAATAAATAAAAAACGCATAGCCCCTCGCCGTGGCCGTCGGCGTTGTTGACGCGCACCTCTCAAAAAATGTAACTTGTACGCATAGCGCAAGCTCTGTCATTGGTTGGCTCTGTAGCGCTGACGAGTGTGGGCGGAGATGAGAGCCGCGCGGCCGATGCAGCAAGTGTTTACAAGTGTGGAACCCCGTGAAGGACCTCCGGATGGAGACTGTTGTTTTGTGTTTACCTCATGATTAAAGTTGTTGCATGTCCGCCGGTTCCCGCCTCAAAATAAGCGAGTTTGAGCCACTTGTACATTAAGGAAGTGTTCAGAAAAAACAAAAAACCACCGAAGAAACTCTACACAGAGGAACATAAACACCTACTTCCAGCTAGCGTTTCGGAAGTGTATTGCAGAGGCAACAGAAACAGCGCGCAGAAGTATAAGTGCACGGCTACGTGCGAGGCTTGCGTTGTGGGTCACGCCGATCACTTGACGCAGAAGTATAAACCAGGCTTAACTGTGTTGTGCGGCCACACATCGAATCAGAGGTCTGATCTCATCTCTCTCTCGCTGTCATCCAGACATTGATACGGAGACGCTGCACAAGTCAAGCCGCAAAACTGAGGCTGTTACCAGTTTACAGAATAGCTGAAGCCTTTGCGAAGTCTGTCAAAATACAGCACTGAAATAATAGGCATAAATGTCTTTGAGCCAAAAAGTCTGTAGGATATCTGACGCAATCAGAGCCAATGGTATGTAGAATTTGTGTAGCCTAATAATTATATTAATTCTAATAAAATGAAAACCAAAATCAACAATTCATTGCATTTTTCGTTTGATAAAAAATATACAGAAACGAAAAAAATCATAGGGTGGCGGCTAGTTTGTATTCATTTGTGTTAATATGAATAAAAATATGCTTAGCCTTTTTAAGCTTAAAACAGTTATATGCGCTGCCAAAACGCAGTGGCGCAGTAGGTAGTGTTGTTGCCTCACAGCAAGAACGTCGCTGGGTCGTAGGTTCGAACCTCGGCTGGGCTGGGTCAGTTGGCGTTTCTGTGTGGAGTTTGCATGTTCTCCCTGCGTTCGCGTGGGTTTCCTCCGGGTGCTCCGGTTTCCCCCACAGTCCAAAAGACATGCGGTACAGGTGAATTGGGTAAGCTAAAATTGTCCATAGTGTATGAGTGTAAATGAGTGTGTGGATGTTCCCAGAGATGGGTTGCGGCTGGAAGGGCATCCGCTGCGTAAAATCGTGCTGGATAAGTTGGCGGTTCATACCGCTGTGGCGACCCCGGATTAATAAAGGGACTAAGCCGACAAGAAAATGAATGAATAAATGAATGAATGCGCTGCCAATAGGCAAGCCATTCAAAAATATTATTTTAATGTGTACTGGGTTATAATGTATATTTTACAATAAAAACTAAATGTAGCATGCCTCGCTGTTATTTAAAACTTGCAATTCATAATACACCAGAGCTGTAGGCCTGTGTAGGCCTATGCAGTGTGTAAACCTACAGGGTAAATAGGGTCAATAGTCATACTGTGCACCACGTTATTGAACTCCAATATCTCTGAGGGAGATTGTGTTAGCCGATAGTCTATATTAACTTGAGAGATTTTAAAAATAAAAGGCATTTTAAATCTGCAACAAATAAAACTGGTTTCGTGAAGTTCAGCACTGGGCTAGACTAGGCTGTCTGATTTTTACAGAAGCTGTAAACTGACACGCGCACGGTGACTGCAGTGATGTTTAAACTCAGGCGCTTTTATTTAGCCTGTAGTAGATTTTTTACATAATGTTCCATTTCTTAAAATTTATTCAATTTTTTTATTTATAGTTTATATATAAAATGAGTGCTAGCTTGTTTGAGTGCTTAGTTGTGATCATTATGCAAGGATCATATTTCATATTCGGTTTATTCTTCAGTAGCATATAGCTTCGTTAATAATGTATTTTATACACTGGTTGTTTATAAGGACTAAGCTATTAATATATAATACATTAGGCTAATTAATACATTAAGACACTGAAGTCAGGTAGGACAACAATCACATCCATAGTGAATTACTGTTGAGTGGTATCGGTGCGTGGTATCGGCCTTTCATGTCCGATACGAGTACGAGTATTTTAACCAAGTATCGACCCGATACTGGTATCGGTATCGGTGCATCCCTACTAATAATTCAGGGGGGCTAATAATTATGACTTTAACTGTACAATAAATAAAACTGTTATTTATTTTTAATATTATTACTATTTTAACCATATTTTGAAGGATTTGAAAATTGTGTATTTTTGCATTTTTTCTACTAAATTGTTATATACATTTTTCAAAGAATACCATAATGTAATTTTTGTTGTGTTTTTAGTTATTCCTATACTTGCTTTTTCGTTATTCGTGTTACTTGTTTCCTAAAAAAAATCTCTATGGCTGCATTTACACTGCAGATCTTGATGGTCAATTCCGATTTTGTGACTATCTGACTTTTTGCTTACATTTGCTTACATTATCTTTTAAAAGTGACTGGTATCCAATTGTCTGTATTTACACTGCACGCGGCAAAGGCGCAATGACCAGGAAAAACAGAGGGCGCTGACTGACAGCTGATTATAAAAGATCGGTCTTTTCTCTATTCCTGTATTTAATCTGTTTGCAGGGTTTCATTTTTTTTACTCTTTTTGACAAGTTGTTTTACTATAGTTTATGACAAAAAAGTTTTCATTTTTCCATCTTCTTAAACCAGTAGGCATCTTAATGTAATGTTCATGGCGTGATTTATGCATGTGACATATGGAACAGTTTTATATTAGTTTATATTGGTTACGTGGCGGATGTTGCTCTCTCTCTCTCTCTCTCTCTCTCTCTCTCTCTCTCTCTCTCTCTCTCTCTCTCTCTCTCTCTCTCTCTCTCTCTCTCTCTCTCTCTCTCGTTAACATGCTTGTGCTAAATGACAATATAAAAGCTTTTTAGTCCTCGTGTATGAGATTTAAAGTTTGGGACTCTGCTGAAGTCTGTTCCGAAATGAAAGCATCTAAGTTGACGTCATTCACTATGGTTTTTAAGGATACACAACTCGTATTGACAGGTGTAAATTCGATCTACCTGTTTACACTGCAGACACGAATCCGATTCATATTAAACAAATTTCCACATATGAACAAGGCCTGAATCTTTCATTCATTAATTTTCATTTCGGCCTTTATTTATCTGGGGTCACCACAGCGGAATAAACCGCCAGGTTATCCAACATATGTTGTATGCAGCGGATGCCCTTCCAGCTGCAACCCATCACTGGGAAACATCCATACACACTCATTCACACACATACACTATGGTCAATTTTTAGCATACATATAGCGCATGTCTTTGGACTTACGGGGAAAACCCACGCGAACAGGGGGAGAACATGCAAACTCCACACAGAAATGCCAATGACCCAGCCGAGGCTCGAACCAGCGACCTTCTTGCTGTGAGGCGAACGTGCTACCCACTGCGCCACCAAGTCGCCAGGCCTGAATTTGATTTGAGTAAATCGGAATCCATCTGATTTGTTTTCCTGCTTACACAGACATGGGCCATATCTGATCTGTGCCACATGGGAGAAAAAAATCGGAATTGAGTCACTTGAAGCATGCAGTATAAATGCAGCCTATATCTATGATATTCCTCTTGCATTTTGGAAATTTTTTAATAAATTTACACAGCTATTGCAGTATACAGATATTATATTTGTATTATATATCTTTATTCAGGGTTCATGTAAGACATTTTCAGAATTTGTGTGTGCACATACTTATCATTGCTGAAATGTGTTTCTGATATCCAGATTCTAATCCGGAACCGTGCCACTGATCTTGATGCCCGTATGAATGACGGCACAACACCTCTCATCCTGGCAGCCAGACTGGCAGTAGAGGGCATGGTGGAGGAACTGGTGCACTGCCATGCAGACGTTAATGCTGTGGATGACCATGGTAAGATGAAAACACAAATGAATGTACAACAAAGAATCAATTTTTTTGCATTAATTTTAAAAGCGAATAAATTGGGAAATAAAAAAGATACCCAGGTCAATCTAGTTGGTCTCATTTTCAGGCAAGTCAGCTCTGCACTGGGCCGCTGCTGTGAATAATGTGGATGCCACTTTGGTGCTTCTCAAAAATGGAGCCAACCGAGACATGCAGGACAACAAGGTGCTCTTTCGTTTGCTTATGTGCTTGTTTAATCGCTTTTTAAGCACAAAAATGTTTTGTGTGTCAGCCAAACACTTCAGCTCTGTTTGTTCTGTGATGTAGGAGGAGACGCCGTTGTTTCTGGCTGCCAGAGAGGGCAGCTTTGAGGCGGCTCAAATTCTGCTAGACCATTACTCAAATCGTGACATCACCGATCACCTAGATCGCCTGCCGCGTGACACAGCACAAGAGCGAATGCATCATGACATTGTGCGTCTGCTGGATGAGTACAACCTGGTGCACAGCCCACACTCCGGGCCCAACCATGTTGGAAATGGTGGAGGGCACTCATCGATGGTCTGTGGCACAAACGGCACAGGATTCATCCTCGGCATGCGTCCTGGACCACAAGGCAAAAAGAACCGCAGAGCTGGAGGAAAAGCAAGCGGCGTAGCAGCCGGGACAGCCAAAGATCTGAAAGAAATGAAAGCCAAGAGGCGGAAGAAGCCAACCGGAGGAGAGGGGCCGAGTGTGGTGCCGGTGACCACAGCTGGAGGAAATGTCAGCAGAGCAGCTGCTGGTCTCTCCGAGAGTTCAGTCACCATGTCTCCTGTGGATTCCCTAGAGTCTCCACACTCATACGCCGGAGAGCCCGTGGCCACCTCCAGCACGGCCAATTCTCCACCTTTGCTCAGCAGCCCATCAACGAGGCCCATGCTGCCCCCGGTGAGTCACATGCTTGGCCAGCAGCAAAGCTGGGTGGGTTTGTCCAAACACAGCTACAATGGCCACATGTTCAACCTCATGCCACACCACCAAATGAGTGCAGGCCACAGCAGCATGCAGCAGCACCACAGCCCGGGCATGCCTGCCCCGATGAACGTCACCATGAGCCGTGAACAGCTGCCGCCCATCGTCACCTTCCAGATGATGCCAACCGGCAGTGGGCAGAGCCTTCTCAAGCAGGTACAACAGGGGCAGATGCAGGCCCAAGGGCAAAATCAGCCACAGGCTCAGCATCTGCACTGCAGCCAGGGTATGATGTACCCCATTCCTGACATGAGCATGCAGCGCAGCCTGTCCCATGCCCTTCAGCACCCTTCCCATGCTCACAACCACACACTCCAGCATGGGCTGCCTGACGGCCAGGCACGGCAGGTGGTGTCCCATCAGCCACGTCAGAGTCCTGTGGATAAGTACCCCACGCCACCATCCCATCACAGCTACGCCACTGCCGGCTCAGAGGGAACCACACCTGGACATCCCCACAAACCCAGTGAACACCCCTACCTCACCCCTTCACCAGAGTCACCCGACCCCTGGTCCTCCTCGTCCCCACACTCCAACTCAGACTGGTCCGATGTCACCACAAGTCCCACACCTCTAGGAAACCCACACACAATGCCACCTTCCTGCCACACACACATTCCCGAACAGGCCCAGCTGCAGCCTCCATCACAGGCCGCGCAGCCAACGCAGTCCCAGCGCAGCAGTGTGTACGCATAGAAACTCAAACCTTTGAGAGTGTATTGATTCTCTCTCTTCAGCAGCCAACCATCTTATCCTCCACTCTTTATGTCTTTATTATGCTCTGCATGTTGACTGTGAAGTTATTACATACTGTAAATTCCCAACAGCCCCAATATTTTATCTCAAAGGACAAAACAATTCGAGATTCCTGTTTACAGCCATCTGCGATCTGAGGCACTGTTACCATTGAACAATCACACTGCCAAATGTAAGGAGTCTCATTTTGTGGGTACTGAAATTTTCAAATTTAGTCAAACCTTGAAGGAACTTTTAATATCTCATTTTTTTCTATCTTTTTTTTTGGTGTTGAAGGCAGACATCATAAGTTACAGGAATAATTCACACAAAAATGGAAATGATCTTTATTTACTCATTTTCAAATCATTCCAAACATGCATAACTTTCTTCTGTGGGACTCCATTGAGTTCTAGTGTATAATGAAAAGAATATTTCCTTCAAAATATCTTCCACAGAAGAAACAAAAAGTCATATAGTAAGTTTGAAAGCACATGAAGATGCGTAAATAAAGATCTTTTAATTTTGCGAGAACTATTCTTTGATTATTTAATTAATCTTTTTTATGTATTGGGTCAGCTTTCATGTGTTTTGTCCCAGCAAGCATTTTTTGTTTTTAAAAGATATATGTCTAATAGAAATCTAAACAAAGCTGTCTTGGCTAAAACAAGGCTAAATTTGGGCTGTCATTGAAAATCTAATAGAAGAGGCCAAAACTAGACTAGTCATCAAATAAACAGAAATGAATGACTACACATATAAAGTCTGTCTTTTTGACGACTAGTCTAGTTTTGGGCTATTCTTAGATGTCTATTTTTACTGACAGCCCAAGTTTAGCCTTGTTTTAGCCAAGCTGTCTACGTTTAGATGTCTATTAGATGTCTACTAAACACAAAATAGTTTGCTGGTGTTTTTTGTATAGATTAGCCAGCATCTTTTTTTTTGTAGTGATGAAATGTTTCTTAAATGAATTGGTACTTTTTTTTGTGCACGTGATTGGTGATTCATACTTGTGCCCACATACATCTCATTCATTCATGTGTGGTTCAGAGAGCTAAACTGTGGTGTACATAGTTAAAATATTACTGATTTGTTTTATGTGTTTCCATGTTGTCTGTTACGGTTTCACCTCTGCTTTGCCACTGAGGTGAAAGGAGGTGTGTAAATATGAACGGGCTCCTCTTTGTTTCTATTGAAATGGTTTGCAGTATTCAGTGGCCGCACAAACACGACAGAGGTTTGAAGAGGAATTCCAGCAGCCGTCGTCAAGCCGAAGCAGAAAAGCAAATGTTTTCCACGAATGATATTATCAGTGCCTTTTACAGCGCATTTGTAACCATTGTTACTATTTTATTGTTCTGCCTTTTTTGTGTTACTGTATATTAATATTCTGAGCAGTTTAACTAGTTCTTTTATTTACATGCCATGTATTTTCATCATCTTAAATACAATCAGCTTGTCTGTGCAACCGTTTGAATCACTCGCTAATTAAGAAATCATACTTTATACAATTTAAATGTACTGTTTCACTTTTTTCTCTCGTGTTTTTGAGCAAAGCTTTATAATCTGTTTAGTACAATCACATTTTTAAACTGTGTTTTGCACAATAAACCCATGGGTCTCTTAAACGCCAAATAAACACTCATAATAGTATTTAGAAATGCATGCATACGTTAGCCAGAGTGGCGATAAAATAGTCTTATGAACTCCCTGTATGCTGTATTTGTTCAGATGGGTGGGTCAGTCAAATTGTTTGTGCTCAAGGTCAATATTAAGAGAGTCTTCTTATGCAAACAGAACCCTTTATGTACTATAGGCTCCATGGCGTATTGTTTTTATTGGTTAATATCCTGTAGCACTTAAGGGCCCTACAACAGTATGATCTTTAGTGTACTGAAATCTGGGGAATTGAATGGGTGTAAGTCCACCAAATAGAGATCAAAGAAAAGCTTTTGGAGCATCGTACTTTCACCCAAATGTTATGCAAAGCTATTTTTATATGTGCTGTATATAATTCTATGATTCGGGTTTTTTATGCCATTGTACTTTTTTTCCATGTTCACCAAACATATGCGTACAGTATGCTAGAATGAAGTAAATGTTTCGTCTTAGTATTTTGTTGATTCAAATTTGTGATTTCGAGAACAAACGCCTGTGTATTGGAAAAATCCAAGACAATTGATTAAAATAGAGATGAAACACAATAAAGGAAACCCTTTACAAATTGATATGGTGAAATGACTGAGTCCTTTTTCACAGCTGTTTCACATTAACAAACATAATTAAGCATCCAGTCCCTTGA
The DNA here is from genome assembly GCA_903798195.1 of Danio kyathit. Taxonomy (NCBI): domain Eukaryota; kingdom Metazoa; phylum Chordata; class Actinopteri; order Cypriniformes; family Danionidae; genus Danio; species Danio kyathit. The sequence continues at coordinate 26,979,584 of LR812526.1, forward strand.
TCAACATTCTGTCTGTCTGTCTGTCTGTCTGTCTGTCTGTCTGTCTGTCTGTCTGTCTGTCTATCTATATCTGTCTATCTATCTATCTATCTATCTATCTATCTATCTATCTATCTATCTATCTATCTATCTATCTATCTATCTATCTATCTATCTATCTATCTGTCTGTCTGTCTGTCTGTCTGTCTGTCTGTCTGTCTGTCTGTCTGTCTGTCTGTCTGTCTGTCTGTCTGTCTGTCTGTCTGTCTGTCTGTCTGTCTGTCTGTCTGTCTGTCTGTCTATCTATATCTGTCTGTCTGTCTATCTATCTATCTATCTATCTATCTATCTATCTATCTATCTATCTATCTATCTATCTATCTATCTATCTATCTATCTATCTATCTATCTATCTATCTGTCTGTCTGTCTGTCTGTCTGTCTGTCTGTCTGTCTGTCTGTCTGTCTGTCTGTCTGTCTGTCTGTCTGTCTGTCTGTCTATATCTATCTATATCTGTCTGTCTATCCATCTATCTATCTATCTATCTATCTATCTATCTATCTATCTGTCTATCTATCTATCTATCTGTCTGTCTGTCTATCTATCTATCGATATCTGTCTGTCTGTCTGTCTATCTATATCTGTCTGTCTATCTATCTATCTATCTATCTATCTATCTATCTATCTATCTATCTATCTATCTATCTATCTATCTATCTATCTATCTATCTATCTATCTATCTATCTATCTGTCTGTCTGTCTGTCTGTCTGTCTGTCTGTCTGTCTGTCTATCTATATCTATCTATATCTGTCTGTCTATCCATCTATCTATCTATCTATCTATCTATCTATCTATCTATCTATCTATCTATCTATCTATCTATCTGTCTGTCTGTCTGTCTGTCTGTCTGTCTGTCTGTCTGTCTGTCTGTCTGTCTGTCTGTCTATCTATCTATCGATATCTGTCTGTCTGTCTGTCTGTCTGTCTGTCTGTCTGTCTGTCTGTCTATCTATCTATCTATCTATCTATCTGTCTGTCTGTCTGTCTGTCTGTCTGTCTGTCTGTCTGTCTATCTATCTATCGATATCTGTCTGTCTGTCTGTCTATCTATCTATCTATCTATCTATCTATCTATCTATCTATCTATCTATCTATCTATCTATCTATCTATCTATCTATCTGTCTGTCTGTCTGTCTGTCTGTCTGTCTGTCTGTCTGTCTGTCTGTCTGTCTATATCTATCTATCTATCTATCTATCTATCTATCTATCTATCTATCTATCTATCTATCTATCTATCTATGTCTGTCTGTCTGTCTGTCTGTCTATCTATCTATCTATCTATCTATCTATCTGTCTGTCTGTCTGTCTGTCTGTCTGTCTGTCTGTCTGTCTGTCTGTCTGTCTGTCTGTCTGTCTGTCTGTCTGTCTGTCTGTCTGTCTGTCTGTCTATCTATATCTATCTATCTATCTATATCTGTCTATGTCTGTCTATCTATCTATCTATCTATCTATCTATCTGTCTGTCTGTCTGTCTATCTGGCTGTCTGTCTGTCTGTCTAATCTGTCTGTCTGATCTATCTACCTCTCTGTCGGTCTGTCTGTCTATCTGTCTGATCAAGTTATCTAGTGTTCTATCTAATCTGTGTCTGATTTTTCAGTCTGTCTGATCTATATATCTGGCTGTCTGTCTGATCTATCTTTCTGTCTGTGTCTGTCTGATCTATCTTTCTGTCTGTGTCTGTCTGATCTATCTGTCTGATCTATATATCTGGCTGTCTGTCTGATCTATCTTTCTGTCTGTGTCTGTCTGATCTATCTTTCTGTCTGTGTCTGTCTGATCTATCTTTCTGTCTGTGTCTGTCTGATCTATCAGTCTGTCTGATCTATCTGTCTGATCTATCTATCTGTCTGTCTGATCTATCTGTCTGTCTGATCTATCTATGTGATCTGTGTGTCTATCGGTCTGTCTGATCTATCTTGCTGTCTGTCGGATCTATCTTTTGGTCTGTCTGTCTGTCTAACACGTAAAACAGTGATTTTAAAAACAACAGGCAATGGTTTGTCATAAATTGCTTTCTCAGATTTGAAATGAACAACTTGTTCAACCTTCACATAATCTAGTCACTATACTTTTTTTTTTTAGAAAATAAACGGATTTTAAGCAAGTTTGGTACTCAAAACTGCAACAAAAAGTAATATGTGCAAAGATAAACACTTCATGAGGATTCTGTTCTACTCCGACATAAACTGAGCCTCATTCTGTCCGCCGACCAACAGGCGGCGACAACAGCACATAATGAGGATCGCAACAGCAACAAACACTAGGAAGTACCGCACGACTTGAGATTCATGTGAAGATTTTCTGCACTTCACTTGACAGTTTGTTTTTCATTCATGATGGACGAGGGAATCCGCCATGGGAGCGACGCATAGCAGATGATCATGCGCAATGAACACCCGGAACAGTCGGTTCTCTCAAGTAATAGTAGCTTAGCTGCAGTAGCTCTCAGTGTTTAACTGTCAATAAGACTGCTCAACTATTTACCACACTGTATGGCAATTCAATTCAAGAAGTACTCTTCAACAAGAACGTATATTTGAAATGGTTTTGAAGTTTATCTTCACCGTCAAACTCATTTTCACAAACTAATTTGCAACTCTTCCGGATCTTCAGGAAAGGTGAGATTAAAAACTAATTGGGGTCGTAATTTTATGTTGAACGTCTTTTATATCACTTCTGACAATGTAAGTGTGTTTTACGATAAAATACAGACGTTTAGGTTTAGTATTTTAGCCATGTATATGTATTTCTTCACTTCGAAATGCAGGCATACACTTTACAGCTTATTTTCTCATCGTTTTGACTTTGCTATATTCTCTATTCAAATGAGCTCACACAGAAGTGATATTTGTGTAATTGTTTATTTACAAAAAAACATGCATTTGTCTCAGTTACCACTTTAACTGTTAGGTAAAACAAGTAGTGGGGATCAATAATGTAATTCTGACCAATTTTCTTTTGCGTTTTTGATAGCAGTTCAACTAAATCAGGGGTGTCTAAACTCGGTCCTGGAGGGCCAGTGGCCTGCTGAGTTTAGCTCCAACTTGCCTCAACACACCTGCCAGGAGGTTTCTTGTATATCTAGTAAGAGCTTGATTAGCTGGTTCAGGTGTGTTAGATTAGGGTTGGAGCTAAACTTATCACAACACCGGCCCTCCAGGACCGAGTTTGGACACCCCTGAACTAAATGATTACACACTTTTCCTTTTTTTGCTGAATCTTTATCCCCGGGTTTCACAGACAATACTTAAAAGGGTAGTTCACCCAAAAATGAATATTTACTAACCATTTACGCTTCCTCAAGTGGTTTCAAACCTTTATAACTTTTTTTCTTCTGTTGAATACAAAAGGAGATATTTTAAAGAAAACTGAAAAGCTGTTGACTTCCATATTAGGAAAAACAAATACCATGAAAGTCATTGATTACAGGTTTCCAGCTTTCTTCCAAATATTTGCTTTTGTGTTTGTCAGAAGAAAAAACGTCAAACAGGTTTGGATCAAGTAAAGAGTTAGTAACTGTTTATAGAACTGTCAGTTTTGTGTGTACTTCCTTTTTAAGCCTAATTTCCGACAAAAATGTGAGTCTGAGCTATTTCAATCGAAAGAATTGTGCACTGACTGACTTATCACAATCAATATAATAATTAATATCTAATAAGTGATTTTTTTTCTTCAAGATGTACAGCAATGATTCTCTTTCTATGGCACTTTTATACATTTTAGTTTCAAGCTCTTTTGAGAACTGGAGTGTGAACATTGTATCTGTGTATTATTCTAGATCAGGGGTGCCCAAACTTTTTCTTATGTAGGGCCAAAAACCAAAATTGATTGAGGCTAAGGGTAAATTGCCATGGGTAAATTCCTAATTTATTTAATAATATTTAAAAATGACTAGAAAACGTTGCTTATATTAACTAATAGTTTTTTTTATACATTTTATAACAAATTTATTACAGTAATAACAAAACAGTCTCATTTATAACAGAATTACACTAGTTTTTGTCTTGGTTTGCTTCTGCATAGACCTCTATACATTGAGTGACAGTATTTACAATTTAAAAAATCAGATTAATTTACAACATTTTATTGAAACATTTTATTTCAATTGTAGCTCAGCAATAATAATATTAACAAAAAAGGTTGTGTCAAATTAGAAATGACGGTCTCTGTGTTAAAGGCATTCGCCCCAATCCCCTCCATTATTCTCAATCTCCTCTCAGTTGGGATTGTTGGCCAAATCAAAGGTTACAATGGGCCAACTCTGGCCTTCAGGCCCTACTTTGGGCATCTCTGATGGAGATGGAGGAGAGGGAGTAGGTAAGCTCTGTCACGCGGTATACATGGCGCACACGCAGCATTCTTTTATTTATACACACTAGGTTATGGATTTGTGCCGCACTTGTAAGTTTTGCTTTGGAAGGAGAGAGTAGGTAAGATACGACATTTCGGACGTTGAAGGTTTACTTTTTGTTTATTTTGTAGTTCTAGGGGAAGAGTTAAATAGGTTAGTTAGTTGATTTTTGTTTTATTCTCTTCTTTTGCTTGGCACAGTCCCGTTGCCTTTGTCCTCCTTATGTCTGTTAAATTTGGTAATTTTTTTTTTGTGTGAAATCGTTGTCTTATTTCTTATAACTACTTTATAAGAATCTATAAATGACATCAATAATTACAACTGGCTTCAAGTTTTACTTTTCGTTCCCTCTCAACCATTAAAAAAAGTAACGGAAGGGATGTAACAACAACTTAAATATCCTACATATATCCTAATCCTGGCTTTGTCTGTGAAACCAAACCTAAAAGTCCTAAATTTAGCAAATTGCAGTTTCAAAGTTTGATTTCTTGCTCAAGGACACTTTACTTTTCTATATAGCTCTCGTGTTGTTTATGACCATTAATGTTTACAGAGCAGCTTGCCTGTCAGACCCAGCTGGGACAACATTGTATTTCAACATCTGTCTGCTCTTTGCCCTCTTCTGGCTCATGTCACCCCAGTCTGTCCTGGTCTCCTCGTGAGAAGCTGTCATCATCATGGCATCAGCCAAGCTCAAGTACCTCTCTCTGGGAGTTCTGGTGTTCCAGACCACGTCCCTGGTGCTCACCATGCGTTACTCGCGCACCCTTCAGGCCGACGGGCCACGTTACCTGGCCTCCTCTGCTGTGGTGGTGGCAGAGTTCCTCAAGATCCTCACCTGTGTGGGACTCGTCTTCAAGGAGAACAGTGAGTTTCTTTTTTTAAGTAATCAATTTTTATTTCCAAAATGAAAATATGCAATTTTTACAATCAGATAGAAAAATGCTTTAACAACTTTTGCCACGTATATATGCACATCAGGTAACAGTATAACTGTAGTTTAGACCAAGCAAGTAAATAGATCACATTAAATTTGACTTTCATTGTATCAGATGAGGGTTAAGTGTCTAAGATTTCTTTAATGTCACATAAATAGATTTTCCACACTGTCAAAATGTTCAGTTTAGCATGGTTGATCTGTAAAGGGGGAAAATAAGATCATTCATTTTCTTTTTGGCTTAGACCCTTTTTTAATCTGGGGTCGCCACACCGGAATAAACCGCCAACTTATCCAGCATATGTTTTACACAGCGGATGCCCTTCCAGCTGCTACCCATCACTGGGAAACACCCATACACACTAATTCACACACATACACTATGGACAATTTAGGGAAACCGGAGCACCCGGAGGAAACTCACACGAACATGGGGAGAACATGCAAACTCCACACAGAAATGCCAACTGATCCAGCCGGGACTCGAACCAGCAACCTACTTGCTGTGAGGCCATCGTGCTACGCACTGCGCCACCGTGATGCCCAAAATTGAGCATCAACCTTCAATAATAACAATACAGGATCTTTGGGGAAACAATTTTTTGTAACTTTAAATAGAATGTCCAGCACAGAATCCCAAAGTTTTTGCACCTCCAGACATTCCCACATCATATGTAAAAAGGTATCTGGATGCTCTGGTTCGAAGAATTTACAATAAGGATGTTGAGATAAACCTATGATATGTCATATACGTTTAGTTCAATATACCCTGTGAATAGTTTTGAAGTGTATAAACTATAAAAATTAAGGTTTGTGGAAGCGTGGAATGTATTATCCCATGTCAATAGTTTTATTAGGCGGAGATAATAAAGGTGAGTTTCGTTCTGCTTATTGGGGATGGGTGATATGGGCTTAAAACTATAAGACTTATAACTATGTAAACGTTTACTAGATGCTTTTTTCCAAATCAACTCACAATTAATGACAACAGCAGTAGCGTGTTTAATCACAAGAAAAGCAACGCTACTGTATATGAGCAATTCCATGCAAATGTCAACCGTGCCATTAAAAAAAAATCTGTTTTCACCAAAATAGCAAAACCCTTTCTAGGTTTTTTGTGAAAGCAAGTATTTTACAGTACATTAAAATACTCAATGTCCCTGTATGTTTTCAAATAATTATATTTGATTTACCAAAGTCACACAAGTGCAAGTTTCACATCGGTCACATCCATAACGGAGAGGTGTTGCATCCATAACTAAGCTTTTTCCTCATAAATGAGGAAAAATTAAAAAATAAAATCAATAATTTTTGTTCAATAGAGAGCCAAATCTTATCCTTTTGATGAGCATTATTTCTTTTGGGTTGTGCAGTTTAATTCACAGAATTTCTACAATGTTGTATTTTGTAAACTTAAGCTAAATTTTTGGTCACATCCATAACGCATGTTTATTTTCTTTATTTAAAATCTAAAAAATGTTCACATATTGATATTTATCTGCTCCCATAACTCTGTGGTTAGTTGTTTTGGAAAATATAAACAATATAATGGTAACATTTACTTTCTCTGTGAATTTATATTTTGAGTTTTTACTGCAAATTTCACTGCTCATATGTAAGTGCTGTGACAAGTCTTGGTTTGTTAATTATGGTGTAAATTTATGGTTTTTATTGTTTTATTTCAACAAAGAAAGAACTGACAAATCGATTAGAATAGTTTTAAGTGCTTGTTGGAGGACTTGATGATGACAAAAGTGTTTAAGCCATTTCTTTAAAATGTTTAAAGAATTTAAATGTTTAAAGTTTAAATAATGTCTCTGTAAACAAATAATTGCAACATTCCTTAAGGGAGGAAGGTATTCTCAAAACCTTTGTCACATTTGACCTGGAATATTTACTTTAAGTGTTTTGTTGATGTTTTAAAAGAATTTAGAGTGGTCAACCGCTTATAGCAGAGTTTCAATCACTCGTCAGACAGTTTGTATTCATGCAACCTTCAAATGCAATTAAACTGTAGCCAATTTGCATTTAATAGTCATATGATCTGCTGCTGAACAATGATGTATGATATTTGGGAATTCACTGCTTAAAGTGTTAGCTAACGCAAACCTGACAATTCTGTCATTATTTCCTCACCTGTTTGAGCTTCTTTCTTCTTTTGATCACAAATGTTTTGAAGAATAATGAAAACCTCTAACCATTGACTTCCATAGTATTTGTTTTCCTCATATGGAGGTCAATGGTTACAGGTTTTTGTCTTTCTTAAGAATATTCTCTTTTGTGTTCAACAGCAGAAAGAAATGCATAAAGGTTTGGAAAGACTTGAGGGAGAGTAAATAGTAAGTTTTCATTTTTGGGTGAACTGTCCCTTTAAAACCAGTCTACCCTCTTGAACCCAGATTAAACTCAAATAATTCTCTCATAATTCCTCTACATCATGCGTCTATATTAAGTCTACATCATGGTGGAATGGCTGTTAATAATCCCCTCATAAATTATTATTGCCTAACTAGTGTGTGTGTGACACAGGTTACAGCGGCCGAGCCCTAAGCAGTATTATGAGACAGGAGATCATACACAAACCTGTAGAGACGCTGAAGCTGGCTATTCCCTCAGGGATCTACACACTACAGAATAACCTGCTCTATGTAGCTCTGTCCAACCTTGATGCTGCTACCTACCAGGTAAGATCATTTTCATCGATTAGTAGCTTTTTTATTGCTATTTAGCGCTCCAAACACAAAGGTATTTGTTCTGATTTTCTTCTTTTTCTTTGTTTTCTTTGTTTTGCCCTAAAAGATTCTGGTCCACCAAAACCTTAAGTCTCTCCAACACTAGCAGCATGGTCCCAAATCTCCCTCACTAATCAGATGCACACATACACCCCATCAGTCCATAGGTGGTTCTGTAATGAGCTGATTTAAAAATAAATACAGATTCAGATTTGTCAAGTTGTCATAGATGACTGGTTCAGTTAAAATGAGGAGAGAATATAATTTGTCTATCGTAATAAAGTAAATAAAATGTAACTCTCGTACTAGGTTTAAAGACTCGACTTGGCCATTGTACCATGACTATTTTCCAGCAGACACCTTATCAAATTGACATCAAATATTAGTCAAGACTTAATCACGATGCTGTAACTTTATTTTAAATTCATTTTGGATGGCATTTTCAGCTGTAATTGGGGAAAATAGGTAATTAAAAAGATTGTTCACCCATACATGGACCAATCTGTCATTGTTTACTCACCAGCAAGTGTTTTCAAACCTGTTTGCTTTTTTTCCTGAAAGTTCGTATTTACATAACATTTGTGTGTGTGCTGTGTAAATTCATTTTGTGTATTTTGTATACATGCATACTGAAAATTGTATGCACTCAGCATTTGATGGTTTTAAATTATTATTTGATGTTTATAATGCCCAAGCCTTATCACCCTGGAGCCCAAGACCGTATGCTTACTGAAGCCAGACAGGGCTGAGCCTGGTTAGTACCTAGATGGGAGACCACTTGGGAAAACTTGGTTGCTGTTGGAAGTGGTTTTAGTGATGCCAGCAGCGGGTGCTCAACCTTTGGTCTGTGCGAGCCCTAATGATCCAGTAAAGTGAAGGGAACACTATACTGTCAGTGAGTGGCATCTTTTGGATGAGACGTTGACTGTGAGGGTCTGACTCTCTGTGGTCATTAAATATCCTATGGCACATTAAAAATCACATGGCTTTAAAGAGTAGGGGTGTGTCTTGGCTAAATTCCCTCCATTGGCTCTTACCCATTACAGCCTCCCACTCCCACCCCCCCCCACCCCCATCCACCGAATTGAGTCTTCACATTATCTTCTCCACCTGCAGCTGGTGTGTGGTGAGTGCACTGGCACCGTTGTCCAGGTGGATAATGACCTAACCTGATAAGACCTAACCTGAAATTCCCAGAAAAATTATTGGATCTTGTTTTATAAACACCACTCATGAATATTCCTAAGCTTTAGGCACTTTATTTGCAAAAAATATTAGGGATTATTGTGTGGTAGCAGTAGATAGAGATGAAAAACTATCTATGCAGAAACCTGTAATTATTAATAAGCGCTATGTAAAACATATCAATATTCATGACCTTTACATGACCTTGCTTAATTTGATTGTTATAAAATTACATAAATCCAGGATATTGAAAATGGCTAGAAAGAATTGTATGATTTTTATGATTATTTTTTACCATGCACCTTTTAAAAATATCTAAAGTTAAACTGCATTGTCAGAACTAATTAATGAACGGGAAGCTGCATGGGCAAAGTCCTGACAAATCAACTTACATCTTGATTGTCTGCTTTTTTAAGCAGCTTCATAACTAGTGGTGTAACAGATCACAAGTCTCACGGTTCGGGTCACATTATAGTGTGTTTAGTTACGGAACTGACCGTTTTTCGGATCAGCCAAAAAGGGAAGAGACAAATGTAATTTGCTTTCCATTTATTACCAAAACAGTACTGCAAGAACTTTTGGTTTTAACAAACAGAACTTAGAATCTGTAATTTTATTAAAAATAAAATGAAGAAATAATCAGCTGAATAAAAATAAATGGTAAAATATAGAATAATTCACTGTTACTACTACTGTTACTGATAACTCTAAATGTATACATCTGACATTATAATTTATACAACTTATATTTATTTTTAGTCTTGTTTTCAATAAATGATTCAGTTATTTACTTATAAAACTTCATGTTTCGTTGCTAGATGTGTCATTTTTTTTTGTCATAATTCAGTGGCATATTTTTGATTACTGGTTAAATATTCATTTACATTTTAATATTATATTAATTTTATTTTAAAAAATTATTTAATAAATTGGTTAATGTAATTGCTGCCTACAACTTTCATTTTTGAGCGTCAATTTAAATGCATATGACGGTGATTCTAGTCTTTACCATACACATCAGTGGTTTTATCTAAACTATAAACTGTTACCTCAGTACTTCTGTGTTATTTGATGGTTTCTAACTTCATAACTAACTCAAAAGACTAAAGACTGAATCTCTTTCTTGATTTTTGCATTTTTCAAACACTGATTTGAATGCAGCGATTATAATTTATGTTGTGTGGGTGTTGAGATTCCGATCTTTTAATGATTAATCATGGAGCTTATGCTGAATGCATTGATGCAGGCTAAACAAGTAGTGACAGAAAACGCCTTTAATGAAACCCAACACATCCCGAATAACCCAACACAACTTCGTCCGTCAATATATTTTACAGGAAAGCCCAAATGCTTTCAAACATTTGACTTGAATGACGCGAGAGGCGATCTCTCTGTGATAGTTACAAATTTGGGATTAATCTACCAGTACAAAAAATTGTATTAATCCGCGAGCCACGTGTGTTCCAAACCATGGGTTGTGATCCATATGAATCACTGATCAACCGTGATCCATTAAACCCCTATTCATAACATAGAGTATTTCCTTGATTAAAATTTAAAAATGTGAAAAGCTTTTGACCTTTAAAATATCTGTTTCAGGTCTTCCCCAATGTACAGTTTATCAAAATATAGTATTTAAATAGTGGATAAATCCTAAATTGTGACTGGTTTTTAAAGGCATTTTATTTCATCTGGGTCACTGTCACTGAATACTAAATATGCTACTGTTGAGCGAATTTCTTTATGCTGAGCATCATTTATGAACATCAGAGATTGTTTTTAACATTACCTTCTCTGAACTTTAAAAGATTATTTCTAAGCTCTGTATTTTGTCATGAAACTCATGAAAGGTTAAGTTACTGCTCTGTTCCTACACAACAGCACACTTTGGGTTATTTGCTAATAGTAATTTTAAGGTACTTGTGTGCACAATAAAGGATGATTTGATGACTTATAAATGTTTCTAGTGCTGTATTTATATTGTCAATTTGATCTTGTGATGAGTGTATACCCCCCCCCCCCCCCACACACACACAGTTAAATGTAAACTTATTTTGGGTGCTATATGCATTTCTAGGTGACGTACCAGTTGAAGATCCTGACTACAGCCCTGTTTTCTGTGTCGATGCTGGGCCGCAGACTTGGGGTTTACCAGTGGTTGTCTCTGCTCATTCTCATGGCTGGTGTTGCATTTGTACAGGTATCTTGGCTTGATATTGGCTGGCAATAAAGCACTTGATTTTGCTGTAGTGTTTGATGCCTGATTGTTTGTCTGGACAGTGGCCTACAGACTCTCCAGCAGACCCTCAGAAAGAGCATTTGACAGCTGGCTCTCAGTTTGTGGGCCTGGTGGCTGTGCTGGTGGCCTGTTGCTCCAGTGGGTTTGCTGGTGTCTACTTTGAGAAGATCCTGAAAGAGACCAAGCAGAGTGTTTGGGTCCGAAACATCCAGCTTGGTAAGTGTGATCTGAAAATAAAAATGGCTTGTATGCCACTCTGTGTTGAGCTATTATTGAGATAAAGTTGTTGGATTTTCTTAATGTTTTATGATTATTTTATTTTTATATATGTTTTAACTTTAAATTTGTAATTTACATATTTAAAATTAGTCATGCAGTTAAAGTCAAAATTATTAGCTCTTTTTTTTTTTTCAAAATATTTCCCAAATGATATTTAGCAGAGCAAGGAATTTTTTTTACAGTATTTCCTATAATGTTTTCTTCTGGAGAATGTCTTATAATAATAAGCATAGAAAAAAAGTTATTTATTTTTTAAAAAGCATTTTAAGGTCAATATTATAACCCCCTTAAGCAATATTTTCTTTGTCTGACCACTGTTATACAATGACTTGCCTAATTATCCTAACTTGCATAGTTAACCTAATTAACCTAGTTAAGCTTTTGAATTGCACTTTAAGCTGAATACTAGTATCTTGAAAAATATCTAGTAAAATAGTATGTGCTGTCATCATGGCAAAGGTAAAAGAAATCAGTTTTTGAGTTATTAAAACTATTTGGAAATGTGTTGAAAGCTTCTTTTCGTTTAACAGAAATTGGTGAAAACAATATACAGGGGGCATAATAATTCAGGAGGGCTAATAATTCTTGTTTAAACTGTATTACTTCTGCAACAAGATAAAATAAAATACGTTTATTATTGTGAAGTACGTATATTTATCATGCAATAATGTTTAAAGCCTTTTACCATACACCAAGTACTAAAGTTATCATAGTTATCAACTCAAAATAAACGTGACTTAAAAATTTGCTAAACTAAAACTTTTTTATAATATAAAAGAAATGAAATATTATTAATAAAAAACACAATAGACATGCTTAATGGGTGCCTATTATACCCCGTTTACAAGATGTAAGATAAGCCTATGGTGTCTCCAGAATGTTTCTGTAAAGTTTCAGCTCAAAATACTCATTAGAAAAGTTATTATAGCTTCCAGAATCTGCCCATTTTGGGGTCTGAATAAATTGTAGCTTTTTTTTTTTTTAAATGCAAATGAGTTGCTTCTCTCCGCCCACCATTCCCACATGTGTGTCTGCTTCTCATCATGTGTTGCGTCAGATAAACTGCACAGTGACAGAGACAGACTCTGATGAAGCTGAAATACAGCTCATTAGTCAAAAATACCAAGTAGGTTTATTTTATATTTTTGTGGTGGAGTTCATTCAAACTTTTCTAAAATGACGAGTCTCACACAAATGCTGTTTGCAGTACACACACACACACACACACGTACTAGCACGTGTTTACTGACACCATGGGACCATTGTGATTTATAGTGGTTAAGAATTACACCGATTTTGCTGTCCTTATTACAAACATGCTGTTTTAAAAACACTTTAAACTTATAAAACTCATAAAAATCACAGAGTTGTAGCAAATATTTTAATCCTGGTTTATTTGCAAAAAAAAATTTCTGTGGACCTGTGTATACATGTTATTATGGAGACATGGCACCTGTCAACCAATTTGGTGGGCGGGGAAAATCGCACTGCTACGTCACGGTGCAGTTGACCTCAAATCACTGGGGTTTGGATCCTATTTTAACATTTAAAAATTTAAAAAAAGAGATTTGTTGGGTGTCTATCACTCCAATATGACAGTGGACGCACTGTATATTGCATTCACTACTTTTTAAAATATATTTATTATCTGTTTTTTAGTCCTGTCTTTAATTCTGTTGCGCTGTAGAAGCTCTGTCACGAAAACAAATTCCTCGTATGTGTGAACACACCTGGCAATAAAGCTCTTTCTGATTTCTGATACATACATACAGACAGTTCTGTCCAAACTGCTTACAAAAGTAGATTTTCCTCATAGGTGCCCTTTAAAAAAATTATTCGATTGACGAAAAAGGACTTAAATGTTAACCAAAATGAAAAATCAAAACTGATGAAATATACTATATCACTGATCATGAAATTAGGGTGATGCGGTGGCGCAGTAGGTAGTGCTGTCGCCTCACAGCAAGAAGGTCGCTGGTTCGAGTCTCGGCTGGGTTAGTTGGCGTTTCTGTGTGGAGTTTGCATGTTCTCCCTGCGTTCGCGTGGGTTTCCTCCAGGTGCTCTGATGTCCCCCATAGACCAAAGACATGTGGTACAGGTGAATTTGGTAGGCTTAATTGTCCGTAGTGTATGAGTGTGAATGAATGTGTATGGATGTTTCCCAGTGATGGGTTGCAGCTGGAAGGGCATCTGCTGCGTAAAACATGTGCTGGATAAGTTGGCGGTTCATTTCGCTGTGGCTACCCCGGATTAATAAAAGGACTAAGCCGAAAAGAAAAAGAATGATTGAATGATCACGGATGAACTGCTTCACAATGATGGACAGTTACACATGTGCATGATGTATGATAAGACCTGCATAAATTTGCAAACCGCTGTTGCAGAGTGATTTGCATGTGAAGTCACTCAATGAAGTGTGGTTTTTAGTATAATGAAGCCTCCTCTTATGAAGGGCATGATGTGTGATGCTCATCCTCAACATAAACATGCTGGTGTTTGGATCAAATTAACACTTTGACACTTCTCCTGCAACAATTACCTGACAACATGCATCACTATGACACACATGGTCTATTTTTAGACTAAACCTCTGTTTACCATCTCTATAATCTCTGTTTCCTTAGACATTCTTACATTTCAAACAGCTGTTTTTATTTCTTTCAACAAACTGAATTCTAGCAAAACAGCCCGAGGTCAAATTCAGGAGCTGAAAGCAAATATTTATGTGTGTGTGTGTGTGTGTGTGTGTCTTCACTCTTGCCATGTGGAGACTCAGTGCAGGGTTTATTTATAACTGTCAATGTGTGAATTGAGCGTCTGTAGTGATTCACCTCCTAATGTGAACTTCTGTTCGTCAGAAAGAACTGAGCCAAAAAAGCTTCCCTGTTCTTCAGTGAGTAGCAGCGTAACTTGATAACCTTTAATTTGATCATATTAGGTTTTATACTGTTATTAAATCTCTTAGATTTTTCTCAGAATTAAGTCATTTATTTATTTCTTGCAAAAATATGCAAGAATATGTAATTGTGTTACAGAAGATTTCTCTTTAACGTACATGCTAGACTTTCTATTTATTACAAATCCTAAAAAGCATTTTTAACAATAATATAATACTTATAAAAACACCCACCGGCCACTATATTAGGTAACCCTTACTAGCACCGGTTTGGACCCTCTTTTGCCTGTAGAACTGCCTTAATCCTTCGTGGCATAGATTTAACAAGGTACTGGAAATATTCCTCATAGATTTTGGTCCATATTGACATGAGAGCATCACGCAGGTGCTGCAGGTTTGTCGGCTACACGTCTATGATGTAAATCTCTCGTTCCACTACATCCCAAAGGTGCTCTATTGGATTGAGATCTGGTGACTGTGGAGGCCATTTGAGTACAGTGAGCTCATTTTCATGTTCAAGAAACCAGTCTGAGATGATTTGCGCATTATTACATGGAGCGTTATCCTGCTGGAAGTAGCCATCAGAAGATGGTGCCACTGTGGTCATAAAGGGATGGACATGGTCGGCAACAATACTCGGGTAGGCTGTGGCGTTGACATGATGCTCAATTAGTACTAATGGACCCAAAGTGTGCCAAGAGAATAGTCCCTACACTATTACACCACCACCACCACCAACAGCCTGAACAGTTGATGTTGTTGTTGACACCAGATTCTGACCCTACCATCCGAATGTGGCAGCAGAATTCGAGACTCATCAGACCAGGCAACATTTTTTCAATCTTCTATTGTCCAATTTTGGTGAGCCTGTGCGAATTGTAGCCTCAGTTTACTGTTCTGACAGGGGTTTCACCCGGTGTGGTCTTCTGCTGCTGTAGCCCATCTGCCTCAAGGTTGGACATGTTGTGCTTTCAGAGATGCTCTTCTGCATACCTCAGTTGTAACGAGTGATTTGAGTTACTGTTGCCTTTCTATCAGCTGGAACCAGTCTGGCCATTCTCCTCTGACCAAGGCATTTGCGCCCACAGAACCGCCACTCACTGGATTTTTTTCTCTTTTTTAGACCATTCACTGTAAACCCTAGAGATGGTTGTGCGTGGAAATCCAAGTAGATCAACAGTTTCTGAAATACTCAGACCAGCCCATCTGGCACCAACAACCATGCCACGTTCAAAGGCACTTAAATCACCTTTCTTCCCCATCCTGATGCTCTGTTTGAACTGCAGCAGATCGTCTTGACCATGTCTACATGCCTAAATGCATTGAGTTGCTACCATGAGAATGGCTGATTCGAAATGTACATTAACGAGCAGTTGGACAGGTGTACCTAATAAAGTGGCCGGTGAATGTACATAATGTGTATTTATAAGTATTAAACTTAAACGCATAATATGTAAAAATATAAAATATTATACTTTATAAAAACAAATGGGAGTATGGTCGGAATATGGATGATGGATAACCGTCGTCCATGATAAGCAAATTATGTAAAGACTAAACCGCATTTTTTTTCCGACATGTAGTCATTAAAAAATATATGTGAAGAATTTTATGTTCATGGTATATTTTATCATATATATAAACGGATAAATAAAGCCTTATTGCTGAATTGAAGGATCGAGAAAGTGTATAATATTTTGAATTAAAATGAAACAATCTAAAAATTTAAGGAAAAAATGATTAAAGATGTGTTACGTTTAACATTGATATTTAAATAAATTTGGTCTTGATTTGTCTCACAAGAAGTTGATATTGAAATCCAAATTCAAATCTCAGCCTATTGTAGTGCTGTGGTTCTTTTGTATGAGACCAAATCAGGTTGTGTCTTCTGTGCACAGGCTTGTTTGGCCTGGTTTTTGGTGTCTTTGGGATGTTGGCTTATGATGGTGACAGAGTTCGAGAACATGGAATGTTCCAGGGCTACAACACACTGACCTGGATAGTGGTTGCTCTCCAGGTAAGCATAAACACAAATGTTTGCATGTGAGCCAGAAATTTATAGTGGATTCACAATGAATAATAATCCAACGCAAGAGCTTTTTCTCCTACAACACATTAAAGTGCAACAATGTAAACTGATTTCTTTCCCCCACAGGCTCTTGGAGGGCTTGTAATTGCTGCTGTCATCAAGTATGCTGACAACATACTGAAAGGCTTTGCTACATCACTCTCAATTATCCTCTCCACATTAATTTCATATTTCTTGCTTGAGGACTTTGAGCCTACGAGGTACTTTTATTTTTTTTAAATCTTCCTGTGAAAAATGTGTGTTTTAAATTAATAAAAAAGGTCAGTTCATTTTAAAGGGGTCCTATTATACTCTTTTATAAAGTGTTGATTCTGTTTAGGGGGTGTAATAGAACACATGCTTGGTGGTTTGACAACCGCATAATTGTTTTCCAATTATGATTTGCATTTTTAAAATAGCTTTTTCCCTAGCCCCTAACAAAATGTGTTGTGATTGGTTAGCTCTCCCAGCCCATTGTGATCGATGAACAGAGATGCTATTTCAGTACCATATCTCTTGTCCAAGCAGCAAGTTCGATCTGTTTCTCAGTGACTGGCGATGAGCCACAGAAAGACAAGTTTGCTACTTGTCAAAGGTCAAAACTTATTAGTGTTTTTAATGAAATAATGTTTGTTTTGTGTTGCAGACATTTGAATACATCAGCAGTAGTCAACATTTAAAGTGAATCAAAATTGTCAAAAGACAAAAATGGGTGTTGTTTTAGGACAACTTTGATGAAACCACTTCAAATGTTGATTACTGTATGTACTAGCAAAACATTTATGGTTTGTAAAATACACACTGATGTCTATGGAGATGTCAATGATAATCATTTTACTCAATCTAACAGTGTCTCATTTACATCAGAAACACAGTTCAGGAAACTAAAACGTGTGTAGTCTATTGTTAAAACAAGTTAAAGAGCCACTTTCATGTAATTTGTGAGAAGTTGATGAGTTTACTTGTAAATCTAGCAGCTCTAATCTCATCAGCCATCATAATTTACCTAATAAGTTCATTACTGAGGTGTTTAAACAAAGAAATGCTTGTTCTTGCACACATTTGAGAATCGACATATCACAATATAGTTTAATATTATTATTATTATTATTATATTATACACAAACAAATATATCAAGACATGTCTGAGTGGTAACATTATTATTTTGCCTATTCCCACTCACCAACAATTCAAATATCCATACACTGCAAAAAAATGCAGGGTTCCACACAATAGATTTGTGTTGGGGCAACATGAAAGAATTAAGTTAACTTATTCGTTTTTACTAAGTGGATTGAACATAAAACAATTAAGTTGTTGCCCCAAAAAAACTCAAAATTGTGTTGTTTCAGCTCATTTTATTAAGTAGTTTGAACAAACAGCAAACCTAATGTTTTGAGTGTAGTAGGGTTGGGCGATGTCGACCAATTTGGCATGGTACGTTGTCTAATGTGAAACCTCGTGATGGACGATGGCATCATTGTCGTAGGTGGCGGTTTATTAATTTTTTTATGAATTAATTCATAGCAAATTAATTATTTGTAGGCTATCGTTTCAACTACCTGACCCACATGGTCTTTGTTTTACCATAATCAAATCATAAATAAAGATAAGTTGCATACAAATTACCACCTGTCAATCACTTTTTCTGGGGGACTCTGGAATGAATAGGCAGAGTGATCTGTGTCGTTATAATGGCGTCAACAAACTTGGTTGGTAAAAAAGGTGGACAACCAGCAGTATCTGAGGTTTTCGCTAAAATTATTAAGTACAAGGGTGAAAGCAAAAGATTGAAGCAGTGTACTGATGCTGTTACACGTTACCTAATAGATTCAAAAGACCGAAGAGTCATTAGATAGAGACAAGATTAATTAAATATCACGTTTAACAACTATAGTGAGACGCGATACAGCGGTACATCCTTGATAAACTCTCCGACGTGCACTGCTCTCTAGGGTTTTGTGCTCAAAGCACCCGCTTACTGCCTGGAGCTCAGACGTGTCATATGAGCATATGCTAGAGCGCATGACAGAGTGTGTGTGTGGTCACGTGATGTGCGTTTTCAGTGGTATAGTGTGGAAGGAAGGTTTTTTTAGAAATGCTAAATGAAATGCCAGTGGACATGGATCGTTTGTGTTAGTTTCATTTTAAAACTAAGACGTTTTAGTGTAAATGGGGCCTAAGTGTGTATCTTTCGCGAACGGGTTGCTGCTGTGACGGGCGAGGCGGAGGATCGCGATGCCGGCTTAGCATCGTGATGTCTAACGGCCATTGACGATGAACGATCGTCTATTGCCCCAACCCTAGAGTGTAGGTGTCATTTGGGCAACATAGTGATTTCATTAAATCCTGAAAGGAAAAAAATTCTAGTTCAAATGAACTGTTTGTTGTAAACAGAATAAAAAAACATAATATCTCAATTTTGAGTGGACTTTGAAAATGTTTAACTTTTTAGACTCAAACAAACTACAATTTAGAAAGTGAAAACGCTTAATAGAACTCCTTTGAATTAAAATGAACTGAACTAAGAATCCACTGTTTTTGTCTTTTTTCACTTTTTTTTTTCTTTTTTCTATTACAGTGTATTCTTCTTGGGTGCAATACTGGTCATAACGGCGACATTTCTCTATGGTTATGAGAACAAACCGCCATCCAACCCAAGCCGAGCATGAAAAAAAATGGATGAGGAGAAAGTGGAGTGGAACAAAGGGATGAATCGAGTGGAAGGATGGAGAATAGCAGAGGAGGCGTTGAGAGCGGGGAAAAAAGATGGATACAAGGTTGGATAACAAGCTACGGCCACTGCTGTGCAGTGCTGAGCTGAAGCACACTGGGTGAAATGCTCTGGGCCTCTGCTTTCAGTCTAACCCTCCTTTAGCGTGAAAAACATTCACCTGCGCTAATCACATTAATGGGTGATGGATAAAAACACTTCGTAACGTGCCATTTCACAAATGTTTCTGGATGCGCTGAGAGCTTTTTTTTTTTTTTTTTGGAAAATCAGGACAAAGGACAAAGTTATCTAATATGTCAGAGCTTTTGGATTGTTATAGTGGCCCGGAGTATTTCGCCACAAATGAAACTTGAATCTCACAGAAACCTGGCAAAAAAGATTAGGTTTCTGATGAGATTGTTGCATCACTGTATGTTTTTTTGTCATTATTCAAACTGCTTTCAAACATTTTATGCTATTTTAATTGTCTGGGTTACTGGAATAATTTCTGTGCCGATGAAATTGAGGGAATAATGGACCTTTGGTGAATATAATGTAAACTTTTGATATTATGGTTATCATGAAAATGATAAGAACAAGGCTTAGCTGGTTCGTTTGTGGGATGTGATGATTACAGACTATTTTATAGATTACCTCTGTCACCAGGCAACAAAGAATACTTGAGTTACTCCGTTATATATGCAAGGAAGTGCTTTTTTTTATCAACTTTGCACTATGTGTGAAGCTATATTAGTATCTGTTGAAGAGTGATATGATAATAAATCAGGTGTTTAATTATTTTTTTTCAGTCAGTACATACAATTTCACCAGGGCAGCACAAAAAGTGTAAACGACGCATGAAATCACATTTTGAAAAGGGTACAAATATTTTTCAGTTCCAACAGAGACGTTTTTCAGACGTTTCCATGTTTATTTGATCAGTCAGGACATTCTAGCTGCCCCACACACTGTGAAATCTCCAAAAGAATAAACTATACCATTTAAGATCAGCATCTGAAATATTTTTTTTAAGTCTGTGCGTCCCGCATGGCACCATTTTATGCAAATCCAATAGCTTCCTTGGATCTGTTTTTGATAATCAAGGAGTCACTATGATTTGTGCAGGCGCAGGATCCTCTTTCAGAGAAGAAGAGTTGAGTGTTTGTTGTGCTTTTGTGTGTGTGTGTGTGGATGTGTGTTCGTTATATCAGTAGGCAGGTCCGAGTGGCTTGCACCTCTCTAATGAGTAGCGGTGGGAGCTGGTGTTTGCAGAATTGTTCAAATCTTTCTCTTCCCCTCACTGGATTCCCTCGGCCCCAGGTGAGCAGAACTGTGAATTAGTTGACAGCTCCAGACATTCTTAAGCTCAGAGATTTAAGCAGTCAAGCTCCTTTCATTTGCATTGCATTGTAATCCGCATTTCAGATTGTGCTCAGAGGAAGTCTTACTTTTTTTTTTTTTTTCATTCTTCATTTGTGCTTTGCTGAAACGCAAACTTGTCTGATGGTTAGGATTTATGCTTCTCTTCAGTTTGATTGTGAGTTAACAGGCAATGCTGAATTCAGCTGTACACCTTCTGAAATCATACATTCAAGCACAACATTTTCTTTCATTTTGCAATATGCAAACTGACTCCTAGCTGACTTAGAGAAAAGGTTTAAAAGATAAGATGAGGATGTCATTAAAGAGATACTTCACCCAAAACTCTAGGCTTGTATGTAGGTTTTTTTTTAAATAAGATTTACATTTTTTTGGGAGCGATTTATCAACTTGAGAGTTAAAAGAAACAGATATATACAGGCTAAACAAAATGAATACCCATGGCTCCTAATGTCGATTATTTCTCAAGAAATTCTATTTTCCACAGAAGAAAAGGCATAGAGGTTTGAAACAATCTTCAGATTAGTAAATTATTACAATGTCCATGTTTGGTTGGTGTCCCTTTGTGTTTTGCAGAGATCTGTATACACTACCTGACAAAAGTCTTGTCGCCTATTCAAGTTTTAGGAACAACAAATAATAACTTGACTTCTAGTTGATCATTTGGTATCAGAAGTGTCTTATATAAAAGGCAAATGCCTCTAATTACACTTACTTTACCTAAATAAAATATGATCATGCCTTGATTTTTAATTAATTATGGCGGTAATGTCTGACTTTGCTTAGACAAAAGTCTTGTCATTTAACAGAAATAATGTATAGAATCTAAAGTCATGGTGCAGTGGAAAAAGAATTAATATTGTGTATGACTCCCATGAGCTTGGACGACTGCATCCATACATCTCTGCAATGACTCAAATAACCTAATAATAATAACCTGGAATGACAAAGAAAGCGTTCTTGCAGGACTCCCAGAGTTCATCAAGATTCTTTGGATTCATCTTCAATGCCTCCTCCTTCATCTTATCCCAGACATGCTCAATGATGTTCATGTCTGGTGACTGGGCTGGCCAATCCTGGAGCACTTTGACCTTCTTTGCTTTCAGGATCTTTAATGCGGAAGCTGAAGTATGAGAAGCAGCGCTATCCTGCTGAAGAATTTGCCCTCTCCTGGGGTTTGTAGTGTAGCGGGCAGCACAAATATCTTGATACCTCAGGCTGTTGATGTTGCCATCCACTCTGCAGATCTCTCGCACGCCCCTATACTGAATGTAACCCCAAACCATGATTTTTCTTTTACCAAACTTGACTGATTTCTATGAGAATCTTGGGTCCATGCAGGTTGCAATAGGTATTCTTCAGTATTTGTGATGATTGGGATTGAGTTCAACAGATGATTCATCTGGAAAATCTACCTTCTGCCACTTTTCCAATTGATCAACTAGAAGTCAAGTTATTATTTGTTGCTCTTACACCTGAGGTTGACGACAAGACTTAGTGTATATAAGATGGTTTTAAGGCAAAAGGGATAGCTCACCCAGGCTATCATTGTTTCAAAAGACTTGGCTAAACAGGCCAATAAGACACTGTTAAATACTAGTCTTCCTTTTACAGGTTCACAGCCTTGTGCCCTGGCAGCGAACCATTGACATTTTTTAACCGTTTTGTTTGCTGAAGTCACGTGACTGGCAGTTTGACCGCGTTTACACCTTGTATTAAGATATGTTTTTAGGTCAAAGTGACCATTAACACCTGGGGCCTCATGTATCAACTGTGCGTACGCACAAAAACTTTGCGTATGCCAGATATCACGCTCCCGTTTGGATTTACTAGCGATGAAATTAACGTGAGTGTGCGTTGGTCCATGCCAACTTCATGTCTGGCGTACGTGTACCATTGGCGACTCCTAGAGGCAGTTATGTTAAATTGCACACTACAAAGTATCTTTGAGCCGTGCAATGCCAGCTGTATGGGACAGGATCATCCGCATGTCTAGCAGGTATATAAGGTTTCCATACCATGCAGTTGACCAGCCAAACATTAAATCGCAATTTGCATCGATCGTCGGTTTTCCCAATGTAATCGGAGCGATCGACTGCACGCACATTGCTATAAAGGCGCCATCTGAAGACGAATTTGCATACGTGAATCAGAAACATTTCCATTCAATAAATGTGCAAATAATATGTGATGCTCAAATGCGCTTAACAAACATTGTAGCAAGGTGGCCTTGGTCAACCCATGATTAATACATCCTCACAAACAGCAAGGTGGCAGGCACTCGGTCAGTTGTGGAGAGGGCGATTGGGCAGCTGAAATGCCGGTGGCACTGCCTTGATAAGAGCGAAGGGGTGCTGCTATACCGCCCTAACAAAGTGTTTCTCTAATACATCTGTGTCTCCCACAGACACGGATACTACTCCAGACAGTGAAGTGTCGCCCACAATTGAGGCAACTCTCTCATCAAGGGTGTTAGTTCAGCATCCCCTGTTCCCCCGCCTGTTCGGTCCACACTTTGACAGTGCGCCGCTGTTCTCCTCTTAACCTGCACCTTTACATCAGACCATTTCTTTTTTACAGTTCACTCACAGTGCGAGGTTCAGACCCCACTGCGTTAACCGCGTCAGCTAAACTCTCCCCTTCTATTTTTTTCTTTTGTTATTAATTCCGGAGGACAAACATGCAAATAACACAGCTTTTCTCCGGTCTACCTCCTATTCACATTCTGTGAAGTTTCTCTTTTTGCTTGCTTTTGCCATTGCTTTTTCATTTGGTTTTGCCAAAGTACAGTCATTACCATATTTATTAGGGGGAGGAGGCAGGGATGGGTTTTGCGCTTGTGCCCCTGCGCTCAGTTTCACGTTAATTCAGATGTACTAAGAGAATATGCGTGGGATTTTGCATACGCAGTGTTTCATACATCTGAATTTTTTACTGCGTCCGCACATTGACAGCTTTGTCCGTACGCATAGTTTTAGTATGAATTCAATGCAAGTCTTTGTACATGAGGCCCCTGATGTTTTATTGCATCTCTTGTGTCCACTTTGGACCATTTGCTGCTTTCTCTATAGGGAGGGTCTTTGGGCAGGGCTATGGATACACTTTTTCTGATCTTTCAAACTATAATTGTAAAATAAACTCACGCAATGTAGGGTAAAAGGAGACAACAGAACAGAAAGAGGAACAGCTTTCCTTTCTGCTCTGACAGCCTCCACCAAACGCTGTTGGGTTGGGTTAGAATCCAGACTGGAAAGAGAAAAGTGTTAAGAAAACACTTCTTACAGATAGAAGAAAGCTCTGATACAAATTCAAAACAAATGATTCACAAAGGTTTTGCAGCACCCGTCACTAGAAAGTCATAAAGGTTTGAAATGCAAGAAACTTGGGTTAAGCATGCAGAATTGTCATTTTGTTTATGAGCTGTTCCTTTTGTTTTAAGGGCGATTCAGAACCAAATTTCTTCAAAGGCAGCAGTGTGGATTTAAGGCAAATTGAGTATTTTGATTAAAAACCTTCAAGTTTTCCCACAACCTGCTACTTGGAGGGGATCACAACAAGTGGTGGTCCTCTCTTGGGTCTCCACATTAGCACTTGGGCATCATTAGCGTTGGGTTTACCCAGAGCATTAGGAGGAATCTGCTCCATATGGGTCAACACTTTGGGCTGGTCCTGGTGCACCCGGCCGGTGAGTCTTGCTCGAGAGCCCAGCGGTTTTGATGGATCCACAGCAATGTCCACTTTCATCCTCCACTTTACTGTCTGCAGGAGGATCTTCTCCTGTGTGGTCACATTCAAAGCCACCAGCCATGTGGTAAAGCTTTGGTCACGTTTGATTCGTGTGAGCAAAGGCACATTGCTCTCGCTGACCGGGACGGCCCATGTTACGCTAGGGTAGAAGTTGTCGTTCATGCTGACAGTGAAGCGTGAGGGTTTGGACGTGGGTCCAGACAGGGTCACAGTTTCTGTTGTGTTTCCGTACCAGGGGTAACTCACGCCATCTGAGTCGCTGATAGCCTTCACCAGTCCTTCTCGTAACTCTGGCAGCTCCCAACTTGACCTGTGGTAATGAAGGTTTAGATGTTAATTTTGGCCCACTTCTGAATTCATTCTTTTTCTTGAAATACGTGTTAAACTAAATATTTCTGCTTAGGATTATGGAAAGTTTCTCATATAGCATAGTCATTATTATATGTGAAGTTTTACCGTCTTTTGGATGACGATAAACCAAGGTCCTGACTCTCTGTGGTCATTAAAAATCCCAGGATGTCTTTGAAAAAGAGTAGGGGTTTAACCCCAGCATCCTGGCAAAGTTTGCCCACTGGCCCCTGTCCATCATGGCCTCCTAACCATCCCAATATCATAATTGGCTCTGTCTCCTCTCCACCAATCAGCCGGTGTGTGGTGTGCGGTCTGGCGCAATATGGCTGCTGTCGTGTCATCCCGGTGGATGCTGCACACTGGTGGTGGATGAGGAGTTTCCCCCCAAAAAATGTGTAAAGCGCTTTGTGTGTCCAGAAAGCACTATATAAATGTAAGGAATTATTATTAGTAGTAGTAGTAGTATTATTATTACTACCATAAATGTGGTTTGGAAAGTTTGTAAAAAACAAAAAAATAAAATAATGTATGTTACTTTTGTGTTTGGAAGAAAAATGATCACCCATTGGTTTCAATGCCGTTTGCCCAAAATCAACACTTTAAATAATAAAGGCTGCAGTGTACTATATATTCAATTAATTATAGATAGGAAATTTAGGATAGTCAGATACTAAAATATAAAACCCTAAATGCATGATAATTTCTGAAAATCTGCCAATTTTGTTTATTTTTAGAATTGTACTTACTAGACGGTTGCAGATAAGATATCATGCAGTGAATGAAGTGTGAGAAACCCATTTCCTGTCAAATGGTTTGACTGAGGACCAGGTGTGACAAGTACAAATTAGTTATTTGCTCCTCAGTGTGCCCCAGAAGTAGCATGACAAAAAGTGTGAAAAAAATATTGTCACTAAATTTGAGAACTAGTAGTGTTTTTCACACATTAATTGCAGTACGTGGCCATGACAAAAAAACATTTTTTCTTTCTATTTATGTGACCCCAATATAATATACACTAGCTGACAAAAGTCTTTTTGCTTATCTAAGTTTTAGGAACAACAAATAATAACTTAACTTCTAGTTGATCATTTAGTATCAAAAATGGCTTATATGAAAGGCAAAGGCCTCTAAATTACACTTATTTTACCAAAATAAAATATGATCATGCCTTGATTTTTTTTATTTTTATTATTTAATTAGGACAGTAAGGTCTGACTTTGCTTAGACAAAAGTCTTGTCACTTAACCGAAATAATGAACAGTATAGAATATAATGTCATGGTGCAGTGGAAAAAGAATTAGTATTGTGTATGACTCCCATGAGCTTGGACGACTACATCCATATGCAATGACTCAAATAACTTATTAATGAAGCTGTCTTGAATGGATGGACTCCTAGAGTTCATGAAGATTATTTGGATTCATCTTCAATGCCTCCTCCTTCATCTTACCCCAGACATGCTCAATAATGTTCATATCTGGTAACTGGGCTGGCCAATCCTAGAGCACTTTGACCTTCTTTGCTTTCAGAAACTTTGATGTGGAGGCTGAAGTTTGAGAAGGAGCGCTGTCCTGCTGAAGAATTTGCCCTCTCCTGTGGTTTGTAATGTAAAGGGTAGCAGAAAGGTCTTGATACTTCAGGCTGTAGATGTTGCCGTAACCCCAAACCAATATTATTTCTTCACCAAACTTGATTCTTCTGTGAGAATCTTGAGTCCATGCAGGTTCTTCTGCAGTATTTGTGATGATTGGGATGTAGTTCAACAGATGATTCACTGGAAAAATGTACCTTCTGCCACTTTCCCAAATGATCAACTAGTCAAGTTATTATTTGTCACTCTTACAACTGAGATTAACGACAAGACTTTTGTCCGGTAGTGTAATATATAATATATGTAATAATTTTCGTTGTAGGTTAGTATGAAAAAGTACAATAGTTTTTTTTTTTTTTTATAGTGCTTGTTTTGGCAAATTGCACACAAACCAATGTCCACCAGTTTGACCTGCAACAAAACATGACAAACAAACAAACATCTCTGTTGAATATATAATAGAAAAGAGATTCTGAGTCCAATAGTGCAGATGATAATTGGGGTTAATGTTGACATTCATTATCAGGGTCCCAGCTGCCAGTTTAAAATGACTCAGTGTGAGAGCATGTTATTGTGGCTGGGTGTTGTTAGGTATGACCCGACTCTGGCATTTCTTCTTCGGTACAGCACCATCTGTGTCACAGAAAACCCTACGCAACCACCCGCTCGGGCAGTGATACACTCCCCCACACACATGTCCACACCTCCACACAGACAGGCCCCCCCAGGCAGCATCCGAAGGGCCCACGTCACGAGTCACAGGGCTGGTGGGTGGGTGTGAGAACGTCTCCATCTCTCATTCTCCTGCGCTGGATTTATTTGTAGATTAAGCAGCGAGCACTTAATTGCATTTGCCTGTAAAACTAAACTCTGTTTAGCGTAACCACACTGATGTTTCAGAGCAGCTATTCTGTTTTTATCCGCCTCTCCGCGTCTGATCCAGTGACAGGCTGTGAAACTCATTTGTGGGAGTATAAATGAAAGCAGTGACTGATGAAGGTGCAAACACTCCTCCCCTCAGGCACTGAGCTGATGTATGCATACTCTCTGTGAATATAAATCACTGGTGCACTGCACTCAAGTTATCCTGTGCTGTACACACTTTAAGGTCTTAATTGAATTGAAGTCGTGCATATGGATTATAGATCTACTCATGGACTGTTAATGTCGATGGCACATTAACAATTAAACCGATTTAAAGAAATGTTTTACAAAATAAATGAGTAGTTTTAAAATAATTTTGATTAAGACGGTTGTGTGTGTGTGTGTGTGTGTGTGTGTGTGTGTGTGTGTGTGTGTGTGTGTGTGTGTGTGTGTGTGTGTGTGTGTGTGTGTGTGTGTGTGTTTACACTACCTGACAAAAGTCTTGTCGCCTATCCAAATAGGAACAACAAATAATGACTTTACATCTAGTTGATCATTTGGTATCAGAGGTGGCTTATATGAAAGGCAAAGACCTCTAGATCACTCTTATTTTACCAAAATAAAATATAATCACGCCTTGATTTTGAATGAATTAATTAGGACAGTAATGTCTGACTTTGCTTAGACAAAAGTCTTGTCACTTAACAGAAGTATTGTACAGTAAAGAATCCCATGCGCTTGGATGACTGCATCCTTACATCTCTGCAATGACTCAAATAACATTAATAAAGTCATCTGGAATGGTAAAGAAAGCGTTCTTGCAGGACTTCCAGAGTTCATCAAGATTCTTTGGATTCATTTTCAATGCCTCCTCCATCTTACCCCAGACATGCTCAATAATGGTCATGTCTGGTGACTGGGCTGGCCAATCCTGGAGCACCTTGACCTTCTTTGCTCTCAGGACATTTGATCTGGAGGCTGAAGTTTGAGAAGGAGCGCTATCCTGCTGGAGAATTTGCCCTCTCCTGTGGTTTGTAGTGTAATGGGCAGCACAAATGTCTTGATAATAGTTGATGTTGTCATCCACTCTGCAGATCTCTTGCATCCCGACATACTGAATGTAACCCCAAACCATGATTTTTCCAAACTTGACTGATTTCTGTGAGAATCTTGGGTCCATGCGGGTTCCAATAGGTCTTCTGCAGTATTTGTGATGATTGGGATGCAAAACAACAGATTAACTATCTGAAAAATCTACCTTCTGCCACTTTTACAAATGATCAACTAGAGGTCAAGTTATTATTTGTTGCTCTTACAACCTACAAGTTATAACATGCACGTATTTTAGTAGATTTCGTAAGCCATAGATATCATATAGAACCAATTTTTGTTTCCTCAGAAAAACTTTCAGTGAAAAGTTCTTAAAAGAACCATTTATTTTCTAATTGTAAGAACTCCAGAGTTCTACAATTCTACAAGATCTAAAGAACCTTTTCCTATAATAAACCTTTTGTTGAACGAAAAGGTTCCATATGTGTGAAAAGGTTCTTCTTGAAACCATCGATGTGAGTAAAGAACCATGTTTATTTCGTTGATGAATATTCACCAAATTACAAATTGAATCATTTATTTTAAAATTAAATCTGTTCTTTAAACGGCGAGACTGAAGTTAACATTACTAACTTGTTTAAACTAGATTTTTGAAGCATTGTATCATCTATGACATGCTACTTTGCCATTGAGCATAATTGTTTTTGTCCTTTGTCCTTTCTTCGCAAACCTTCTATCAATAGACATACTCGATCAGTACTTTCACTATTAAAGTGACTTGGTAAACAACGTTTGATAGCAACAGCTTTTCTCTGGGCAAGTTTAAGTCAGTCACTGTAGGACTTATTTGTATGTTGCTTGTCTTATTTTCTTGGCATCTACATCAGCAATTTGTCCAAAACTACTGTTATATGTGCAGTTTACTCATTCTCCCAAGATTTTTTTTAGTTTTTTAACTGGAAGAGTCACAGCTTACCCCCTTAGTGAACACCAGTGCACCATCTTTAGCTGTTTTATATTTCTAAAGTTTGTCTGAATTTCCAGCTGCAGGACTGAGACAGAAAATGATTATGTGCTAAAGGCTCCTCATCCTGTTCTTAAGGAATGATATTTTATTCTATTTCATTTCTTAAGCAAAGATGCATGACTTCCATCCATGCTTCAAGCATTGACCACCTTCTTACTCAATTTTCTGTTCTGATCTCAAGCCTAGGCAAATAACTGAGAAAGCACCAATCTGAGATCGCATTTTATGATGTCATCATGTAGACTTCTTACAAAGTATTTTACATTATTTTAAAAATACAAAAATACAAGACCTTTAAGTTTTTTGATACAAAATATTGAGCCATTTTTACAAACCCCATCAAATACAAATTACAAAATACTATTTTGTATTTAAAATACTTTTATCATAAATGCTGCCTATCCCTGCATATAAATGTCGTTTTGGTGAAGAGCAATAGCATTGAAAGTGTTAGAACATGTCAAGGTCTTTTAAGTGGTGTAGAAAATGGTAGGTTTTGTTCTAGTAAATCTGTGTAACTTTACGTAAAATGTATGAATCATGACTCACTTGTATTCAGGGTACAAGTATTTTGTACTATTGATCATGCAACTTGACATTTTATTCCAAATCTGGCTGATTGATAGGTTGACGTGATAGGTTGAAAGATAACTTTGTGTGTTGGTGTATCTATGGCAGGTATCTTTATTTGAGCTGATGATTGTTTATACGTCATTCCAGTTTTAAAATTTAGCTCGAAATTTCTCTTTAGTTGAAGGCAAAGACATTGAATAATGACTTGAGTCAAGCTTACATGCCGAGGTCTCCATAAGTGTTGTAGAATTCCATCTGAGTGCACGCTTGTATCCAGCCCACTACCCAAGTCTCGTTACGAGGAATCGGCGGCATTACAATCCGGGCGGAGGCCTTGAAGTACGGAGTTTTGTAGCGGAGCACTATTGGTGAATTCTCCTCGATTACTGTCGGACAATGGTCAATAGTAGCAGACACGTCGTAAACAACTATATTCTCGCGCTTGATTCGGGGCTTGCAGGCGACGCTCTGAAGGCAGCCCATTGCTGGAGGATGTCAGAACCAGGATGAACAACCAAATAAGAGTGATTTTATATGAAGATATTTTATATTGACGAAAAGCGCATCAGTAAAATCTCTTGTCCAAACAGTTACTCATCAATAATAGGCTAAATGCAGGCTGCTGAAAATGAAATAAACAAGTGTCATTCAAAAGCACGTGTTTTTTCCAAGTCAATTGCCATTTTATGATCCACATCTTATCAAGTCGCTGACTGGTAACTCAACAACAGGTTGCAAGACCTCCGACCGTCTCTTCATCTTTGCTGTCCCCATGCCTTTTGATTGTCACTCGCGGTCGGACTTAAGGATTGTTTTAGCCTCCAACTTCAATCTGATGTGTTTCCTTTCAAACCCGCGTGACCTTTTGCAGCTCTTCGCCCTTTCATACGTTTCTTTCTGGTCCGAGTTTTCATGTCACAAACGGAGGCAGAGCAAAAACAGTCAGGTGTGGCGGACGGCTCGCCTCGATAAGAGGTGGTCGCGATTCTGTTTTCCTCGACTGATGTTTGCGCTTTCGGAACGGCAAACAATCCCAAAGTAACACATGATTCACGACAGAGGAGAAACCGTGCGAAACAGTGTTAAACGACGGTTTGTTGATTTTCGATCACATCACATTTGACGTTCCGTTATAGCGTGTACTCCTTTAGTAAACATAAGGCATCCACATAAACACGCGAGGCATCCAAATGAGATTGCTTGGATAAATATAAAAAACGTGCACTGTCAGAAGGACTGTTACGCGGCTAAATAGAAACAGTCCTCATCTCCGTTGTCAGCGCGTGCTCGCTCCGCGGTCGCTGTTCAGTTGCTGTGGTGCTGAATGAACGGTCAGAGGCGCGTGGGAGTTCCAGAGCACGTTCAATCCTGCTCACGTACTGTAGCTCTCCGTTCATCTGGTTTGGCTTTTTGTCAAACCTATGCGTTGCAGTAGGCTAATGACATGTAAGAATGAAACACCAGTTTGCACCTGTTGATCTTAAAAAAAAAATTCCTTTGTAAGCTTATTCCTAATGGTAGCACGTAAGTCTTGTTGATATTTGTAGTTATGCTTAAGTAGGCTATTAAACAAGGCCTAATTATAATTTTTCTAAACTGTGTGACACACAGATTATTGGATGTTAAAGTGTTTTTTATAACATTATACATGACGCACAACCAGATCTCAGTATGTTATTTTCTGTAGCTACGTTTTTTAAAGATGGTTTAAGAACGGCATTCTTACCCTTATGAAAATTAACCATGTTTTATTTTTTTATTTTTTTTAAATATTTTTTATTATAGTTTTTGCAGACAGAGAAAAACCAGACAGAACAGACAGACAAACCCATCATAAAACAATAATCTGAGCAAAATATAAAATAAAGCATGAAATAAGAAACTGGTGACATACAAAACATCTATGACCTACAAGAGAGAAAAAATTTAAAATCTTCAGAAATTAAACAACACTATGGTGTTTTAGAAAAAAAGACTGGATCCCACATTTTCTCAAATTTTACAGACCCCCCAGATGTGGTATATCTAAATCTTTCCAAATGTAAAGTAGAGGTGAGTCCAAAAAGCCAGTCAGAAAAAAGAGGCCTAACATTTTTCTTCCAGAAACAAAGGATACCCAGACGGCATACAAATGTGGGCCACTTTAGGCAGTTATGCAGCACTGGTGGTCTTCTTTCAACCCAGACAAAATAAACGTGAGCCTAAAGTGGCCCACTTTTACAATAGCAAAAGGGTGCCAAAGTTTCCAATTCATATATGGGCCATTTAGGGCAAAGATTTGGCACTTGTGGCAAAATGTAATCTGTATGTGAACCTAATGTGGCCCATGTGGAAAATGGTAAACTTGGCCCAAAGAACAGAGGACAAATGTGGGCGACAGTTGGCTAAAATATAGCATAAGGGTAATCTGGGTCTAAACCCAAAGTGGCTCACATGTGTAGATGCAAATGTGGCCCAGTTATTATAAATATGTGGGCCACGTTTGGCAATTATTTGGCACAGTAAGCTCGGGCTAATGTGGCTGTGAGCCTAAAGTGGCCCAGGTGTGATATAACTGTGGCCCAGATTACGGTCAGTTCTGGTTCATTTGGTTGAATTCTGGCTGATATGTGGTATTGCTATGGCTAAATTGTGGCCTAGTTCTGGCAAACAGTGCCATCATTCCATGCAGTATTTGGGCTTGATGTAAGTGTTTGGTGTGGGTCGGATTTGAGCCACATGAATTTTGCTATCTGGGTCATTTTTTTTTTTAGCTATGATCGTGCCATACTGAACAGATAACTGTACATTTTGGTTGAAAGTCTCCAGAAAATCTGACCAGCCAAAAATGGCTATTATTGGGTCAGGGATCCCTTTCCCAATCGGGAAAAGGATCCCAATCATAAAACTCTGTATTTGAACACAGGACTAAAAAAAGATGTGCTAAGGTACCCTTGGCAGCTTTACACTTGCCGCATGTGGGGGAAACTGAGGGATAGAATTGACTAATCTTTGTTTTAGAATATTGAAGTCTGTGTAATACTTTGTGCTGAATAAGGTTGTATCTAGAATTTATAGAACATTAATAAACAAATAAAAGGCATTGATCCCAATCAGTCTCAGATAATAAATCGCGTATAAAACATCAAAATCTGGAATATTTAGGTGGACATAGATTCTGACCCGAAGATACCTAAAAAATGAGAAGGAGGGAGATTGAATTTCTCAGAGAGTTGCAGTGGTGTAAAGTAACAAATTACAAATATTTAAACTACTGAAATTGAGTAGTTTTTCTCAGAAATTGTAATTTACGAAGTAGTTTTAAAAATATGTACTTTTACTTTCCCTTTTTAGTGCAGTGTTGGTACTTTTACTCCACTACTTTCCTTCAACCTGCAGTCACTACTTTATTATTTCCTGTCTATGGGAGTTAGAAAAATTAAGTCCTTCAATTCCCATTCAATTAAATTGCAAATAGAAAGTAAATCACATCATTCTGAACTACCTTAAGGCATACAGCAAACTGTTTGAAAGCATTAAAAGTGTTCAAGAAAATGCTTTACATGCAATGACCCAGAGACTGTTTGGACTGATGAGAAGATGACAGATGTTTGCTGTATGATGACCGAAATAACCTTAAACAAAAACTAAATGCACTACAGAATGTTGATCCATTGCTCAATAACTTTATTTGTAAGATAGGGTTTACATGCAAGATTGAAACAAATAGGAGTAAGTAATTTGGTTACTTGTTTTCTCTTCTAATTTGATACCACATTTTGATAGAATTATTAAGAATGAAATTACTTTTAGGATCTATGTGTATCTTTTAAGTAAAAGTAGTTCAAAACTATGGTTAAACCTTGGTTAGTGTTGCGAAACTTAGGTTATCATGCCATAACCTAGCAAAAGTGTTTATGATCGTGTGACAAAGTGAACAGCAAACAAAGAAAATTTATTTCAAACTAAATATGGCAGGTACAAGGGCATAGATTTGACATGAGATGGGCTTTGAGGAGGTATACATTTAGAGAAA
Organism: Danio kyathit; assembly: GCA_903798195.1. Classification (NCBI taxonomy): domain Eukaryota; kingdom Metazoa; phylum Chordata; class Actinopteri; order Cypriniformes; family Danionidae; genus Danio; species Danio kyathit. The sequence goes on from LR812526.1 coordinate 27,013,626, forward strand.
TTTGAAGAGGTGTGTGATGCAATTCAACTGTTTTATCCAGATTATGGTTCTCATAACCATGGAGGCCAAAATCAAAAGTGTATTTCGATTAATTGCACACCCTTGGTTAATAGTATTAAAGTGAACTCGTAGTGAACTTGACTTTATGCACCTGTGGGTTACTAAGGGTCGATTAAATTATTTGTAGGGACATTTCAGTAATTGGTGGATATTGGTGTGGACACGTCCCCTCCATCCATGCCAATTCTACGCCCTTGGCAGGTAATAATATTTTACGCCGCTTCATCATGCATGTCTTATGAAGTTTGAACCCTAACCCTAATCCTTTTCAAAAATCCTTGTGGGATGGGAAAAAAAGCAAAACTACTTCCAGAACAAACACTTCTTCTAAAAAAAGTGCCAGCACCTATACACTCTGTGGAATCTGTGTAAATATATTTATGGTCAGGATCTTTAATTCTAAAACTATCATGTTTGTTAGAATTTTCAAAGAAAAATGTACCACAAAGACAAACAGTTCTCAGCAGTTCACCTTTAGGAGCATGATATAGAAGTCTATTTTACCTCTGACATTTAGAGATACAATTTCACTTGCTGACTTGAAAATAATAATTACCTTTTGCAACTTTGATCCATAATGCTTGCCCTCGTCTATTAGCACAGGGGAGATAATACAGTGCCACAGACATGTTCCGCTTCTTAATTGATGGCTTTCTATGTAACCATGACAACCAGCATAGATGGACTGTCGTCACTAAGGCCGATCTTGTGTCAAATTTATCCATCAGGGAAACATCACAGTGTAAAATGGCTGGTATCTGGTTTTGTGTACGTGAGGTCAGAAGAAAATTATTGTAATTGGTGAATCTGAACTCACTCAGGAATAAAACACAGACTCGAGGGAATAAACATGTATAGGTGTGAGTCACATCAGAGATTATTGGCATGTTTTCCATTTGTGAGTTCCTTTACATAAAAGCATCTGCTATATCCGTGACTATTTGTGCTGCCAGCTTTATTTTAAACCAAAATGAATGATGGAGACCAATATCTCACACATGGAGGTAAAGAGAGAACATTTAAAATGGCTAACTTCATTTTGCTTGTAAATGTGATTTGCATATAAAAATGTCTCAGAAATACTCGCCGGCCACTTTATTAGGTACACCTGTCCTACTGCTCATTAACGCAAATTTCTAATCAGCCAATCACATGGCAGCAAACTCAATGCATTTAGGCATGTAGACATGGTCAAGACGATCTGCTGCAGTTCAAACCGAGCATCAGAATGGGGAAGGAAGGTGATTTAAGTGACTGAGTGTGGCATGATTGTTGGTGCCAGACGGGCTGGTCTGAGTATTTCAGAAACTGCTGATCTACTGGGATTTTCACGCACGTCTCTAGGGTTTACAGAGAATGGTCCAAAAAAGATAAAATATCCAGTGAGTGGCAGTTCTGTGGGTGCAAATGCCTTGTTGATGTGAGAGTTCAGAGGAGAATGGCCAGACTGGTTCCAGCTGATAGAAAGGCAACAGTAACTCAAATAACCTCTTGCTACAACCGAGGTATGCAGAAGAGCATCTCTGAATGCACAACACGTCCAACCTTGAGGCGGATGAGCTACAGCAGCAGAAGACCACACCGGGTGCCACTCCTGTCAGCTAAGAACAGGAAACTGAGGCTACAATTCTCACAGGCTCACCAAAATTGGACAATAGAAGATTGGAAAAACGTTGCCTGGTCTGATTCGTCTCGATTTCTGCTGCGACATTCAGATGGTAGGGTCAGAATTTGGCGTCAACAACATGAAAGCATGTTGAAAAACTGTTTTTTTTTTTTAATGTTACAATGAGTTCACTGTACTCAAATGGCCTCCACAGTCACCAGAGCTCAATTCAATAGTGCACCTTTGGGATGTGGTGGAATGGGAGATTCGCATCATGGATGTGCAGCCGACAAATCTGCAGCAACTGCGTCATGTCAATATGGGGCAAAATCTCTAAGGAATATTTCCAGTACCTTGTTGAATCTATGCCATTAAGGATTAAGGCAGCTCTGAAGGCAAACGAGGATCCAACCCAGTACTTGTAAGGTGTACCTAATAAAGTGGCCGGTTAGGGTATGATACACACTTAAAATTATTTTTGCTACTTGTTCAAACTACTTATTTAAAATGAGTTGAGTCAGCATAATTCTTGAGTTTATTTAGGGACAACTTAATTTTTTTTGTTCAATCTACTTAAATTTGTAAAAACAATTAAATTAGCTTAATTTGTGTTGGGACAACATTAAGGAATTGTGTGGAACCCAGCATGTTTCACTGTCTATGATTTCATGGAAATGTTACATTTTGGCAAATTGGCCCCGCCCAAACTTCTGCAGAACCAATCATTGTGCCTCACGCTGTTTTATCCACCTTTTTTCCACAAGTAAATGCAATACTTTCAAATAGTATGCGAGAACGTTTGGCTAGTGTGTCATTTATTTACATGAAGAGGATGACTTTGATTACCTATACTGCAGCCAGCCACCAGAGGGTGCTAAAAATGTTTTGGCTTCATTTTTCAGGATGTGTGAAGCACATTTGAGTGGTGTTCCAATTAAGAGGATGCATCCTTTGAAGGTTGCATTAAAAAGAGAATTGCATCATTGTGTTGCAACAAAGCCTGTGCCAATTCAAAGGCTCCTTCAAATGCAAGCTCGATTGCAGTTTTCATTTTTTACATAATGAAGAATAGATGAAATGCAAGCTGCTGATTTTTAGAGAATATGGCAAAAGACTTACCCTGTTCTGTTGATATCAGCTCTAATACACAGTAAATCGTTTGAAAGAGAGAACGTTGACTCCTTAGAGGGATTTTTTTTCATCTATTTAGGGCTGCACGAAATTGAAAAAATCTAGCATTTTGATGTTTTTTTTATTTTGCAATATATATTGTGATATGAGTACAATTTCGCCAGATAACTTAATATCTCTATTTGGAAAGAATTTATAATGTTATATAGATTGGGATGATTCTGTAGTGGGAGTGAATCTCCATACAATCTAATAAACAAGCTATAAACTTTTTGGGGTTCCCTGACACATTTTGTTGTGATCTGTGCTATTTGCAGTGCATTTGTGTATTTGCACGTGTTGTGAGTATTTTTACGCATAAAAATCTATAAATACAATAAAGAAAAAGATACAATTGAGATAAAGGGTTTAATCGTTTTCCGAGTCCAACAGTATTCAAGTACAGTAAATGATTGATAAAAATAATTCAATCAAATTAATCGTTGTTAAAGTCTCAAATGGTGCAATTTCTTATGCCTGAATGCTTTTAAAGTCATTATACAGTCCCAGTTATCAAAAACACATGCAAATGATGAATTATAATACAAACTCAACGTTGGATATGCTTGCAATATGACTACTTTGAATGCTCACATTGCGATATCGATGCTGAAACGATATATTGTGCAGCCCTAATCTTTTTAAACATTTAGATTATTTTTTGTCTTTTTTACTAATTTTAGCTTTAAATTATTTATTTTATTTATTTATTCTTTTATCAGAGGGATTTTTTTGAGGGTATAGTTGTAAGTATGATTGGATTCATGTTGGCATTGTATGTATCACAATGTATCTTTTTTTGTGGGAAAGCAAGAGTTGGTTTAAACTAAGACAATCTGTAATTTTTCATTCTGCTTTGCATACTACTGTGTGTGGTCTTGTTTAATATCAGTAAATAAAAAGGGGGGGGGGAGAAAAATATGGCATATTAACCCTTTTTTAAAGAAATACAGTTTAGCTTATAATGATACAAATTCTATAAACACTTAAACATAAATGACAAAGTTCAGTAAAATGTTTTCTGTTGCTTTTCAAGATGTAGGCTATATGGCTTGATTGTCCAATTTTACAGTACTGGTTCAGCCTTTACTGATCGGGTGTGCCTTGATAACCAATCACATCACAGCTTTTACCTCACCGAATCGGAGTTGTGAAACTGTCAGTCGCTATAGAATGGGTATGAAATGTATCCTTTATGCAATAAAACTGTCTTCTCTTATAAAACAGCATATTCTCAAATGAATCTAATGAAATTTAAAGGCAAACATAGCTTTTTATTAATTAGTTTTTATGTGTGATGTGGTGGTAGGTTTTTCTTCTAGAAATGTACAAATTCACAATTTACTCATTAATTCACCGAAACATAAAATAGCTTTCCAATGTACCTTAACATCAAATGTATGTTTTACTGATTTATTTAGTTGGTAGGGTGGTTTGTTGGTTATGATCCAAAAAGCATTCCACCTACATCTAAGGCAGGGGTGTTCAAACTCAGTCCTGGAGGGCCAATGTCTTGCTGAGTTTGGCTCCAACTTGCTTCAACACACCTGCCAGGACGTTTCTAGTATATCTAGTAAGAGCTTGACTAGCTGGTTCAGGTGTGTTTGATTAGGGTTAAAGCTAAACATTGTTAAAGCTAAACATTGAGCATTTACCAAATTATCCACCAGGGGGAGACATTGATTCTGAGAAGTCTGTGTTATAGTGTACTTGGTTTACACACTTTTAATTTTTGGATATAATGCAGATAAATTTTTATTTTAATATGACATTTTTGATGCATAGTCAGCATTTTCAGAATATATCTGGGAGACAAAATGACAATGGAAAGAAACCATGTAAGTGAACAAGAAGAAGGGAGGAAGTACAAAAATCTTAGTTCAGCTTTCTTGTATCAGATCATGCTTCTGGTAGAGTGGATTAGACCTCAGACAGAAAAAGGAGAGCCTGTCAGGCAGCCTGTTTGTCCCATGGCCCAGTGCTAATGGACAGGCTAATATGGGCTGTAATCCTTACATGGGTGGGTAAATAATCCAGACCTGCTCTTTTCAATGCAGAGCAGGTCTAGACCGCTTTAGCACCTATTTAAACTGTGTAATGTGACTCAGAGGAGAGACAAGCATGAGAATCCTCCTTTAGTAAACATCTAGACACAAAATCCGTGTAATCTAAAGGAAACTGAGGTGTAGAGAAGTAAAAACCCTAAAACATTTAATGCTGTGTTCAGTAGCTTGCTTGGTGTCTTTTAAGGTGATGGAAAGTGTGTGTGTGTGTGTGTGTGTGTGTGTTAGTGGGTGAATTGTGGGAGGAGTAGAGAAGGTGAGGAACTCATCAGAAACCTGTTTGAATCTGACCTTTCTGCATTAATGAAATGTCATAATGATAAAAGACAAGAAATGCGTGTGTGTGTGTGTGTGTCAACGTAGGGCCTGTTCGTGAGTTTCAGGAGAATGTGGACCTAGTTGTGTACGTTTTACGCCATCTTCCACTTTTTCCCTCCTCTCTCTCTGTCTTTCTTGATGTAATGAAAGGTTGGAGATGCTGAAGCTCCATCTCTCATCACTATTCAATGCTCAGCTTCATCGCAGATGCCTGGAGACCAGGACTCCTGCCAGACTGTCAAGCTAATTACATTCAGTCCTTTCACACTATTCAGAGTACTGTTTGATAATTAACATTTTCTGAGAAGTAGAAGAAAATATAACATTGATACTGATAGTTGATCTCTAGTTGCATGTTGTCACAGCTTAAAAAGTGATGTCGTAAAGGAACAGTTTAGCTTCCCCAAAGAGTCTTTATGGTAAATTGTTCTTAAATTAACCTTATTTTCTTAGTTTCTAAAGCTTTTTAATAATATAAATAACCCTTTTCCACCTTTTATGGAATGATAAAGTTTTATAGATGATAAAAGTTGAACCATCAATTTCAATGAAGAACTGTTATTTTTAGACTAAAAAATAATCAACGCTTTAGTTGAAAATATTTATAATGTCTCCTATTTAAAATTTTCAAGTCATTTTTCTTGACTTTTAACCAAAGTTTTGTGAGTTTTTTCAGGCTATAAGCAGCATAAAGACAAGAACAAGTGTCTGTTGAAAGATAAAGCTGGAAGAAGACAGAAGGCCCTTGTGTCTTTTGCAGTCGTCTCTGTCTCTCGTGTCAAAGCCTTGTGGTCTGACTTGCGTCACCTGGTGGGTCTGACCATCTATTTTTAGATTAACAGTTTTATATTGGTTATTTTATGCATGATTTTCAAGCTGAGACATTATGATATATTTATTGCACCTTTTTACTTGATAGTGTCTTTAGCATGTTACTAATTTTTGCTGTGCTTTAGGACACCTATAGAAGTAGGGCTTCACGATTGTGGCTAAAATGAGAATCATGATTTTTTTTTTTGCTTAAAATAATGATCACGATTTTCTCACGATTCTGTAAATGTAAAATAAAGGTTAATATGAGTATTATAAGTGTTATTTCTCAAACATATGGTAAAAAACTATAATAATAATATTATGCCTATGTAGTATCTACTGTTGGCTAAAATGCTAAATTTTGTATTAACTTGGAACAGTGGAAATGAATAGACTTGTTTGGGTCGTTAATCCACAGGAAAGTAATTACATCAGAATACAACTATTCTCTCTGTTGTAAACAGTGTGTTAGCTCACATGTAATTTCGCAGCCGCAAATACGTCATTACATGAAGACAGAAATAACATTTTTGAGGTGAATTATTAACCTTATAAATACAATATGCTGACTCTTTCAACACCATTTGGAGGTGTGAAGACTTGTAAAACAGCCTATCTTCTTCTCTCCTGAACTTGAAAATATAATTGGCTGAATCGCAGAGATGCTGGATTAGGATTGTGTGGGGGGTTGAATCGAGGTCACAATCTTTTTTCGATTAATCGTGCAGCCCTGCCTAGAAGCCTCCAAAAGCCCTTTTTGGTGCTAAATAGATGCAGACACATTTCGTCAGTCGGTCAGCAGTCTGGGCCAGCTAACGCTCCAGGAATCTCCTGCGTGCTCAGGGCAACAAACCAACCGAACCAACAAACCCACCAAAACATACAGCACACAACATGGAGATTCGCGTAAAATCACATTCATTTTAAGTTTTCTAAAAGATGTTCTCATTATATCTGTCAGTGCATATTCAACATGTTATGATGCAACAGATGTTCATGATTTGTCCCCATATGGCTTCTTCTTTCCCATCATCCACGAGGTTGCCTTGTACAAACAGAGATCCTATAGGACACACAGTGGAGGATTGCTGACTCATGTTGAAACAATCCTGCCTCAAAGGGTCTTACCCTTGAGGAAAGCACTGAACCCATAACTGCTCCCTGGACACCTCAGTAATGGCTGTGTGTTCTCTACTGTGTCACTTTACATGTCACTCATACTCACTCACTTAAAAAAAAAAAGTCAAATTAAAATTGTCATCATTTACTCTCATGTCGTTCCAAACCCATAAGACTTTTGTTCATCTTTGAAATTCAGATGAAGATAATAATAAGTCAAAACTAAGAGGTTTCTGTCCCTCCACTAAAAGTGGTTTTGTCTGAAGCTTTGTCACCAAATCATTCATTAAGAGATCAAAAAATAAATCTGTATCGATTAAACCATTAAAGTCTTCTAGAGAGACATGATTATTTTATACAATGAACAGATTTATTTTAGGCTTATAAATTGTTAAATGGCAAACAATGTTTAAAGCATTTCAATTTGTGCACAGAAGCAGCAGCATGCTTGCTTGATGCTCAAGAACTCAGTCTTGCATGTCACACAGTTTGAGCTTCAGCAAGAGCCAACAAGGTTGTTAATTGGTTTAAGATTCAAGTAAGTTTTGCTGAGCAGTTTTTTTTTTTTTTTTTTACATTTTTTTCAAATGTTCTAAAGAGGGTCAAAAATCTCAGATTTAATTCACAATATTTTGTGCACAGTGGGTAGCACAATCGCCTCACAGCAAGAAGGTCGCAGTTCGAGCCTCGGCTGGGTCAGATGGTATTTTTGTGTGGAGTTTGCATGTTCTCCCCGTGTTGGTGTGGAATTCCTCTGTGCGCTCCGGTTTCCCCCACAGTTCAAAGACATGCGCTATAAGTGAATTGAATAAACTAAATTGTCTGTAGTGTATGTGTGTGAAAGAGTGTGTATGGGTGTTTCCCAGTGTTGGGTTGCGGCTGGAAGGGCATCCGCTGCATAAAACACATGCTGGATGAGTTGGTGGTTCATTCTGCTGTGGCGACCCCTGATTAATAAAGGGTCTAAGCCGAAAAGAAAATGAATGAATGAATTTTCAACACTTAAAGGGTAAAAAAAATGTTTAAGTGATAACGAAATTGTTGCTTAGTAGAATTAATTTTTTTAACAAGCTTTAATGTTTTTTAGAACCGGGGTTTTCAGGCTCAGTCCTCAGGGGTCCACAAGGGAGTGCCAGTGAAAATGTTGAGGGGAAATGTTAATGTTATGTCAAATAAGTAATCATTTAAATAACAAAATCCAAAATAATTTTAAAATATAAATAGTTTTTCCAGCTTTTTATTAAGATGAATAGACATGCATTAGTAAAAAGACTTCTAAAAACAAAATGCATTAAAAAATTATTTAATAATTATAAAGTAAATAAATATAAATGATACAATTGATCAGAATTTGATTACAATAAATAAATCAATTAATGGTTGCAAAAAAAGAGTTTTACAAGAATATCTAAATTTCTATCCTTTTCCAATGTAAAAAATGGTCACTGGTTTAGAACACAAATTACTTTCTAATATTAAAGAAAGTTATTTAGGTTTGAAATGTGTTGTTAAACAGGTCAATTGTAATTTTAGTTAAATACATGACTTTGTATAGGATTTTTTTTTCAGACCAAAAAAAAGACAAGTAAGTCTAATTTTTGGTAATGAACTGACCCATGTTTGTTTTAGTGAACATGAGTTCTCATCTTCATGCATGGCTGCAGACCCTGAGGGTCAAAATCACTTCAAGCGCTGTCATTAAGAGTTTGTTGATGAAATCAGCTGATGCATGTTTCTAACAGCATGTGCATTCAGTTGTATAATTCATGTTCTAAACTTCATTTTTTGCATTGTAGCTCTTATAAAATCACAATTATGTTCTACATGATTATAAACTATGCAAATACACACTGTAAAACCCAACATTCAACTTTATCAAATGAAATGAGAGTAGTTAACTCAAAATGTACTGAAAGTTAATTCTACTCATTTGAAAAGAGTTTTGAACTCAGTGTTGAAGCCAGGTAATGAGTTAATAAATACCTCATTACTTCAACTTAGAGTAAGTTCACATTACTCATATAGATTAGTTTTGAACTCGAATGGTTTATAGCAATCGGTTTCCTTAAACGCTTTGAGTTGCCTTCACTTATTGAGTTTTAGTACTAAGTTGGTTTGAGTTCACTTTATTTATTGTTTTTTTTTTTTTTTGTTTTTATAATTTTTTTTAGGGGGTTTCACCTTTTTAATGGACAGGACAGTGGAGATTGACAGACAGGAAAGTGTGGGGAGCAGAGACAGGGGAAGGATCGGCAAAGGGCCTCGAGCCGGGAACCGAACCCGGGTCGCCGCGAGCACCTAGGCGCTATGTGTCGACGCACCAACCAGTAGGCTATTGGCGCCGACTATTTATTGGGTTTTAAAGTGCTCAAATTGCTTCGTTGACTCAAATGGGTTAAGTTCACAGTACTCATTAGGATTAGTTTTTGAACTTAAATGGTTTGTTGCAATCGGTTTCCTCAAATGGTTTGAGTTACCTTAACTTATTGGGTTTTACAGTGCAGGCTTGCATGGAAACCTGTTTCAGCCTCGAGACAAACCAACGCAATCTCACGGCAATTCGTAACTTTTTGATTTAGTGGCTAATTCGTATGAATTCGTACCATGTAATTAGTACAAATTAGTACAATTTGCTCATCACCCAATGAAGGTTGGGGTTAGGGGTGGGGTTAGGTGCCACGCCTCCTTTTTTAAATCGTACATTTTCGTGCGACTGAACTCGTACGAATTAGCCACGAAACTGACAAAACGTAAAATACTTACGTTTCCTCGTGAGATCAGGCTGGACAAACACATAAAAAGGTCATTTCGATTTAATATTTTTATCTCCCAACTCACAAATTTTGAGCTTTTATTTCAGTTTTTTTTATACTCCCATAAAAAAGCAGTTCCTCACAGTAAAAACAAACTAACAAACAAACAAAAAAGTAATATATATGCAAGATAAAAACTTGGAAGTGCCAAAAAAAATCTGAATTTGAATCTTTCTTATAGTTCTGATTCTCTTTAATGTTTTAGTTTATAACTTGTAAAACTTTTTTTCATGGCAGTAACAATCATTCATGGGATTGTATGGATGAGCCAAAAGATTTAAAGAATTCCTCACAAATTTTGTGAAAACTTTTTTGAAGCCCTATAGTAGTAGTAGAAGTAGTAAACTTTATTGAAATTTGTTATGGACATCATCGTATTGCTGCAGACATTTCATAAAAACAAACAATAAAAACAATACAAAATACAGTAATTAATTCTAATGCTAATTATACTGAAACTGGTACAAATGATTTCTTATATCAGTTCAACCTACACTTAAGGGATTCTATATCTCCTACAAGAGGGAAGCAGTTTATAATGTGGAAACAAAAAATGAGTTGGATCATTCAGAATCCTAATTTAGGACACAATTCTCATAGTGATTTAGTGATATCAACAGGTGTGTGGAAGGATTTACTTTTAGGGTAGAGTAAATGACCACTTTCAGATCAAATAAACGCATAAAACAGGCATAAATAAAATAAACACACTAATAAAAATGACAGCCAGCATGTTGTTGTGGACACTGAAGCATCAAGAGCTACAGCAAATGTTCCTGACAGTAGCTCTTTGCTCAGAATGTCGGTGACCTATGTGTAGTGAGCCCTTGTGCGAGTGCTCTACTAAGTGTGTATATGCTTTGTGTGTGTGTGTGAGAACCATGTTGGAGCGATTTAGCGAAGCAGCGTAGCGTGCAGTACAGGAGTGATGTGGGCTGAGCCGACCTGACCGAGCCCCGGCCCTCCACTAATCCTGCCGTTTTCAGGAGCCCTGGCCCGTACTTGATGAGCTTGGGTAAGAAAAGGGGCAGCTCTTTCTCCCGCTCGCTTTTCCCTCTTTCGCTCCCTCTCGCTCTTTCATTCTCTCTCTCTTTTTCTCATGCACCCCCCTCTCGAACCCCAGCCCTGCCTGGAGCCAGTGTGCAAATGAATGAGTTCCAAGTGTTTACTCAGCAGTTCTGTCTCTCTCTCTCTACCTATTCCTTCACATCTCTCTCTCTCTCTCTCTCTCTCTCTCTCTCTCTGTGTGTGTCTGTCTGCTCTGACAGATTGAGCTGAATTTCAAATAACTTTTAACATAAAATGGTTCAGCTAACTGAAAAGGTTACAGTTAGATGTATTTATTTTATTTTAGTTGTTGTGTTTGGAACGCTCAGGGTTAAAGTTTTATAAAAGGTATTTTTGAACGTAAAAGGGTGTAAAAATTCTAATGTAAAAACCTGTTAGTTTATCATTTGTTGTAGAATTTTCTTATTATACAGTGAAAACCTGAACTAATGGGAGATTTTATATCATTTTACAGTATCGTTAAATGTATTTTATGTGAAACAGAATACGTCATATTTTGATTTACATTGAAAGATACAGTATATACATTTGCAGTGGGTACACTGTAAAAGCCAGCAGTCAACGTTATCAAATGAAACAAGTGTCGTTAACTCAAAATTGACTGAAAGTTAATTCTACTAATTTGAAAAGAGTTTTGAACTCAGTGTTGAAGGTAATGAGTTAATTAAATACCTCATTACTTCAACTTAAATGGAGTAAGTTCACAGTACTCATATAGATTCTTACTCAAATGGTTTGTTGCTATCAGTTTCCTCAAACAGTTTGAGTTGCCTTAACTTATTGGGTTTTACAGTACTCAGTTGGTTTGAGTTCTCTTCATTTATTGTGTTTTACTGTTCAAATTGCTTCGTTTACTCAAATAGATTAAGTTCACAGTACTCATTAGGATTAGTTTTTTAACTTAAATGGTTTGTTGCAATCGGTTTCCTCAAATGGTTTGAGTTACCTTAACTTAATGAGTTTTACAGTGGATAGATGGCTCACAACATTTTTAAAATTGAAATTATTTACTTTATTTGTCATCATTTATGTACGTACATTAGGGTTTTATGGCATATTGTTCACTTATGTTTATGCATTATTTTAGTGTTGTGTTTGTCCATGATGATGTTTTGTTTCTGTGTGTTTGACACATTATATGGACCATTTATACATGGTAATTAGTACTTCAGTTTACAGTAATGTGTTGGACTGGTTTAATATGAGACTTTCTTTTTGGCATTTTTCTTTTTAAGGTGCTCGCAAGTCTGTTATAAAGTGAATTTTGATAATTGATTTATTAATGCTGTTTTTTTTAAGGATTTGTTGTTGTTGCTGCTTCCAAACTTCTATGATAAAGCAACCAAATATAGCTGCCTATTTATTAAATATTTTTAAGAATAATGACAATTGCACATTTCACAAACCACTTTCACAAAGAAATGAAATTATTGTTTTTTTATATATTAGATTTTTGTGCAAATTTGCATAATTTAAAATGCCTAATGCAAAGGCCTTCATACATTATAAGGCTTAAATGGACAGTTCACCAACTCATCACTATCTCATGTCTTTGCACAACAAACATGGGAGAAATAGTTTTCCAAAACATGCAGTTTTTTGTTTAATATAACATTTAGTTTAAAAGCCATTCAAAAATCATGTTAAAAATGAATAGTCGTTCATTTAATCAGTCTAAGACAGAGATGCCTAAACTAGGGCCCGCGAGACAAAGTTGGCCCATGATAACCTTGGATTTGGACCTCCATCCCATCTAAGAAGAGAGGAGAATGATGGGAATGGTTTAGAGATGGTCATTTCTAATTTAATGTAACCTTTTATGTGTTTATTTAATTGTTAAACTACAGAAAACAGCTAACTGAAATTAAATGTTTAAATTTAAATGCTGTAATTTAATTTAACATGTACATGCTGTCACCCGACAGATAGAGGACAATGCAAAGGCAGATTCTGCTTGACTAGTGTATTCAGCGTTGAACTTCACTGTGTTATAAATGTGATTGTTTTTATTGCAATAAGTTATAATAAAAACGTTATACTGCATTAGGTAATATGATTTAAAGTAAGGTTTTCAATTTATTTTGAAATATTTTGAAACAAATTAGAAAATTACCCATGGGAAATTTTCTGTAAAAAGTTTGGTATATTTATCTTCAGCCCACAGCTCTCAATGATGTTTGGTTTTGGTCCTTCATCCGAAAACGTTTTTGGGCATCCCTGGTCTAAGACATCATGAAAAGCTACCTTGGTCCTGGAGCAAACTTAATTTATTGCCCATACTTGATTATTTCATTTTTTCATAGTGCGGTTAAACCTCAAATTCAAAACAACATTAAAAACACTTTTTTGAACAGTATGTTGAGTAGTAAAGAATCATTGTTTGATTTAAGTTATTATAAGATGAAGTTTATTTAAAAAATATTTGTGGCTTTCATGTAATATAATGGGAACACAGTGCACAGTGTTATCCATTCCACTAAATATTTCAGATATTTAGTTTAGCTCTAATAAATATATAAAAAATAACACAGTTCAGTCTCATTTTTAATATTAGTCAAGACCGTATGCACAAAAAAAGAAATTAAAGTTATATTACACTTTTTTATGTTTTTTATGCCTGAAACCTTACAGACCCCTATATAAAAGAACAAAAGTAAAAAGTTTGAAAGGATATAAAATAGATCAGAAATATAAGAATTTGCCATTTTTTCTGAGTGCAATACCTTTAAGCATCCAACTATAAGGTTTCCAGTGACTTTCATTTCATTTTTTTTGAGGATGCATAGAAATCCAGAGGAAACATTAATTTAAATCAGTATGACCTCAAACAAGACCCTTAAATCCTGCATCATTATATTCACCTTTATACAGTCCATGCCACATCGTTTACAAGTTAACTTAGGCACATTGTCATTACATCCCTGTGTGTGTGTGTGTGTGTGTGTGTGTGTGTGTGTGTGTGTGTGTGTGTGTGTGTGTGTGTGTGTGTGTGTGTGTGTGTGTGTGTGTGTGTGTGTGTGTGTGTGTGTGTGTGTGTGTGTGTGTGTGTGATAAGAGAGTAATATGATGGGGATTACGGTGAGATGGCCGGCCTGGGGCTGCTGGATATTGGGAGGAGGGGCTGTTTCCTGGCTGTAGCCCTTGTTTGTCTGCCTGACCTGGCAGCACTCGGGGCAGATCCTGCTTGGATACAACTCTGATCCCACGCCTGTCTGAAGCTGTTAGCCAGCCGCTCTGTCGGGCTAGCTGGGCTTAGCGCGTCTGGGCACAGGGAGGGGCATAAGCTGGGGCCGCCGCATGCTTTGTGCTTGGGCAGGGGTGAATGCTGTTCTGGCTCATGACTCTGGTCTTATTCATCCCACCATTTCTTTCTTATCAGTCAGAGCTCAGTACTGTCTGTCCCGTGGTTTTTCCCTCTAGTTTTATATCACTGTTAGCTTGGTACAATCCAAACATGCATTTCAAATCAGCTGAATGTTTGGAAAATTTACTTTCGGGGTGACTTTCTACCTTTTGACCTTCTTGTAGATCCTTGTGTTGAGAAGCAAAGCCCTTGTAATTCCCTAATAGGTTTAACTATTCATTTTCAGCTGAAGAGAATTTGTGCATAATGCTGTTGTCTTTCTGTAATTTGATCAGTGAAAGCCTGTGATGTGATGTCGTATTGGTGACCGCCGTTCTGTAGTCTCATTCTAGAGAATAAAAATAAACCAGTGGTATTTGCTTAAGATTCTGTAAAGCTTTCACAGCTCAATTGCTGTTTTTAAAGGCTTGTTGTTATTTTTCAATTGGTGGATTGAGAAGTAGTTTGGGAGGTCTGTTATGGCCTTTCTGTGTGTTGTTTCTGTCCTGGATACACAGTGAGTCCTGGGGAAACTATGAGATGGACAGAGCGAGAGAGCGAGAGATCAAAGATAGAGTTTGACTGAGCGGCTGCTGTTTTATTTTCTGTTTATAGTTTCTGTGCTGTTAGGTTTTACCTTGTTCAATTGTAGATTTAATTTGTTGGTTGGCGTTTTAAGTAAACTCAAAATTATGCAAAAGTGACAAACTGCTAAAAGTTTATTGCATTTTTGACCACTTTTTTTATTAGGAAAAATGTAAATATAAAACTAGATTCTAAGATGTTTAGAACATGGGATCATAACAATGATTGTTTTCATATTAAACAAAAAACTGATCAATGCTTAATGTTTCTTTTTTCTTTCAATGAGTTGACTTTTAAAACTAATGCTTTCTTAAAATGGGATCTGGCAAGGATACAATATAAGGACTATTTTTGATTTCCCAAAGAACTTTTCAGTTAAGAGATCTAAAAAGAATCCTTTATTTGTTAGCATGAAAAACATTTAAATGAACTAAAGCACCTTTTTTTCTGTGTTGAATAAACTTTAGAATTAGAAGCACTCCAGATATGATAGGCTTAAGACTCTTCGTGAAACGATTGATACTAATAAATAACCTTTATTTTTAATATATTAAAACATTTTGCTCTTAAGTGTTTGGACTTACAGCAATGAAAATTAAACCACACTGAACTGAACTAAACTGAACTTTGAAATTGAAACTCTGTCAGTCCAGTTTTCAGAGTTAATTTACTAAAACTTCTATCTTAAGCTGCTTTGACAATCTACATTGTAAAAGCGCTATAGAAATAAAGATGAATTGAATTAATAGTGTGATATAAAGAAAGACCTTCTCATTGAAACTATAGTTAAAACACAGTATTTAGACAGGTATTTAACCTCCACCTCTCCAACCTTTCCTGCCTAATCCTGTCACTTTTAAGACCCCCAAGTCAGTAGAGGAAGCCATTATGTAAGCCACTTTGCCTTATCTGATATCTAACAATGCATATTCCATTTAAGCTCACAAGTCAGTAGTGCTTCCATTGTGTTTATCCTTGCATTATAAAATAGGCAACTGTTAATGATATTGTATGTTTTAATGTTAAAGTATATATATATATATTTTTGTGTGTGTGTGTGTGTGTGTGTGTGTGTGTGTGTGTGTGTGTGTGTGTGTGTGTGTTTTTTCTAAATATAGTAATATAATATATTTATGTATTTTAAGGTTTTCTTTAGAATACTTAATTTTGTTGATCAGCTTTAGACTTTCAGTTGATTAAAAGTAATTCATGCCAACAAGTTGTTAGAGTAGATGTTTGCTTATTTTTTGTTATTTTGATGCTTTCCAAAAGACGTTCTACTGTGTAATAATAATGTATAAGTAATTTTTGAACATCAGCTCTTACAAATCAAGGTTCTGATGATTCCATTAAGAAACTTTTATTTGCAAAGAACTTTACCATTCCTTACCAAGGTTCTGTAGTGGAAACCAGTTCCTTAGATGTTTAAATAAGTTCAAATAAAAGTTTGTCAAACGATTGCTGCTGTAAAGAACTGTTCACAAAGTTCTTTGGTGAACCAAAATCGGTTCTTTTGTGGTAACCCTGCAAAACAAACTAACTAACTAAGCGAATAACTAACTTACTAATTAAATAAAAAAGAAAGAAAGGAAAAAATTAAGTAAAAGAAAAAAAAAAAATAATTATATATATATATATTTATTTATTTATTTATTTATTTATTTGTAGAATTAATATTCTAATGCTCAAGTTTCAATTGCTTTTGCTATAAAAAAACATGTATTGCGACCGTATTATCTAGAATTTTATTTTTTAATACTTTCTATGTAATTTATTCTTAACTTTTGGTATGTGGACTACAGGCTGGTTAACCAACGCTATCAAACGCTGATTTTTCTGTTCTTGCATTCCTTGTTAGTGAGGGGAGAACTGTGTCACCCAATCAATCGTCACGAGGCGACCCGTGTCGTCACACTGCCCGCTCTATAAAACTCCCCCCGTCTCACTCACCTGGCTAGACAAACACCTCTCTAATCGACAGCTGAGGATACGCTTACTTTGCTATTACTGCCTGTTTAGTTTAAATTTAAGATTATAAAATTCTAAAAGTTAAGCTTTAATAGACAACTTTTATGAATCTTGCAAACTTTTCATATTTCACGGGCATGTGCAACATGACGGCAGAGTCCCAGCACTCACCAGCCGAGGCGGCCAGTCCAGTGGTGGTGTCTCCAAACGTGAGTCTGGACTCCCCGGTTCCTCTTCCACCACTTGCGCTCAACCACCAAGCTCGAACCAAGGATGCCATTCTCATCAAAGCTGAGCCTCAAGGCAGCAGTCCAAACACGGACAGAGAGGAAGTTGTTTCATTGGGTCAAACCGAAGAACATCTGCCCGCCACTGGCAGCCGGCGGAGGAAAAGGCCAGTGCAGCGAGGTAAACCTCCATACAGTTACATCGCACTGATAGCAATGGCCATCGCCAATTCACCTGAGAGAAAACTCACCCTCGGCGGCATTTATAAGTTCATTATGGAGCGCTTTCCATTTTACCGCGAGAACTCCAAGAAGTGGCAGAACTCCATACGGCATAACCTCACTCTCAATGACTGTTTTGTGAAAATCCCCCGGGAGCCCGGTAGGCCCGGAAAAGGAAACTATTGGACGCTTGACCCTGCCGCTGAGGACATGTTCGACAACGGGAGCTTCTTGAGACGGAGGAAGCGCTTTAAGCGGACTGATGTCAGCACCTATCCAGGTTACATGCAAAGCTCCAGCGCTTTCACGCCCACACCTATGGGTAGACAGGCGTATCCCAACACCTTGTACCCGGGTGTGACATCTGGCTACGGGTCTCAGCTGGCTGGTTCTCCGCACCCGGCGATGCTGCATCACTATCAAGCATCGGCCGGGGTCACGCAGGGCCAGGCTAGGATGTTTAGCATCGATAATCTTATTAGTCAGCAGACAGTGATGCAAAGTGGAGATCTCAACTCGCAGTCTCTCGGCCTGGGTACGGGAGATTTGGGTACCATGACCTCCAGCTGCTCCGTAACCACCTCTGACCCAACCTGCTTTCAGACACAAGCGATTAATCCCACGAGCAACATGCTGAGCAGAAACACTGGGTCTCTCGCTTCAAATATGACAACCAGCTACACGTACCCGTCTCCGACTTCGCCTTCTCACCTGTCCGGTGTGACGCAGTCCGGCTTCTCCCCTGGAGGTTCACAGGTGTACTGCTCAGGGAACAGGATTTCGCTGCCGCCTGTGCGTTCTGGGTCCTGCGCAGATCACACAGAGCCCCTTTTAGGTCTCTCTGGGCCAGCGATGAATTCCTACAATAATTCATATATGAGACAAGCCAATTTTGCATCCGGACTGGAGCGATACATGTGAAAACTCGCGTTCGGCTGAATTTTACTGGCCCCGACATTGAGTTCTTGTTTTTGCTCTGTAATATAAGTTATGTAGCCTACTTGGCGGAGTTGTGTGAAAATATACCTTATGTAAAAATGAACAAGTACAGTTTTGTTATTGATATGTAGTTTGAAACATTGTTTGGCTATTTTATAGGCTGTATATCAGAGGACAAATGCACCTCTAAACAATGTAAATATTTTAAGCAAATAAATATTTTTTGTGTAATAAATTTTCGTTTGTTCTTTATCTTGACATTCTTTAAAAAATATTAGATTTTTTTAAATGCAGCAACAACAATAATATTATTAATAATAATAATAATAATTATTATTATTATTATTACTGCATTTATTTAAAATTATTATCATTATTACTATTATTATTATTATTATTATTACTGCATTTATTTGAAATTATTATTATTATTACTGCATTTATTTAAAATTATTATTATTATTACTAATATTATTATTATTACTGCATTTATTTAAAATTAATATTATTATTATTACTATTATTATTATTATTATTATTACTGCATTTATTATTATTATTATTATTATTATTATTATTATTATTATTACTGCATTTATTAAAAATTATTATTATTATTATTATTATTATTATTATTATTATTATTATTATTATTATTATAACAGGCAATAATAAACTACCCAGTCGCTAAATAACAAAAAATATAACTCTGTTCGGGTCATTTATTCATTTGTTTAATTTTCTAGCAAACCCATGGATGCCTATATTTTTAATGTGTTTAATGTAGTTATACATTTATTAATGTTATTTGGTTTAAGTTATTATTGTTAAGTCTTTGTCAAGTATTATGGATTGTCTTTATTAAAACTAACCTTAGTTAGCATACAGGTAGTGTTTTAGTCATATCAGATCAAATCAAAATTGTAGGCCCAAATTTTTCATAATCGTTTTAAACCCTGACATTTAACCCTATAAAATATCTTAAGCTATTTAAACATTTTATTTAGTACATAGTCACGAACGATTACTAATTTTGCTGGCAAGGGGGCGACATCGACTGGGTATTGAAATAAATGTCAGTTTCTGAAACACGACCTTTCACATAAAATCCACTAGATGTCAGTCACCACCAAGATAACCCTATTTTGGGTTTCCTATAGAATGCTAGGCAGTTCACCTAAAAAATGTAAATTTACTAACCCTCAAGGGAGGTCCAAATCTTTGTTTTTTTGTTTGTTTGTTCTGTTAAACACTAAAGAAAATATTTTAAGGAAAGCTAAAAACCTGTAAACCCTTAACATACCGGTTTTCAACATTTAAAAAATAATTTCTTATGAGTTCAACAGAAGAAAGAAAGACGAACTAGTTTGGAACAAGTGTAAGTAAATGATAGCCATTCACCCAAAACTAATTTTTTTATCCCTTTAAATGTATGCATGGATAAGCACACGTTATTGTTAAAAACGGATATTTTTTTCCGTTTTTTCGCATCAAAATGACAATTAAATGCGAAACGTTTTTTTTACTTTAATGCATTAATTCTAATCATTTTCAACTATTTGTTTTCTACGGTATAAATGATGTTTGATTTGTTTTCAAAGACGTAGCCCAGTGGTGCCATACAATGCATGAATTGTTTTTAAACTTTTTACTATCATTTTATGTTTAAATGTCAATTTTTGGAACCGTGTCATCTATATTTCAATTCAATGTATCTTTATTTCTATAACGCTTATACAATGTAGATAGTGTCAAAGTAGCTTAATCGTCGTTGTTTTTTCCTTTACATTTTCCCAATTTCAAAATGTTTATTGATTTATTTATCACGGCTTATAAAATGAATTGCAGTTTTATGTTTGCGGATTTTTAAAAATATTTTCATTAACTATTTTTTGATTTTTCAATGACATTAGTTCGTTCAGGAGTTTTGCACCTTTAAAGATGCACTGATTTGTTTATTGAAGACAACATTAGGCTTCTATGTCAAATATTGCCAAATAAATATGACTCAAATAAAATATACTCTAAATACAAGTATAATTTAGCTAGCCTATATTGAGAAACAGTCCTTGCTCTTATGGTGTTCCTACTATTTGCATCACAATTTATTTAGTTACACCGCGACTTTTTTTGGTTCGAATATGCTTTTCAGCTCCACAGTGTTTTAAATTTAATAAAATGACTTATATGTGTAATTTCTTGTTTGGTACAGCGTTAAATCGAAATTATTATTTTTATATAGGCACAGAGTTTATTGCAATCGATGGCTCCATTAAACCTTTTAGAACCATTGAATCTTTCTAGCACAAATGCTTTCTTTTGGAACCATTCCCCGGGTAAATAGAAATAAAAAAATTGTTCTAAAAAGGGTCCCTTAAATGTACTTTTGGGAACCAAAAATGGTAGTTCACACTTACATTAATGTAAAATCCCCTTTTGAATTTTGAACTTTTAGAGTGTATCATACACAGTATTACCGCAAGGTGGCAGTCTTGTAGTTAAAAACTCGTTACCGATATACAGTATGCTTTGCAGGGTCATTTTATTCCGTTGTCTGTCCTCAACACATCAACTGGTCAGGCCACTTAAAAGCGAAAAGAAAGAAAAAAAGGAAGAGAAGCCTATTTGTCAGTTTAGCCCAAAACCGACGGTGATTATCTGGTTATTTTTCAGGGTCGCCTGCGGTTTGCACTATGACATTTATGTTGTACAGGGCATACACTTCCAACTTTGGTCTGAGTGGGCAAAAGTATGTCACTAAAATTTATTCACTTAACACAGAGATGAGAAAAAAATAATATATAAATGAATTTAATTTGAAGAATTTTAGCCATGGAATGCAGAAATGTAATGTAGAATATTTGCTGAGACAAGAACTTGAGGTGTCAACTTGACCTCTGAATCTGAACTCTCACAGGCAGCTGTTCTGTAGTGTCACACATTGCTGGCACCTCCATCGTATCTAAAAGCAGTTCATGATATACAGTTTTGTCGTTTATAACCTTGTCCTTATTCAAAAATTCGAAAGCTTTGTTTCTCAAATAATGTTTGCCAGTTAGCTGTGTACATGTTACATATTTCAAGATTTGTTGGCTACTCTTAAACGAGTCATCTGATTTTTAATTCTCGAGATGCATATTTCTTTGTCTGCTTTAATTTAGTTTAGAAACAGGCATTTAACCAAACAGAATAAGTTCCAATGGGAAATGGGATAAGAGTTTTTTTTTTTTCAGAAAATATGGTAGCAAAGCAGGCAGAGCGTGAAATTTGGCAAATCTTATGGAATAGATTATAATCTCACCGAGATACAATGGGGTTTGTATAATAAGCATATAATGTAGAAGAATTCGATGACCGCGATTTGAGCCTTTCAGCTTGTCATCCATTTATAAGCAATGACGAATTCGAGCAGGTTGCAAATGGTATGTGTGTTTTTACATACTTTAGAAGAGTATGTTAGTTATGCAAAAAAAAAAAAACCTAAACCGAGTTTTTTTCCTGACAGAACATACATAAAACCCGTGAAAAGCGGCTAAAGGTGAAATTAAATTAAATAATCAGAATTATAACAAATAACACATTATCGAACCACGTTAGAACACGAGAAATTTTCAGCAACGCTGAGTTCGCAAATTTCGTTTTGATTTATAGACAAGTATAGCCAAGCTTATTCTTACCAAATAAATGTTACTATTAAAATAGCCAATGCACCTGTCGAGTATCCTACATTAATAACTTATTGATTCGTGCTGTTAATAAACTGCTAACGCATACAAAATATTAAAGCATAGTGAAATAAATATGTACCTTCAACTAAACCTAAATAAATGTAAAAAATTATTCCCCCTTATTCTTGCATAGACTATTTTCTTAATATTTCAACCTCATATAGCAAAACAGACGATTTAATGTCAATTCATTAATTTGTTAAACATTTCTTAAAGCAAAATATTTATTATTTACTTCTTATGATTCTATATTTCTTGCTTAGCCAAAGGAATAAACATTTATGGTAGCTTGTTTTAATTCACAATATGTTAATGCTTTTCTTTTCTTTCTTTCTTTCTTTCTTTCTTTCTTTCTTTCTTTCTTTCTTTCTTTCTTTCTTTCTTTCTTTCTAAAATTAGCCTATTTTTATCAAGTTATCTATCTAATATAGCATAATAACAATAAGAAATAATCTAACCATTTCATGTAATCTAATACAGGCTATATATTAAGATCCTATTGACAGTGATATGCTGTTAAAAATAAAATCTCTGAACAATAATAATAAATCTGTGTTTTAAAATGTCAAATTTTGTACTTTCTGTATTATTATAATTTTTTTTTTGGTAGTTAATTTCTAGCGAATATCCCTGATTATAGCACAGGGTGAGTTGACAACACGTACTTGCTGTCTCTCCTGTGCTGCTTTTCACGGCTGTAAACGTCCAGTAGTTCCTGGTTACTGACATGCTGGTCACGTGATTGTGGTGCCTGGATAAATAGTTTTTGGAAGCCGCGCGGGGGTATACTTGGAGGCTCATTCACGCACAGAGCAGCGACTGTACACGAAAACAAATGCTCGAATAATGAAAACTGAAAAGTTGTTACCGAATGCATATTCATAGTGCTACTTTTATGATTCAAAAGTTTGCATTTCACATGGATCAACTACTCGCTCCGTGAAAAGGAAATCCAGGTCTTAACCGAGTGTCCAGTTAGACTTGAAAGCGCTCTGAACTCTGGACAGTTTGTGTTATGCGAGCACGGTTTGATCCTTTTCGAGTGTTTTTCTTTCTTAATGTGCCTTTTCTATGCGGCTCCAGGACGTGAAGAAAACATTGGCTTCTGGAGGACGGGAGTTTTGTTGTCACAGAACATATAAGTGACTGAGAGGACACACCGCTACTCGAGACTGGACACGGAACGCGAGAAAGGAAGACAAAAAGACTTTCCAAGGATGACTCTGGGAACGGACATGTCGGACAGTTCTGCTCTGTCTGACGACGTGGACATCGATGTCGTTGGCGGGGATATTGTAAAAGAGGGTAAATATCTTCACCATCATCTTAGTTTTCACTTGGACAATGACTCCGATGACAATCTATCACAGAACGCGGGGGAGGGCGCAATATCTCCGGGTCAAAGCAGCTTGGACTGTCCGGCTGACAGAGTCGGGCAACGGGATGACAGCCGAACCGGTGCGTTGACAGGGGATAAACCAGGAAAAAATGCGTTGGTAAAACCACCTTATTCTTACATAGCCCTTATAACGATGGCTATCTTACAGAGTCCGAAGAAACGTTTGACTCTGAGCGAGATCTGCGAGTTCATCAGCAACAGGTTTCCCTATTACCGGGAAAAATTTCCCGCTTGGCAAAACTCCATCCGTCACAACCTGTCTCTGAATGACTGTTTCGTCAAAATACCCCGTGAACCCGGTAACCCGGGCAAAGGCAATTACTGGACCCTCGACCCAGAGTCCGCCGACATGTTTGACAATGGGAGTTTTCTGCGCAGAAGAAAGCGCTTCAAAAGACACCAGACCAATGAGATCCTTAGGGAAGCGGGGGGATTTCTACCTGGCTTTGGCTACGGACCGTACGGTTACAATTACGGCCTACAGCTGCAAAATTTCCATGCGCATCACCCCTATCACCCACACCACCCGGGAAGCGCGTTCCCTTTCCAAAACACACCTTGTACTCTACCAACACCTTCATCGATTTTCTCCACGCCACACAGCTTGCCTTCATTTTTAGGTACCGAGCTAAGAAAGCCTTTCTATCCTCAACTCAGCCCGACTCTTCCTGGTCTGGCTCCGCTCAAAACGGACACCAATGGTCCAAGTCGGCCTTCCTTCTCTATAGACAATATAATTGGTGCGGCAAGCTCACCGGCTTCACCATACACCACACAACCGGCTGGACAGGCTCAGATCTTAGCCATGCTGACTCCCACACTTGCTTCGGCCACGAACCACTTGAGTATAACGCAGGAAACGATGCTTCAGCCTGGCACACAGACTTTCTCGAGCAAAACGTCAAGCCTTAACAATTGCCATTTCTAGAGTGGCAACAAGTAGAAAGTGCAGCAGTCCGTTTAATATGGTTGTTCCGTCATTTGCTAAGGTAGGATTTACACTTTTGCAAGATTAAAATGTCGGCCGTTTCATGTTTCCGAATTCTTAAATAAAAAGGCTAATTAAGTATATTTATGAACTGTAAATATGTAAGATTTTGAAGAGAGAAACAGGCTGAAGAGAGGAACGTAAGTCCATGTAAATAGTAAGCTAAGATTTCACCTTTGAACGGCCAGTGGACCTTTGCCGTTTTGTCCAAAAAGTCAAATAGTTTGTACTCATTGACATGGAATTTCCTCTTTTGGTTGACTTAAATGAAGATTGTTTTAATTATTTTATTGTTTTGTATATTTTGTGAGTTTGTGAAAAGCACTGTCAGTACCGAGACTTAAAACTCAGGATTTACTTGTTTTGAAAGCACATTGCCAGAGACAATAGGGGCTGTAAATAGGTTAACGTCCCACTTCCCCTAGTTCTCTCAACAGAAGTGTACTGGTGAATTTTATTTTTATTTCTGTTGATAGATGATTATGTGGTTCTTGGTGTAAATCGCATTACCTCTTTCTGTCTGACTCTTGTGCATACGTTATTACATATTTCATTATTCCATTGAAAAAAATTATCTGTGAAAAGAATGTTGTTATATAAAGAGACGAAACAATGTCCATAGGTCATTTTTTGTTGTAATGGCAAGACAATAAATGTTTGTGAATTTTCAAGATGTTTTGCTTAACTTCTTTTCGCTTTATTTTTTTTTATCAGGCCTACCGGCTTACAAGCTAACAAAAGTTCTCTATGGTTTAAAGGCTACGTTTTTTAAGTTTAAACAAATATGTGAATTAGGAAAACATTAACCACAGTGTTTTGGTTTATTGCAATTATTTTTACATCTGCATATACTTGACTTATAAGACGTTTAAAAGTCAAAGAGCAATTACGTTTACAAAATGTTATGTTTGCTTTGCCACTACTTTATTTATGAATACTTTAAACTAAATAGTTCTTAAAAGAGAAGAAATCTAAATGTGTGACGTTTTCACACCAGTATTTACTACACTGAGGGTCCAAGGCACATGTTTCCTCTTGTGTGGCGCATTGAGCCTTGATAATTGACCAGTTTCTGGCAAATGACAAAGAGCTAAAGCAATGGGAACATCAGCGCTTGAAAGCCTATAATTGAATGTGAGGGTTCTACATGGATACCCACGAAGTCTTTTGAGGATTCGTTGCTAATTTGTGGTAGCATTTTTTTCATCTGGAATCTAATCCACAATAATGCAGCTTTTTGCCCATTTGTTGATGTTGTCACTGAAGACCTTGTCCCTAAGGCCTGAATGGGCGCCCAGCAAGTGGTCCCTAGCGAGAGAAGCCACACACATTTGCTTCTGAAAGGCTATCGTCTTAAAAGACTCTCGGTTGTCCGCTTTCATGTCATCTGTGTTGTCTTGAGACATGTACAAAAGAAGCAGCGGGAATTCACCGTAGAGCGAAAAACAGACTGATGAATCCATTTCAGAGTTGGCCGAGCGCACGGTACTGTTCAGGAGGTGGTATGAAAAAGCTGCCTTTATTTACTTGGTTCTTGCGTAAATGGGTAAATTTGCTTCGTGGGGTGTTTTTGACAACTGGTTGTTGGGGATAAAGGAAGGGTTGACTCACTCACCGTATTTTTCTCTCCATTTCAATCCCGCAAATCCTTTTGATGCGAATGCAAACATGTCGGTGGTGGTTGTAGCCCATTAATTTAAAACGTCACAAATTTTGTCATCTAAAAAACAGGCTTAAATATCGTGTCATATTTCTTAAGTACAAAAAACAAAAGTAGTATTTAAATTCTATTTTCCAAGCCCTTCCAGTCCACCAATCAAATGCGCGTGAAATCATCTCTCAAGTGTTCGTTTTTCTGCTTTCTGTCATAATAGTTTTATTATAATATCATATTAAAATCTTTTTAAAGGGGAGTGTAATTTATTTTAAAATACATTTTATTTTGTATATTTTTGTTTTGTGCTACTTGCAGAGTGTCTTAATAGGTAAATTACTGAATTATTATTACAATTTTACATGAATATGGAATATAATGGGCGGGAAAGGTAAAGGATGCTTAGTCTGAATAATAAACCAAGGCTCTTATAATTATAGATTCACAATCTTTTCTATAATAATAATAATAATAATTATAATTATAATTATTATTATTATCATCATAAAGTTACTATTGGGACACCAGGCTGTCTTGAAAGCAGAGGTCAGGAGCTTCTCTATTCAACAAGTGAAAAAAAAGACTGGGAGGAAGAACACTAAATGTTTTGCTGGTCGGAGGTGACAGAGAGCAGCAGAGAGGAAGGAGAATGACACAATAAGAGTATACTTTTGATCTGTATTTACCACAGCGTAAAAAAAAACTAGGGCCTATAATCGCGGCCTATGAATTAAATCAGGAGAAAAATCTCTTCAGCCTAACCACACTTGCTTACATGTGGTCGTGTTTGCGCCATGTCATAATTTACAGCTAATGAATTTGTGGTGATTAATTAAGTTTCTGAAAAATCGGCTCTTGATTAAAGGGACGAAATGCGAGATGGGCTTTATTGTGAAAAAAAGGATGTTCATCTTCTCTCTTGACGTTCAGTACTTCTGAGTCTTGTTTTGTCTCTCCATGAGAAATCACATCACTCTCCTTTAATCGGATCGAAAGTGTAAATCATGGGTTATGGCCTTAAATCCCACTAATTGCCCGTTCATTTCGCTTTCATTTTTCCGTGTGGCGCGTTACTTACACCATGAGGGACCACCCACGATTTCGCAAAGAGCAAGGCATATCTCTACTTATCTCTTCTATCGTTGTAATTTTAAAACGGATATCTCTAAAACAACTTCTGAACGGTGTTTTGTGTGTTCTTTGAATTTTTTTATTTTTTTTTTTGCGATGTTGTCAGCTTTTCTTGTCTGCCTTTTTTCAGCCTGGATATGCATCTGTTGCGTGAATATGATCTAAGTGTTGCGTGCAGTTAAATGTCTTTTCAATTACTTGTGTTGACAATTAGGTTTAAAGTTTAGGTTAAGCTTACATTTACTGATTATATCCGATCGACTTCCCCCCCCCACCCCCCCCCCCCCCCCCCCCCCCCCCCCCCCAAAAAAAATGTTTATAAACTAATCTATGTTTTTAAAGATTAGGGAAAAGTTTATGTTTTCAGTATTTATTTTAGGGAGAGATTGCGTGCAGGTTTCTTTTAAATTAGGATTATTTCATAATATAGCTATACATTTTTTTTGTTACATAGCACATGTTTATAGTTTCATGCATAATTGAATATTAATATTTCAATCATTCCTCAGTCGAAATGTTACAGGCACATTAGCAAAATGTAGTACTTTCATACCATTTTCATTTTAGAAATGACTTTCTCTCCATACGCATGAAACGTAATTATTAATTTTGGTTTTTAATAACAAGGTGTGTTTAATTTATAGGGCATTTAGTTGTGGAAAAAAAGTGTTCACATGCATTTTTTTTATTTAACTTTGTGACAAATAATGCATTAAAGCGTTTAATGCATTATTAAATGCATTATGGAGCGACAATTTTTGTAGTTTCATACAGCAAGCCTCTTAAAACATTCATTATAGTCAGTCAATAATAGTAGCTTATAAAATATTAAATATGGTTCGAGCTACATTTGTAATTGAGCTGCATTAGCCTATTGTTTTCTGAAAAATAATTTTTAATGAATATAAAAATGTTGGTTATGGTAAATTATTCTAATTTTTGTTGTTGTTGTTGTTTTTGTTGTTGTTATTATTATTTATAATAATAACAACAATAATAATTATTATAGATTTTTTTTTATTCTTTAGAATTATTATAATTTTAGCCTATTGTTTCCCTTGTTATTCGTGCTTGTGACGGATATACTTTTCCATGCCTAATATTAGTAAAGATATTGTTTCAAGGCTATAGATTAAATCTAATTTAGTTCCATAGTTATAATTAGAAAATTATGCATAGCGCTTTGATACAAAATATAGGTCTTCGGTACATGCACCTTAGATAAACTGGAGCACCTGTCGCAAGTAATCTAACTTATTAAATTGAGCAGTTGCTGCTGAACGCATGAGCATGTTTGTGCTTTCAGTACCAACTGCTCAATTTAATAGTTATATATTTTTATAAATGTATTTATCTCCGTGATATATCTGGTCCAAACATGTACTTTAATGCATCTGTTTTTTTGTGTGTGAATTTGGAGTGAGTTGTTCAAAATAATTATGCCTAAACCTGTGATGTTTTATTATTTTAAATAGGCCTAAAATGACTAGAAGTGATTGCGTTTCTTGATTGTTTTAATCGTCTTTCAGTTTTAGACAATTAGGCCTACATTCAACTTTTGCTGTTGTGTTTTTAAAATCTCTCTCTCTCTCTCTCTCTCTCTCTCTCTCTCTCTCTCTCTCTCTCTCTCTCTCTCTCTCTCTATATATATGTATATCTCTAACATATTATTTCATTTAAAGCGGTGAAATAAACATGATAGGAGCTCTCGTCCTCATTGTGAAGGAATGCCGGCGGCCGAGTCCCCTGACACCCTGGCATGAAGCAGAGATGTACGGCCACAATAAATTAGACCCTCCCTCCGCAGCCCAGCATCTCCCCCTCCGTGTTTTTCTAGCGCACCGAGGAATCCTCTGCTTAATTAATTTAGAATGTGTAAATAAAGCAGAGATACAGGCCTCCCCTCTTCTCTGGAAACAAAATATTAACTTTGGAAGTGTTCGCCCCATCGACTTCGACTCACTGAGACTCACTGAAGGACACCTGCTGTTGTGCTGCCATCCCACACACAGAGAAACACACGGGCATCACCGCGATGAGCGATTATTGGAGAATAATCTCAAATCTGTTCTGTCATCAGATCAGCACAATAGCTTCTATATATGACCTAAAAATGACCGCTCGACAAACGTGATGTATGGTCCGTTTAATGACAGTCTCTGTGGCACGATGCCCAAGTGATCCTCCCGTGCGTCTTCTGGGTTTGCCAGAAAACAGAAACACACACTCATCTCAAGATGTGTTGGGGATATCATCGAATCGGAGCCTGGCTTAGTGACGGTTTAGTGTTAGCGTTATGGAAGCCGAGGACTTAACTTGTGACCTACAAACTCTCAGTTTGATGGAGAGGGGCAGCTGTCGTCTGTCCGAGAGCATGCTCCCGTTATCCGGTCAGGAGGATACCACAGTTTCTCAAAAAAAAAAAAAAAAAAAGCGTCTAAACATACTCAATTTTAATTATTTTTCCCAAAGGTTTATTCACTTATTTTGCATTACATGCAAATCGAGTGCCACCAGCTCTCAAAATGACTTTTTTCACAGGCACATAATAACTAGGGTTCGCTTTTAGCAAGAACTAAACAAACTCCAACACTTTTCCAATTTAGAAAATTACATTTAAATACAGAGGGGTGCAACGAGGGTAGTGATTTTTCAATTTAGCAAGTCCCAAGAAACTATCAGCGACAGACTGAGAAAACTCTTAAGTGAAATGTGGGGATGTCGAGTCGCCTCAGATAACGGCATAACATTTCACATACAGTCTCTCTGTAGCACTCTGAAAGAAAGATTTTCCCTCAGTGTAAAATTTTGAGGTCTGTCTAAACAAAATAATGATCTTTTGGTTTTCGGGTCTAATCCAAACACGTTTCTCAACGATGAAGCATGCAAAGCTTTTCATCTTGAAATTAAAACTTAATTCCCGTGTCACGTTTAAAGGCTCCGTTTTCCACAGTAAAAGAAATTAGATACACGTCTATCCCTGGGCCAGGTGAAAGAGAAACTTTGTCAGTGTAGGCATTTCATATCTTCGTAAACCAAAGACTGTTTTCGGAAAGATTGGGAAAGTCCCGCGATAAAAATGAAGTTTACTATCCAGAGTGAAATGCGATCAGAGCGAGGTCGCGGGGCCAAACTTTTTAAGACTAATGTTTATTTAGAGAAGTGAGCGCTGTCTATGAGCCTCCCGCGCTCTCCTCGAGCGCAGCACTAATGTCTTTAGCAGAGCTGACCGGACCACCGCGCGAGCAGCTTTTTCCCCGCGTGTGCGCGCGAGAGCCTCTCCTGGCTACCGACACTGCAGCGGGAACCCCTCGAGGAGACTTGTGTGTCAAAAAGCGAGACGGACAAATCACAATATTTGGGTTCAACACATTTGCTATTTTGGAACTGTAACCGTTACGCAAATGAAGTTGTTTCAAAACCAATTGACCAGTTGATTTGATGCTTTTTGATAACAGATAAAAGCCTCCGTGTTTTTGTTTAACTCAGTGTGTGCGTTGTTTGTAAGTAAATCGATGCTCCAGTGAACTCTTGTGTTTTCTTACAGTTTGTAAAATTGAATTAGATACGGTTAGGAATCTGACCTCGTAGCAGACCCGCACATATTTCCAACTCCCAGGTTCGTCGTGTTTTGGGGTGTTTTGTTTGTTCAGCTGGAATGGCCATCAAACAGCCAGTCCGTGTCTTCCGCGTCGAACTCCCTTTCTGCTCCTGCCTCTCGCTCCCTCCTGAGACGACTGTCCCCTCTCACGCTCTCTCTCCCGGGCCGGCCGCGCCTCACGACACGGATTCTACGGAGGGTAACGAGCTCTAGAGGAACAACACAAAAACATTAGTGATCCAATATCTTAATGAATTTTTGGCTATAGGGGTTGTGAAGAACGTCACATGAACAAGCTGAAATACTGCTGGTCTAATGTCACAGTACATTTATGGCAATTATAGCCATTTTATTTAAATTCAATATTCAAATAATAACGTTACAAAGTGAATGTAAGCTTTTGATATCAATCTGCATGTAGTGTTGATAATGCTATACCTATAGGCTATATGCTGATATTTGGTAGTTCTTTTTCAATGTTGAGTAAAAAGGCTCACTATATTTAACAAAGTACAAAAATAACAGAACCCGAAGCAAGTTGGTTACACATACCCCTCATTCATTATCATATACGTGAGCATGTTCTTAATTTTATGCACTCACTCTTAAAAATAAAAGCCTCCAAAAAGATGGAATCTTTGATGGAACATTCTCAGTCATGCCGTATTCCACTAGACCATTTTGAGGGATGTAAACAAAAACAATGGTCCCAATGTATTTCTTGTTTTACCTTTTTAATTTTTATAACTTCCCAGAATCCAAAAAGAGCCACATATTAATCAATAATGTTATGAAAGCTGGTTTAACATTAAGTTATAATTGAATTGCCTCTTACAGATATGCAATAGTTTGATAACAAAAAGGTAATGGTCATGGGCCAATGATATGACCACAGTGAAATGGCCTATAGACAATTCTTAAAAGTGCTATTTCTTTTTTTAATGGTGAGAACATGATATTAAATGTGTGCAATAAAAAATCCTTAGATGTTAAATCTAACTGGTTGGGTTTTCTCAGAAGTTGGGTTTGTCCATGTTTTACCCATATTTTTTTATTTGGGTTGCACCAACCCAAAATGTTTAGCATAGGCTTCAACTAATGGTTATCTGACTATTTATTAATATATATTTGAGGAAGATATATATATATATATATATATATATATATATATATATATATATATATATATATATATATATATATATATATATATATATATATATATATATGTGTGTGTATATATATGTGTATATATATGTGTGTATATATATGTGTATATATATATATGTATATATATATATGTATATATGTATGTGTGATCCAAATGTGGATTGCAACAACTCATACTTTTTAAAATAGGAAAAATTACTGAATTACAATATGAAATAAATAAAAAAAAATCCATTATCTCTACAAACTTATGGCTTTGGCTGTATAGAGTTGCAACAACAATATGTTGCTTGCAATTTAAGTGTTATTGCGTTAAAACTACTGGCCAGATGCCACACCACTGAGATAAGGCCATTGAGAGCACAGATATACAATGGCTGGGGAGCAACACATACCAAAGAACATACTCCAGTGAAGAGGCAGCGGGCAGAGAGCACAGGATGAAGCCTCTTTGCACTTCACTCTCTTAGTTCTACCTTTGTGGGACCCTGTCATAGCAGAGCCCCCTGTCTCCCAGATATGGGCCAGCATACGGGCACAATAGCTTTGAGTTCACCGGGTGACTCGAAACACTTAATGTTCCACCACTCTCAAGCACATTTCCCCAACCCCACTCTATATGGTATAGTGGTGTGAGGTAATGAGAGAGTGTGTGTGTGTGTGTGTGTGAGAGAGAGAGAGAGAGAGAGAGAGAGAGAGAGAGAGAGAGAGAGAAAGAGAGTGTATGAGATGTGCTAAACAATACTAGGTAATCCAGATTTGTTGCACCATAGTGTTTAACACTTGTCCAAATGTGTCCTTTCCTGCCATTTTTTCTTTCAGGTTTCTATGCTGTGCACCAAACTAATTCTTTAAATGAACAGGATTGTTACATTATCTGAATAGATTTACTGTCATTATGCTCACATTTGTAAATCTATGTGCAGGAGAGGAAATGAGAAGGGGAAACGATTTGCACATTTTGGGACAAGTCTTCCCCCCTGCTCCTGTTGGTCATCCCTCTTCTACACCCCAGCCAGCCGAAGCGAATCCACAAATCAAATGTTCTGGAACAAGTGAAAAAGAGCTCTCTCTATACACATTTATAGAATAACAAACATGGTGAAAGTATATATGGGTCAAAGACAAAAAGGGGTTTTCAAGCATCAAACTGTAATACAGATTTATGATTATTATTTTATAATGTGTACAGTTAACATTATTGGCAGATGACACTCACTAAAATACCATTCAGTGTAACAACTGCTCTTATACAAAGAAATTACATATTAAAATATTCTATTTAAGTATCACAGTAGCCCCAAAATACTAATGTATTAGATCATTACATATTTAATATATAAAACCCTCACAAATCTATAATTTAATTTCATATTTTTAATAGGAAGCTATACAATATTATATTAGTCAGTACTGAAGCCAAATCTGGAGCTTTTCTAACAAAAATAACTTACGAGAACTTATGGTCCAAAAACTAGTACACCCAAATTTATACATTATAGAAAAATATTAAATACAAATTTAAAAAAAGAGGAAAAATCAAGAGAAGCAAAAAAATATGAAAAATTTTGTTGAAATATTGTAGGTTTTAATTTTGCAATTTTTTGCTTGAATTTAATTGTATTATCTTTCTCTAAATATGTTTGGTAATTAAAATTTTATTTGAATAAATATATCTGTTTAATAAATCTGTTTTGTTTAAATGCACCAAAATACATTGCCTTTATTCACTGAGAAATAGATAAAAATATTAATTTTCATAATGGGGTCTACTCAATTATGCTGAGCACTGTATATTTTGCCACTATCCTTAAACTGCATGGTTTTACAGAGTTATCAGTGAGATGTTTTTTTAAAATGTTAAACATTTCACATTATAATAAAATGTACATTGATCACTTATGAAGGTTCATTCCGCTGTGGTGACCCCTGAAAAATAAGGGACTAAGCTGAAGGAAAATGAATGAATGAATGAATAAATGATAACTTATTTCTTAAGATATTTTAGTAAGTGTTTGCTGAATGACAATAAAACATTTATTTTACCTATATTTAGACATTTTATTTCACAAAAAGTTTTTTTAAACATTAAAGTAGAAGCTGCTTGCACAGGGGTGCCCAAACTTTTTTATATAAAGGGTCAAAAAGCAAATATCATTGAGAGCCATGGGGCGAAGATAAATATACCAAACTGTATTACATTAAAGTTGCCATAACTGCCTAACTTATTTCATAATATTTAAAAATAAATAAAAAACGCTACTTTAACTCATATTAACTAATGCAGTGTAACTTTTAAAATGATAACTTATTGCAATAAACACATAACAGTGACTAGTGGAGGAGTTCAATGCTGAATACACTAGTTAAGCGGAATCTGCCTTTGCCTTGATTTGAAGTCTCAGCATTGTCCTCTATTCACCATGGGACAAAATGAACATTTAAATTAAATCTGATGAATTTACAGCATTTATTTGAAACGTTTATTTTCAGTTAACTTTTAACAATTGTTTTATTGGTTACATTACATTACAAACAAAGGTTACATTAGATTTGAAATGACAATCTCAAATCACCCCCACCATTCTCAGATGGGATGGTGGGCCAAATCAAAAGTTACCATGGACCAACTTTGGCCCACGGGCCCTATAGTTTGGGCATCTCTGTCCTTGCATTTAGTATATTTTCTATGCATGTGAATTTTATAGGATGCAGACACCAAAATAGTGTTTTTTTTATATCTCAGCCAATCACCTTTAACAGACCTCTGACTTCAGCCATCAGTGTAAAGACTGGCTACATGAGAGATATGTAGATTGAAAATATGGATTGATATTTTTTAAGCAACAAAATTTGAAAATGGATAGTTCATTACATTTACTTTCAGTCATTTAGCAGATGCTTTTGTCCAAAGCGACTTACGATTGAGGAGATATTCAGTGATTCAACAGAGAGAGGCAATACAAGAAGTTATTTAAAGTAACTTGTTTGTGCTCAGATAATTTAGTGCTAGAGTAGGAGTTTTTTTGAGAGAGAGAGAGAGAGAGAGAGAGGGAGAGAGTGTGCTTCTGGTGGTTTTGGTATTTTTCACTAGGGTTCAGGGGTTCTCTGAAGTGATGGGTTTTTACTTGTCGTTTAAAGGATACCAGTGTAGCCCTCCTTTGAAATTGTCCTGTTTAAGTCTTTTAAAAATATTCAGCAGTGTTTAACAGACATTTTTTTGGATGCATTTCTTAAAAGTAATAGTTTTAATAACTAATTTCTTTTGTCTTTGTCATGATGGCAGTAAATACTATTTTATTAGTTATTTTGCAAGATACTTAATCAGCTTAAAGTGCAAACTAAAGGTTAAAATAGGTTAATTAGGTTAACTAGGCAAGTTAGGTTAATTAGGCAAGTCATTGGACAACAGTGGTTTTTTCTGTGGGTAATTGCAAAAAGAATTCTTAAGGGGCTAATAATATTGACCTTAAAAATAGTTTTTTTTTAAAAACTGCTAACTTCTTAAATTCCAGTCTACATAAAACAAAGTAAACTTTCTACAGAAGAAAAAACTATTCTGGGTAATACTGTGAAAATTTCTTTGCTTCATTAAACATCACTTGGGAATATATTTAATTTATTAATTAATAAAAATTAGTAATTAATATACAGTTGAAGTTATTAGCCCCCCTTTGATTTTTTTTCTTTTTTAAATATTTCCCAAATTATGTTTAACAAAGAAAGGAAATTTTCACAGTATGTCTGATTATATTTTTTCTTCTGGGGAAAGTCTTATTTGTTTTATTTTGGCTAGAATAAAAGCAGTTTTTAATTTTTTAAAACCCATTTTAAGGTAAAAAATATTAGCCTCTTTAAGCTATTTTTTTCGATAGTCTTCAGAACAAACCATCATCATACAATAATTTGCCT
Organism: Danio kyathit; assembly: GCA_903798195.1. Lineage (NCBI taxonomy): Eukaryota > Metazoa > Chordata > Actinopteri > Cypriniformes > Danionidae > Danio > Danio kyathit. The sequence goes on from LR812526.1 coordinate 27,049,523, forward strand.
AATTACCCTACCCTAGTTAACATAATTAACCTAGTTAAGCCTTTAAATGTCACTTTAAGCTGTATAGAAGGGTCCTAAAAATATTTAGTCAAATATTATGTGCTGTCATCATGACAAAAATAAAATAAATCAGTTATTAGAAATGAGCTATTAAAACTATTATGATCAGAAATGTGTTGAAAAAATCTTCTCTCTGTTAAACAGATATTGGGGGGGAAAAATAAACAGGGGGGCTAATAATTCAGACTACAACTGTATATTTAATAAAAGTTAAATATAAGTCGGATAAGCAGATTATTTACAAATTCCTGTTTTATAACCACTACACCAAATTTATTAGTCATTAACATATTTTCATTGAAAAAATGTAACTGTTACCATTTCTTAAGGGAAATATAAACACATTCTTCAATCACGCTATTAAATCTTGTGCACAGTCATGCCATTGTCATGGGCGGTGGGGCGTGATTCATTGCACACATGTGCTAAATTCAATTCAACAAAGAGCAGACGATGAGTTTCTATCTGCCCATTTCTTCCCCTTGACCACATATGTGCAATATTTGTTGACTCTGCGGTTTACCTATGATTTTGTCTGTTTGTGCACACAGCCGACAGGTATGAGCCCATCGTGTGCAACATGCAATCACTAAAATACTTTCCCCGCATCACCAAACAGCACAGGAGCCGTGGAGCACCACTATTACTACAGCAACTCAATTTCGCACAACCAAAGGAGAGAGGAGGTGGAGACTACTTATCACTCCTACAGAGAGTTTCTAAGGTAGTAACCCTACTTTAGTGGTTTTAGTCCTAAATACTGCTTCTCATACCCTAATCCTTTAAGAGAGCCCTGTGTGTATGTGTGTGTGTGTGTGCGCGCACGTGTAGTTATATTCCCCTTAGCCTTTTGTTGCCTTTAGAGAACCTTTCCTAGGACTATTTTTCAGCCCTGAAGCACCATGTTATGGAGGAACAAGTCTTTTGTGGCGTATGTGTGGGTTTGTGCATGTGCATATATATATGTGTGTGTGTTGCGGCCACACAGGGCTAAAGGTTCTGAAGTGGGTTGTGGTTTTCAGCCCCCAAGTTCAAAGCTGAGGAGGGCTGAAAAGCGGGAAAAGATGATGAGACCTCTCTAATGCGCCTTATTTAAAAAATGTTAGGAATAAAGAAATAAAAGCTGGCCAGAAACAATGGCCGTCCTCCCTGAGAGGCAGCAGCAGCGGAGGTGAAGTGCCCTGAGATTGCAGAGCAGAGGCTCAAACAGAGAAGCATCTGGCAGCACAGGGGCTGCTTATAATCTGCCCTAATGATTAATGTCCTCCAGTAATTTTACTAAGGATTTCTCCTCTCCTTTTCTGTCATGAATGCATTGTTGAGGGAGCTGGGAGAAAGTATGCCCCTCTGTGTGTATGTGCATGCTGCCAGCGGAGAAAGTGACAGAGATGAGGTTAAGTGGGGCTGTTTAGATGTAACAGATGCTGAGTGAGCGAGAGAGAGCAGAATGAAAGGACATCTCAGGGCTGAGGGAGGAAAGAAGCTCGAGTGAAAATAATATAATTGCAACAGAGTCTCTCCATATCATGCCGTTTGCATATGCGTTTGAACCTGGAGTGTTGGATGTATGTATACGGCTCACAAACAGAGTCATAACCTGATCAATGGATAAAAGGTCTTCTGCACTTCAAAAAAGAAGTCATTGGTGTAACTTAATATGATTAGGATGCACATTTCCACACATTTGAATTGTGTTATTTCAACTTAATTCAGTCAAATGGAAACTTAAAGTAAAATTAATTGAAACAAGATCGAATTGAATTATCTTGGGCGTTCATCTTAAGCACAGTTTACTCTTGTTGAAGCAATTAACCCAATACTGACAATTCTGTCATCATTTACTCACCCTTCACCATGCAGTCACAAACCTGTTTGAGTTTCTTTCTTCTGTTGAACACAAAGTAAGTTATTCTGAAGAAAGCTGGAAACTGGTGAACACTGAGTTCTATAGAATTTGTTTTTCTGCTCACGATTTATTTACTACTGGTCATTAACAAACCATTACTTTGAACGGCTAGCTCAAAAAACTACTAATTTACTGCTTATTAATAATTGGAAAGGTAATAGTTGGGTTTAGATATATGTAGGGATGTAGAATGAAATCATAATTTATAAGGAAGAAAACAGCTAATTTCTTATTAATAGGCAGGAGATAACACCAGTAGTTAACAGTCTGAATAAGTGCTTAAAGTAAAGGATGGAAGTCAATACACTGTAAAAAAAAATAATAATATGAACAATTAGTCCTGACAGCATATGTTTTTAATTCATTGTAACTTATTAAACTAAGTTAATCATGTTCTAACTTAATTTTATAAGTTATGCAAGCAGTTTTAAGTCAGAATAACCTCCTAGGGCTTGAGTGTCCTCATACTTGGACAGCACATTTTTAGCTATTAAGTGGCTGTTTAAAATACTTTGAATGTTTTATATTTTGTTACAGACATACAGTGTCATCCTGCAACTGTTTTGCAGCATATGAAATGTCCCAAACCCTATTTTTAACCGTCCAAAATGGGAATAAATGTTGTTTTTACTCTCTGATAGTCAAAGCAAGTTAACCTCTTAAGGCCCAATGTTTTTTTTTACATGCATTTTTTATTTCTCTTTGCTATTTGGGCTTATTGGAACCTAATTAGAATAAAAATTTAAGTATCATCTTTTGATATGATGTACTTTTAGAAAAAAATGATGTCCATATATGTGGACTCGTGGTCCAAATTTACATAAAACACTTTTTCCTGAATTGTCTTTGATGCATATTTAACACAGAATTTTTTTTTAACTTGCTTTGACTATCAGAGAGTAAAAACAACATTTATTCCCATTTTGGACAGTTAAAAATAGGGTTTGGGACATTTCATATGCTGCAAAACAGTTGCAGGATGACACTGTATGTCTGTAACAAATTAACCTTATCAGTACATTGAACTTATATTATCTTAAGATAATATAAGTTCAATGTACTGATAAGGTTAATTTGATTCAGCTTAAAGATTTAAGGCAAGCAGAATTTTTTTTTATACAGTAGTGTAGTTTAGGGCTGCACAATATATCGTTTCAGCATCGATATCACAATGTGAGCATTCACAATATTCACTTTGCAGGATTTACAATGTTGAGTTTGTATTATAGTTCATAATTTGTTTGTGTTTTTGATGTGATTGTATTATAATTTTAATTCAGGCATTTTTATCATTCGGTTACTGTACTTAAATACTGTTAGATTTGTGAAATGATAAAACACTTTATTTCAGTTGTATCTTTTCTTTATTGTATTTATAGATTGTTATGCGTGAAAATACTCACAACACATGCAAATACACAAATGCTCTGCAAATAGCACAGATCACAACAAAAATGTGTCGGGGAACCCCAAAAAGTTTATCGATTGTTTATTACATATTTATGGAGATTCACTCCCACTACAGAATCATCCCAGTTGATCTAACATTATAAAATCTTTCCAAATAGAGATATTAAGTCATCTGGTGAAATTGAATTCATATCGCAGCATATATCTCAAAATAAAAAAATCACAATGTTAAATTTTTGTAATATCGTGGAGCCCTAGTGTAGTTACTTTGTAGGTTCAACAGAAAAAGTATACTGGTTTGAATTGAGGACAAGAGTGAGTACATTTTCATTTTGGGTTGTCTTATGCTTTTAAGTTGGACAACAAGAATGAACGTGAACGTGCATATACATTAGATTAATCAGTAACCACATTTGCAGTGCATTTGTGTATTTGCATGTGTTGTGAGTATTTTCATGCAAAACTATCTATAAATATAATCAAGAAAAAGATGCAATTGAAATAAAGTGTTTTATCATTCCCAGCGTCTAACGGTATTTAAGTAGAGTAACTGAATGATAAAAATAATGAAATTAAATTAATCATAGGTATGGTCACAAATGGTACATTTCTTATACCTGAATGCTTTTTAAAAAATCATTATATAATAAGCATCAAAAACACAAGCAAATGATGAATTATAATACAAACTCGACATTGCAAATCCTGCAAAGTGAATATTGCGAATGCTCACATTGTGATATCGATTCTAAAACGATATATTGTGCAGCCCTAAACTAAACTATAAAAAATCCAGCTTGCCTTAAATCTTTAAGCTGAATCAAATTAACCTTATGAGTCCATTGAACTTATATTATGTTAAATTGACTTAAAACTGCTTGCATAACTTATAAAATTAAGTTAAAACATGATTAACTTAGTTTAATACGTTACAATGAGTTAAAAACATATGCTGTCAGGACTAATTGTTCATATCATTTTTTACAGTGTTTTTTTATATTATTTATTACAGTGACTTCCATAATAGGGAAAACGGTAAACCTTTACTTTAAGCACTTATTCAGACTGTTAACTATGGGTGTTATTACCTTCCTATTAACAAGATTTTAGCTGTACACCCCTCAGAAATAGTTTTTAAAATCATATTTTAAATAGGAAGCTATACAATATTATATTTGTGTGTATACATTAGATCAGTCAGTTCTGAAGCCAAATCTGGAGCTTTTCTAACAAAATAACTTACGATAACTTACGGTCCAAAAACTAGTACACCTAAATTTATATATTATAGAAAAATATTAAATACAAATTTAAAAAAGAGGAAAAATCAAGTGAAACAAAAAAATCAAACAATTTAGTTGAAATTTTGTAGGTTGTAATTTTTTTTGCAAACTTTTCCTTGAATTTAATTCTATTATCTTTCAATTTTTAAATGTTTGGTGATTAAAATATTATTTGAATAAATAAATAAATATATCTGTTTAATAAATCTGTTTTGTTTCAATGCACCAAACATTGCCTTTATTCACTGAGAAATGGATAAAAATATTAATTTTCATAATGGGGTCTACTCAATTATGCTGAGCGCTCTATCCATCTATTCCATGTAAATCTAAGAAATGCACATTCACCACCCAGATGGTCATACCAACAAGAATTATTCATGTACTCCCAACACAAAATGCTAAAGTGAACTCATTTTTTAAATAGAAATACATAATAGGTCATTATTTAAAGAAGTAATTTTAGCATGCAGCAAAAAAAAAAAAAAAAAAAAAAAAAAAAAAAACATGAAGTCTATTTTTGTTGTTTTATTACTGCTCATGTTTTGGACTGTAGGGCAGGAAGTTTTTTCTGGGTATTTGTGTGCACAGAGGATGTGCCGTGGAGCAGGAGGGAGGCCGGCAGTGTGGCAGAGCCCTGACTGAGTGTCATGACAGGAGGGAAGAGGAAGCGAGTTGTGTGTCCACCAATGTTTGTCTTCCCCTGCGGTCCTGCCCGCCTCTGTCACACACTATTGTGGCCCAGGCAGATTGATGGGCAGCAGTGGCAGGAAACGAGCTGGGAAAGAAAAAAAACTCTGAAGCAGGTAAAAGAATATGCTGTCTTTTTTCTTGTCACGCATTTCAGTTTGCAATACAACATCCAAGATTCAGACAGTTAATATAATATAATATAATATAATATAATATAATATAATATAATATAATATAATATAATATAATATAATATAATATAATATAATATAATGTAATATAATATAATATAATATAATATAATATAATATAATATTGTTTTAATTGATATATACAGTTGAAATGAAAATTATTAAACCTCCTTTGAATTTTTTTTCATTTTAAAATGTTTCCCAAATTATGTTTAGCAGAGCAAAGAAATTTTTACAGTATGTCTGATAATATTTTTTCTTCTGGAGAAAGTCTGATTTGTTTTATTTTGGCTAGAATAAAAGCAGTTTTTAATAAAAAAAAAAAAAACATTTTAAGTTCAAAATTATTAGCCCCTTTAAGCTATATTTTTTCGATAGTCTACAGAACAAACCATCAATATACAATAACTTGCCTAATTAACCTGCCTAGTAAACTTAATTAACCTAGTTAAGCCTTTAAATGTCACTTTAAGCTGTATAGAAGTGTCTTGAAAAATATCTAGTCAAATATTATTTACTGTCATCATGGCAAAGATAAAATAAATCAGTTATTAGAGATAAGATATTAAAACTATTATGTTTAGAAATGTGTTGAAATGATCTCCCCGTTTAGCAGAAATTGGGGGGAAAAATAAAAAGGGTGGACTAATAATTCAGGGGGCTTAATAATTCTGACTTCAACTGTACATGTCTGATAGCATTTCTTATAAACTTTAGATACAAATCCTTTAATTTGGAGCATTTGTTTCAGAAATGAAAAAATTAATTTGTTGTAATTTGTTCCACCAAATATGGTTGTAAAAAGAAATTAGTATTGTTTTGTTTCAAATATGAGTACAAGCATGTCTGAAAACATGGCACCAATTTTATTATTTTACTCCAAACAAATGATCTAAATGAAAACATTCTTATTTTTCTTTTTTTTGTCATCAGTTTAAATAAACTTACAATTATGTCATAGTGTACAGAATAAAAATAAAAATATGTATTTTACTCAAACACATAACTACAAATCAAAATGAGTGAGTGGATTTTTAAGTGATCTCTTAATTTTTTCCACAACTGTACAGGACCATAATTGTCAATGTTATGTACAGTTTAAGTCAGAATTATTAAACCCCCTGTTTATTTTTCCCCCAATTTCTGTTTAACGGAGAGAAGATTTTTTTCAACACATTTCTAAACATAACAGTTTTAATAACTCATTTCTAATAACTGATTTATTTTATCTTTGCCATGATGATGGTAAAAAATATTTTACTAGATATTTTTCTAGACACTTCTATACAGCTTAAAGTGACATTTAAAGGCTTAACTAGGTTAATTAGGTTAACTAGGCAGGTTAGGGTAATTAGGCAAGTTATTGTATAATGATGGTTTGTTCTGTAGACTATCGAAAAAAATATAGCTTACAGGGGCTAATAATTTTGACCTTAATAATTTTTTAATAAAAAATTAAAAATGATTCTAGCCGAAATAAAACATAAAAATATTATCAGACATACTGTGAAAATTTCCTTGCTCAGTTAAACATCATTTGGGAAATATTTAAAAAGGTAAAAAAAATTCAAAGGGGGTTTAATAATTCTGATTTCAATCACATCTTAGAAAACTCAAAAAAATAATCAAACCACCTAATTTAGCAATCATTTCTGAATTTAAAAGGAAATTGTTAGGTCATCCCAAACACACTCTTCTTTTTTCCCCCCTCAGCCTTGTGCTCATTCTTTACTCAATCCTCCAGAAGTGACCGTAGTTTTACCGTTTACCCCATGCTGCAGTATCACAGGTCAGAAGCACTGAACCGGAATCTGCTTTGAGAAGCAGCAGGATGAAAAGGAATCGGATCCCAGAAGAGTCCTTCTGTTTTGAGCTGGGTTATGAACGCTGGTCCAGATGGCAGGCAACGGGTATGTGCTTAAAGAGAGCCAACTCTCTCACCCTCTGCTGTTCTTCTTCCTGCGCTCTGTCAATCTTATTGTCCTAATTCAGTTCAACATGCTTTTCTTGGCATGAACGATGGACGTTCTCCCTCTATTTTTCCACCTCCTTTTAATGCATTACCCCATTCTAGTTTTATAGTGTGGTTTTTGTGCCTAGTTACCTTCCTTTTCTTTCTTTCTTTTCTTTCTTTCGTTTTTTCTGTTTGTACTCGCTTTATGAAAAGAGCACGAGACGAGAGAAAGCGAGAGAGAAAAAGGTCACTCTCGGGTGACTGATATCTCTTCTCACCAGGTCTATACCATATGCTCACATTCAGTACAGGCACTCTTCTGCAATGCATGCTTGTGGAATTTATTATTTTATTATTATTACTATTTTTAAAGGTCACCAGAAAGTACCGATTAATTTTATTTTCACAGCATGTCTGTGTGACACAGCTGGATGTGGATTGTTTTTATGTCTGACATCAAATGTTTGTGTGCAGGATGTCAGTGGGGTCTTAAAAAGTCTTCTTTACACCAAATCACCTATAATCCATCTCAAAACTTATTGTTTTATATTTAACTTTTTTATTGCAAAGACATACAATTTACAGAAGTTAGACATTTTACAGCAAATTCTCCAAATTAAATTCCCTACAGGTAAAGAAAACTAAAGCAACACATCCCTTTACATGATCTTCCATTAATACAAAAACTATTTACTGAAGTAACCGGACCATTAATAAAATCTTAGTGTTTAGGCCTGTATAAGTCTAAAATTTCTAAAATAAGGGTCTTAAAAATTTTAAATTTGATTTGCAGAAACCCTAAGTGTGTTCACTCAAGAAAAAAAAAGACCAAGTTCAACTAGAAAGTGATTGTTGAAAAAAACATATGTTTGTAAGTACAGTGCTCAGCAAATATAAGTACCCCCCTCACAAATCTATCTTTTAAAATTATATTTTTAATAGGAAGCTGTACAATATTATTCCTTCATTTTCTTTTCGGCTTAGTCCCTTTTATTAATCTGGGGTCGCCACAGCGGAATGAACTGCCAACTTATCCAGCATATGTTTTACGCAGCGGATGCCCTTCCAGCCGCAACCCATCACTGGGAAACATCCATACACACTCATTCACACTCGAAACCAGCTGGAACCAGCGACCTTCTTGCTGTGAGGTGAACATGCTACCCACTGTTGCCCTATACCTGGGGTGACCAACCCTGTTCCTGGAGATCTACCTTCCTGCAGATTTCAGTTGCAACCCATATCAAACTCACCTGCCTGTAATTATCAAGTGCTGTTCAGGTCCTAATTAATTGGTTCAGGTGTGTTTGATCAGGGTTGAAGCTGAACTCTGCAGGAAGGTAGATCTCCAGGAACAGGGTAGAGCACCCTTGCCCTATACAATATTATATTTGTGCATATACATTTAAATTTAAATTTAGTTGAATTTTTGTGGGTTGTAATTGTTTTTGCAATATTTTGCTTGAATTGTATTCTCTTTCAATTTCTAAATATGTTTGGTGACTAAAATATAATTTTAATAAATATATCTGTTTAATAAATCTGTTTAGTTTAACTGTACCAAAATACATTGCCTATATTCACTGAGAAATGGATAAAAATATTCATTTTCAAAATGTACTCAATTATGCTGAGCACTAAAGTTGTGTTTTTTATGTGACACTGCACCAAAACATTAGTGCAGCAACATTATGTTGTTTCTGATCATTTTTATCCAAGATTGTATATTTAATACTGCTACTACATAGGGTTGTCACGATACCATTAATTAATGGTAAGATACTACACCATCTGAAGTCAGTTAATGATCAGTGTACTCTACCATCTGAAGTATCACGATACCAAGTAGTATTGCGATACTGTAATTCATAACTCAAATAATAAAGAAAATAGTCAGAAATACTATATTGTATGTTATAATAGGCCTACTTGAATGTAATTCATAATTCAAAAAATATTATTTTCACCTTACTTCACCTAAAATCTGTTCTTTTTGTTTATTTTGTAGATAACTGACCAACAAAAAATACATTAAAATAAAGATATAAATTATACAGAATGAAATTTGTTACAAAAGAGCATTTTTTCCCTAACTAAATTAGGCTGAATGAAGTAGTGAAAATGTTTCCTGTTGCTATTTTGAGTTTTTCATCTATTTTTTTTTTCAGTCTTATCAGGTAACAATCCAGAGTAATTCAAAATTTCACTTTGTGAGTCGTTCTTTTTATGAGATTGTCACGGTTGTTGTAGCTACTAAATTATATTAACAGGAACAGAAATTAACCGATTCAGATGTGCGTTCGAACTGCAGCGTTAAAAAACGTGTAATTGGCTACCATAAAAGGCGCAAAGTCTACACAGTTTTGCAACCTTTAAGGGCTCCACAGACTATTAAAATAAAATGGTCTATTGTTGCCCAAACATGTGAGCATTTTAGTGACTTTTCCACATGCAACATTATTTATTGTAGATAGACATTTAATGGCGATACTACCGTTTACAAACTACAGTGGCACCGCCAGTATTTTGGAGCCATAGTATTACGATACTACCATAATACCGGTATACCGTGCAACTCTACTACTACTACTACTATTACTACTACAACAACAACTACTACTACTAATAATAATAATAATAACTGTGAAGGAAAAATTTTTAACTAACTGTAATTTAAAGATTTATATCCTAAAATGAAAACAAAATACACACTAGCTAAAAACATAGAAATATGATACTTTTATGATTATTTATTTATTTATTTTGCATGTTTCTTTTTTAAAAATTTCCGAACACTTATTAAAACAGGTAAAAATAGCTCGTTAACTTTTAACTGCCCCACCAAGAAAAAAAAATTGGGATTGCATTTCTTAACTCCTAATGTCACTAGTTAACACACTCAATGTGTTTTTTTTAACACATCCCATAATTTCTAAAATATCAACCTCTACCAAATAGTTGATATATCTGATTATGGTAAAAGTACCGTAATAAATACATATACTATGAAAAATCTGAAAATATGAAGTGTAAGACCAATTTATTTAAAAACATAATCAAAATAAAATCTTTTTGAATAAATCAAATCCAATCAAATCACTTTTATTGTCACATCATCAGCAGCACGTGTACTATTATGAGTAAAAAGCTTAGGTGCTGCCTCCAGACAGTGCAAAATACAGAAATACAGAAAAAGAAATTTGTAAACCAACAATGCTGTGTAGTGTACAGTGGTGAAAAGAGTACTGAAAAATCGTAAAAGTACCATTACTTGTCTAAAAATGTAGTGCAGGTAGAGTAAAAGTATCTGTTGTAAATATTAATCGAAATATGAGTAAAAAGTAGCCCTTTTAAAAGTACTCAAGAGTAGCGAGTAGTAAGTATCACACTGTAAAAAGCTGATGCATTTACATGTCCTTTGTGGATGTGTGTAAACGTAACATTCTGTAGTGCATTTAGTTATTGCCCAGCATGCACACATTTTGACGTCCAATAACGACGTCACATGATAATGATATTTGGTCAATTTTAGGTTGTGTTAGAAAGTGACCAAAATTCATTGTCATATTGACGTCAAATACTGACATTAAGTTGTCAGGTATGCCAACCAAAATCCAACATCTGATAGAAGTCATAGTGGTTACGTCCACACAACGTCAAGCTGTACCATCATTAGACGTTTATATTTTAGGTTGGACGTTGGACATTGACGTTGAGTTCTGATGTCAAACCGATTTTAATTTACAAACAAAATGCAACGTCCCCACGACGTTGGAGTACAATGTCAATCTAACGTCATGTTGATGTCTTTTGTCCTGCCAATGTTTATGTTAATGTTCAAGGCCATTTTGGTCATTTTACAGTAAACATCCCTCATCTTCTCATCAGTGACATGCATCTAAACAGTCTCTGGGTCAATGCGTGAAAAAAAGATTTTGGACATAGTCTTGGACACTTTTAATGCTTCCAAACAGTTTGCTGTAATTATAAATCGCCCATGTCTTGAGGTAGTTCAGTATGATGCGATTTACCTTCTATGTGCGATTTGATTAGACAGAAATCACAGGACTGGTTTTTCTAATCCCCATAGGCACGAAAAAATAAAGTAGTGGCTGCAGGTTGAGGGAAAGTAGTGGAGTAAAAGTACCGATACAGCACTAAAATGTACTCAGGAGAAAGTAAAAGTACACATTTGCAAAACTACTTATTAAAGTACAATTCCTGAAAAAAACTAGTCAACTACTGTAATTTGAGTATTTGTAATTTGTTACTTTACACCACTGGTAGTGTAAACCATTATTTAAACCACAGTCACTTTAACAGTCATTATTAAAAACAGTCACAATATGGTCAACCACTTGGTAGCGCAGGCAGTAAAAGGGTTTAATGTAACAATTGCATGAAATCATGTTTTACTTAAGAAATGAAGTTGCAGTTCCAAAATTATGGAAATATTTGCCATCATTGCCACATTGCCATCATTTTTTTTTACAGTGATATGCATGCGAGTGTCAGTTTTTTGTGTTGACGTAGCAGTAATTTAAAGAGGCAGTGCAGTGAATGAATGAGTGTGTGTGTGTGTGTGTGTGTGTGTATGTGTGTGTGTGTGTGTGTGTATGTGTGAAGCGGATCCTGTTGAGAGTATTTGTGTACACAGATGCAGATCGAGGAGAAAGAGAGCGAGAAAGAAAAAGAGAGAGAGGAGATTGGCCAATGTGTTAGTGTGGAGAGGGCAATCGAGGGGATCGTCTTCCCCGCTGGCCCTTGCCTGGCCCCAGCCGCGGTTCTCCAGGGGTCCCTCAGTTCCTTAGGAAAAACATTTCAGCCCCTCTCACCTCTGAACCCGGCCCTCGGCCTGTTTATCTTGGCTGAGCTGCCTGACAGCTTTACTGATGTTACATACAGCCACACAGGGATTGAAGGAAAGGGAGATGGAGAGGGAGAGACAAAGAAAGAAGGGAGGAAAAGAGGAGGCAGAGTTGGTTTACCCAGATCCTAATCGCCACGTTTCGGAGCCTCTTTTGGAGGTCTCGTTCAGCAGCACTCTTCGGTGATGCTGGAGTAGAGGAGGGACAGAATGAGACGACGGAGAGGAGGAGTTGAAAGTAAAAATGGGAGGGAGTTGTCCATAATGCTGAATTGAAATTGAATTCACAGGATGAATCTTGATATTTGCTATAATGGTTACCAGGGATGGCCAGTATTTATGATACATTTATTTCAAATACAAAACAGTATTTTGTGATTTGTATTTTATGGGATTTATGAAAATGGCTCAATATTTTGTATCAAAATACTTTAGTGTCTTGTATGTTTGTATTTTTAAAATACTGTAAAATACTTTGTAAGAAAGCTACATTATGACATCATAAAAATGCGGCCTCACAGTTATTTGCCTAGGCTTGAGAAAATTGATTAAGAAACAGAAAATTGATTAAGAAGGTGGTCAGTTCCTGGAGTATGAATGGAAATTATGCAACTCACATAAAGAAAATAACAGACAAATGGCAACAAAAGTCAACAATCATTAAAAATAGTATACTGCACAATGCAAGACCAGTAATATGTAATGGCAGTATAGTGTAAAATTTGGCATCAGCATCTCTGCTTAGGAAATGTGATAAATATCAGTCCAAGCTGGAATATAGAATAAAATATCAGTCTTTAACAACAGGATGTGGAGCCTTCAGCGCATAATCATTCTCAGTCTCAGTGCCGCAAGTGGAAATGCAGAGGAACTTTAGAAATATAAAACACCTAAAGACTGTGTACTAGTGTTCAATAAGGGGGTAAACAGACTCTTCCAGTTAAAGAAGAACTGAAAAAAAACTTGGCAGAATGAGTAAACTGTACAAATAATAGTAGTTTTAGATGGATATCTGATGTAGATGCCAAGAAAATAAGACACAACATACAAATAAGTCCTACGGTTGTGATTCCTACAATACTTCATTGGCTATTTCAAATGCCAGTAGATGATCTGCAGGTGCACTGTACAGTTAACGATAAGATGTCAAAGTGGCACAATACAGTATATGAGACACAAATATTTAATAATACTCCAGTCTATACAGACTGGTCAAAAACTGCAGACTCCCATTACATGACAGCAGCAGGATGTATATGAAGAGTTTATTTGCAAAAACAGATAACTCAATTTTATAGAGATATTATGTTTTATGTTGTTCACTGAAGAGTACAATTGCAAAACACATGATTTATGGAAGTGACAAAAAACCTTTTTTAGTAGTTTTCAGAAATCATGTTTTTACATTAGGTATGGACGATTTCTATTGCAAAAAACTACATTTACGTATTAAACAAAAGAAATAACATGTTCATATATCACCCCTTTAAAATATAAGATTGTTAAGTGATTGTTGCAGTTTTACTGGCCATGCAATGGATGGAAACACAATGAAAAGATATAATACTATAACTCATTAAAGGTTTGCAAAGAATTGTCATGCTCCCTTGTAAAAGTATTATGTAGTATTTTCAAAATACAGTATTTTATTTTGATACATTTGTGGCTGCTGTATTTTGTAGTTTATTTTGATACAAGTAAAACTGAGGTATTTAGTATTTAATTTTAAAATACAATTCAATGTATTTGTGCCCATCCCTGATCATTGATCTAAAGTTGGAGAAAAAAACTTTAGGTACAGATGAAGGCAACATTATTAGCCCTCCAGTGAGATTTTATAATTTTTTATTCTTTTTCAGATATTTCCCAAGTGATGTTTAATGAAGTAAGGAACTTTTCACAGTATTTCCTATAATATTTCTTGTGGAAATGTTTTTTTTAGCTTGGCAAGAATAAAAGCAGTTTTTACATCAATTAATACTGACCTTAAAAACATTATTTAAAGTATTTTTTATCGATTGTCTATAGAACAAAACACTGTTATTGAATAAGTTGCCTAATTAACTAGATTTTAAGCCTTTTAATTGCACTAAGCTGAATATTTGAATGAAGTATACTTGAATTAGGGTTGCATGGTTTACCGGTACTATGATAGTATCGCGATACTATGGCTCCAAAATATTGGTGCCACTGAAGTTTGTAAACAGTACCTACAATAGATAATGTTGCATGTGGAAAATTAGTATTTCTGTGGAAAACTAAATGCTCACACATTTGTGCAACAATAGACCATTTTATTTTAATTAATAAGTTTAATAAGTTTTCTAACGCTTCAGTTCGAACCACATCTGAAACAGTTAATTTTTTGTTCCTGTCAATATGATTTATTAGCGACCGCGGCAATCTCTTAAAAAGAACGACTCACAGTAAAATTTTGAATTACTTTGGATTGTTACCTGATAAGACCGAAAAAAAAAAAAAAAATAGATGAAAAACCCAAAATAGCAACAGGAAACATTGAAACAATTTCTGACCACTTCATACAGCTTAATTTAGTTGGAAAAAGCTCTTTTGAACGAATTTCATCCTGTATATGTTGTATCTTTATTTTAATGTATTTTGTTGGTCGGTTATGAACAAAATACACAAAAAGAATGAATACATTTTAGGTAAAGTGAGGTGAAAATAATACTTTTTGACCTTAAGGAAATTATGAATTACATAAAAGTAGGCCTATTATAACATAAAATATAGTATTTCTGACAATTTTCTTTATAATTTGAGTTATGAATTACAGTATCGCAATACTTAGTATCGCGATACTTCAGCTGGTATAGTATCGTAAGATTAATTAATGGTATCACAACAACCCTATAACTCGAATTAAGTAAAATATAAAGTAAAATAAAAAGCAAAGGCAAAAAAATTAGTTGTTAAAACTAAACTGTCTTTACTAAACAGAACATGGGAAATGTTTTATTATTTATGTTTATTTATTTTTATTCTAATAATCTAACAACCTTTTTAAATCAACGTTAACTTGATTTTCCAATTAAACTACATGGCTTCTTCAGTGATTTATTCCCCTTAAATGTGGCGTAAAGCTATTTAAGAGATTGTATTTTGTATTTTAAATATTTATTTACATGTAATTTTATTTTCAAATACAAGAACCAGGTAAATTGGCCGTACACAAATAAATCAAGACACAATTCAATTAACTTTATTGTGCTTTATATGTGAAATATATTGGCAAATATTCACAACAACCTTTAAAAATAGTCTAAATGCCAAATGCCAATGTATTTTAATCAGTCAAACCAAAAAGTTTACGACACTGCACTTCTTTTCTAACTGCTTGTAAATTCTGTATGTATTTTTGTATTTTTTTAAATGAGAGATAACCTGTAGTTCGCTTTCGCTTTGTGGAAGGAGAAAACAGATACTGCCCCCAATAGTGCGGAAAGACACATTCTCTTGCACAGATGCACAATGCAGCTCTCGTTTCAGTCAACTTTTGTCCATTCGGTGTGTTCATGAGAAGCTTTTTGGTCCAGACGTCCAGTTCATTACTAACCTTTCTATGAACATGATTTGATTATAACTGCAGATCAATAATGAAATAGCCTACTGTATTGTCTGCAATTATATAAAATAAATAAATAAATGCAACATATATGAACACATACAGACCCTTACACTCTCCGATATGTTTATCAATTACAGAAAAACTACACACAGCATACATTTAGTCCCTATTTTGGTTCAAAAACAACACCCAACATATAGCTCAGTCAGTGCAAACCTCTCATCTGTATCTTTAATCTTCACCAGCACACGTCACCTCTTGTTAGAGAGTAATTTTGTCGTTCCGAGTTTATAATAGTCGAAAAGGTGATGATAATAGTTAAACATGGCAGTTTGTTCATGTTTTAGGTTGCTGAAAGAATAATTTGCTCCTTTGTTTTTTTTCGGCTTCTCCTTTTTTCACGCGTCACTCTCGCGTTTGTCCATTTCTAAAAGGATTGGATGTCAGAAGCACTTCAATAATCACGCGCATGTTATAATCATCAGCTCAAGAAGTTTGTTATTTCAAATATAGACGCGCACGCGAGCTCTTTGGAGAAAGTGAAACCGCTTTCACTTTAGATGACATTTGTAAACACCTACGGGGCACAGGGTTAGATTCTGCTCTTTCTTGGCTTTGTGGCTATTTATCAAGACAACGACAAGGTTTGTTTAAGCTCGGGTCGACCATGGCTCGTTATAATATGTATATATTATTACGGTGTAATGTCTCGGCTCTGTATTTAAAAATGGCGCTTCTTTTGTTTTCATTCTTTTGGCTTGTGCACAAGCTAGTGACGTATCTCTGTAAACCAATAGCGTTCAGCTGCGTGTCTTGCTCCTCCTCTTGGTACCCTTTTGTTGTGCTAGGTACCCTTTCAAAAGGGCACCCAAAAAGTGGTAAGGTACGGTTCACTTTTAGGTACCTTTTGACAGTGGAAAGGGCCATAAAAGCGTACCGTACCGTACCACTCAGTGGAAACAGGCCATAAGACTAGTCATGTATAGTTTGAGTTGCTTTATCTTTAGATGACTCATGAACATTCCAGAACAAAATGTTTTTTTTCTGTATTATGAACATTTTGTAAGCATTTGTTTATCAAAGAACCATAGAGAGGCTCTCTGGAGTCTGAAAAAATCTCGGATCCTTTTGGTTTTCCTGGCAAAATTTCCAGAGTCTTTCAAATAGAAGTCACAGTAGCAAACAGGATGCTCTTTGTTTCTACTCTGTCAATTCTGTTTCAACTAGAAAAGACTGTCAAGATTCTCTGCGACCACTTGTTTAAAAGTTTAGGACTGAATTTTTGATTTGTAGTTTTGTGATTCAGTAAATTCCCCTAGTGAGCGTGTTTAATTTAGTTAAAATTCAGAAAGCACAGACTTAAATTTTCAGTTTTTGTTCAGTTCAGAATTTTCACCCTAAGTGATTTCTACAAATGTTTGTGAACATTTGTCTCAGTCAAATGGAGGCCATTTGTTTCCTATTCTGTTCCACAATGCAAACTAGATCTTTTACGGTTTCACAGCATGTTCTTGAGCCAAGAACCCAGCAATAGGGTTGGTTTGCTTGTATTTGAAATGGTTATTTTGAGTGGACTTAATGGCGTTACACTGTGTTTGTGATGTGGTTAGGTACGATAATGTTTACGATTGTGTTTGATTATACTTTCATTTGTTTGGTATGACTATGTTCAGTTTGAAGGTGCTTAGATCACTCTGGTATTTTGGTGTTTAATTTGGCGGTTTATGATGCTGTGATGGAGTAATGTGATGTTGTACGGCTTGGATTTGTCTTGGGGTGTGTTCACTTCTTCAAGGCATTGTTGCTTATGCAGCTGGACAAGCTGTAATAACACAAACACAACTTAGCACAGCACTGCAGGTTGTATTAGCGCAGATCATGTTTCCCACAGCACAGAACCTGACTTGTTAGACTACACCGCAATTACTGGGGTGATTAATCACCTGAGACAGTGCCTTAACAGATGTGTTTGTTTGTCAAAATGTTTGCTTGTCTTATTAGCCCCAGTGGTCACCCATGCAAATCACAGCCCTGTGCGTCTCCTGTCTAACAGGCTCTTGCATGGTTGGGATAATATGGAGTGGCATTATTGTTTTTGGGCTATTGCTCAACAAATGTTGAAATCCAGCGGGTTAGCAGATTACTGCAGCCATAAGGGAGCGTAAGGGTGTAAAAACATCCAGCGCACGAATGTGACACAATCCAGAACATAGTTTTCATCCCCTGCACTAACATTCAGAATGAGAAAAACGTGCTGGCATCTCTACCATATGAGTTTTCTTGTGTCTACAAACTAAAGCACTCAAAATACTTTAAGACATTATCCATGCTATAAAACATTCTGTATTATTTTTATGATATCATCTGAATATTCCATGCCATTTGTTTCTGACCCTTTACTAAACATTTTTGCAGCAGGGCTGAGCAGCTTCTGCTTCCTGCAGAATTGAGCTCAAACCAAACTGCTTTAAGTAATCCTAAATACCTTTTTTGGTTGATTTAAAAACTTGAGCTTAACTCTAAAGGATCAAAATGGATCGAAAATATAATAAAAATCAAACAAATATCCTATGGCTAATGCAAGACTAGACTAATCGAAAATATATCAATTATTTTTTAAATATTTATTTCAAAATATTAACATATTTATTTATCATTCAATCATTCATTTTCTTTTTGTTTTAGTCCCTTAATTAATCTGGGGTCGTCACAGTGGAATGAACCACCAATTTATCCAGCATATGTTTTATGCAGCGGATGCCCTTCCAGCTGCAACCCATCTCTGGGACACATCCACACACACTCATTCACACTCATACACTACGGACAATTTAGCTTATCCAATTCACCTGTACCGCATGTCTTTGGACTGTGGAGGAAACCAGAGCACCCAGAGGAAACCCACACGAACGCAGGGAGAACATGCAAACTCCACACAGAAACACCAACTGACCCAGCCGAGGCTTGAACCAGCGAACTTCTTGCTGTGAGGCGACAGCGCTACCTACTGCGCCACTGCGTTGCCATATTTATTTGTTTATTTATTTATTTATTTATTTATTTTGTTTATGTTGAGTTTTAAGAAATTTATTTAGAATTTTTGGAATTATATTTTTTAATAGTTAATAGGAATGTTCCATTAACATTCTTTCCCCCAGCTCTGGCCTACACAATCAGCTTTTGCTTGGGCCACATGCTGTTGTGAATTACGGTACATGACTGGACCAAGTCTGGCTTCCAGACAAGGGCCAAACATGGACCATATGTGGGCCAAGTTCCAGCGAAGTTACTAACCCATAACCGAGCCTGAACTAGGCCAGATATGTTGGTGTGTCACGACTGCAATGAAATTGATAAACCCATGAATCATGGCGCTTTAGGTGTGCTATGGACCTGCTTTTTCTCAAAGCGAACTGATTGGTAGAATTTTTTTTCTTTATTTGAAGAAAAAAAAAAGTATTTTAAAAGTGGGTCAAGATAGGCCAAACTTACATGGCCCACATATTAATTATTAACATCTGGGACAAATACTATATTTTACATCTAGCCCAAATATTGTGTGCCGCCTTAAAGACGGTGCCACCTCCGCCAAACCAAGGCCATGTTTGGCCCACATGCTGTATGCCAGTGCTGGATGAATGCCTGCTGTGCCAGATTTATGCCAAATCCAGAATTCTTTGCTACATGGGATGTGTCGACTCACTAACCACTACACCATTGGCGCCGACTTGAACTTAACTTTTAAAAACATCAGCTGCACTGACCTAAAATGTCTGAAGTTGAGTGAACAAAAAAACTCTATTGGAAATTGGTACTAAGAAATAATATATTATCAGAACAAACAAACATAATTCAATAAAAAAAACTAAAACAGAGACAAATGTTAACAAAACATTTATTAGATACAGAAATAGAAAAATGCTTTGTGATGCATCACAGGGAAAAACAAGACTCAGCAAAGAGTCTGTGTGAATGAGGGGTCATTATAGTCCTAGTAATCAGTCCATCATGAGCTTCCAGCTGTAGCTTCCATCATGAGCTTTTTTTTAGCAGATACCGGTTACTCCATTTGAAATATAGTTTAAGCATTTGATTTGTCATTTAATTATTACATGATTTTACATGATCATGAGTTAATCATGAAAATTAAATATATAAATAAATTTATAAATAAATAAATACATTTGATTTCTCATTTGAGAATGCATTTTGATTCATTATTTGATAGTTTGAGCTTTAGATTTATCATTTGGGTTTAGTAGATATATTACTTGATATTTTTAGGCATTTGAATTTTCATTTTGTTAGGAAAAAACTTACATAAATATGCATAACAGTTATAAACAAATTAAGAGTCCATGTGCGCTATGCCTTTGTTTTTGTAGAGTGAACTAGTTAAATGTTAGATGAAAATTCACATTAAAAGTCTTTCTGCAGCTGTGCCCCCACCCCCCACCGCACCCCAAACAAAAAAGATTACGTCAGCATTGTTTCAGTTGTGTTTTGTTGTTGTTATTTATAATAATGACATTAATGTTATTATTGGTGTTACTATAATATTTGTCATTGTTATTAGGGTTAGAAATACTGCAACCATTATTTCTTCAAGTGAGGAGGTCTGAGATTAACTCAACATAAAGTAACATGCTGGCAGAAGCTTTTTTGGGTGAACTTGCTAAGTTTTGCTCATAAACTAATCCTTTTAACTTAATGAGGAAAATTTTGATTTAGGTTAAGTAAACATGTTAAATGTAGTTGTACAGACATTTTTACTGATTTTTGCCAAACCAACAACAACAAAAAAAACAGGTAATTTCAACTTTTTTCAAGTTGAATTTTTTACAGTGTATATAACTAAGCTATTATTAAACATGAACAGCAGCATCTCTGCCATGTTAAGAACTTGAGATCAGTCAGACACAATGCTTTGGTTTAATCTCATAACCATGGAAACCAAAATCATATTTTTGAATGTTTTAATCACAATCAACAGGCATGTAAACATAACATGACCACTCTGACCAAGACTGAAATACAAAAATGCTGTGTGCTTTTCACAAAACTTCTTGAATGACCTCTGTCACATTATTCCTAAGATTTCCTTATCACCTTATTTTTTATGTAAGAGCGGGTGCTGCCATTTGTAAATGTAATGTGTCTGGCTTCCAGCGCCATCCGCTTCCAGTTATTTTTAGCGCTACAAAAAACAGCTCCTTTTGCTGCTTGATATTGCTGTAATGTATTGGCATAATGTATTTCCGTAATTATTAACAACCTTATCAAGAGAAGAGCGAAGAGAAAGCAATGCAGCAAAGATGACTTAACTGACAGATACCAGATTTATGATAATTGAATCAGGACATCCCTAGTATACTTTTACATTTTCTTTTATTCTTTATTATTCTGGTTTTTATACTGTACACACTTTATATTCTATATCCTAATCATACCCCTACCTGTAAAAACATGTATTACGATTTGTAACTTAACAAATCTTCAGATACTATACCCTTGTGGGAACCCCCCCCCCACACACACACACTCACACATAACATATTGCAGTATATTTTCCATGAGATCATCTATACTCTCAGGACGAATTCCTGTCATACTTTTACACAGTGCATTCACAGCAAATTCCTCTGAGTAAAATTGACTCAGTTCAGAGAGTATTTGGCCCCTCTTTAAATAAGGGGTTGGTAATAAGTAAAGCTGCTGTTTGTGGAGGTGCTTAATGATTCTCTGCTGAGATTTTGAGAGAATCAATGTATTAAATTTCAGCTGATTTCATCTAAGGCTGAGGGGAAGGATCAGCATAGGACCGCGAGGCGTAATCAAACTCGGGTTGCCGTGAACACCGGAGTGCGTGTCGACGCACTAACCACTACACCACTGGCGCCAACAACATTTTTAATAGTTTGAAGTTATATATTGCCTGAATTTGTCGTAAGTTATAGTACAAAAACCTGGTAACAAACTGCCAGTACATTATTTTACAGACTTATTTCTCTTTTTATTATTTCTTATACAATATATTGTCAATAAAAGTCACTTTATTAAACTGCGGAGTTGATTTTTTTCAGCATCAAAAGTCTACAGAGCAGAGATCAAGTTCCAATGCAATTCATTCATCCATTCGTTCATTCGTTCATTCATTCATTCGTTCATTCATTCGTTCATTCGTTCGTTCATTCATTCATTCGTTCATTCGTTCGTTCATTCATTCATTCATTCGTTCATTCGTTCGTTCATTCATTCATTCATTCATTCATTCATTCATTCATTCGTTCATTCGTTCATTCATTCATTCGTTCATTCATTCGTTCATTCATTCATTCATTCATTCATTCATTCATTCGTTCATTCGTTCATTCATTCATTCGTTCATTCATTCATTCATTCGTTCATTCATTCGTTCATTCATTCATTCATTCATTCATTTTCATTCGGCTTAGTCCCTTATTTATCAGGGGTCACCACAGTGGAACTAATCACCAGCTATTCTGGCATATGTTTTACACAGCGGATGCCCTTCCAGCCACAACCCATTACTGGGAAACACTCATACACACTCTCATTCACACAAACACTCATACACTACCGCCAAATTTGTTTACACAATTCACCTATACCGCATGTCTTTAAACTGTGGGGGAAACCGGAGCACCTGGAGGAAACCCACATGGACACATGCAAACTCCTGACAGAAATGCCAACTAGTCCATCCGGGACTCAAACCAGCAACCTTCTTGCTGTGAGGCGACAGTGCTAACCACTGAGCCACCGTGCCGCCTCAATAATGCAATTCATTCATTCATTCATTTTCTTTTCGGCTAAGTCCCTTTATTATTCAGGGGTCACCACAGTGAAATGAACCACCAACTTATCCAGCATATGTTTCACGCAGCGGATGCCCCCACAGCTGCAACCCATCACTGGGAAACATCCATACACACTCATTCACACTCACACACTACGAACAATTTTAGCTTACCCAATTCACCTATAGTGCATGTCTTTGGACTGTGGGGGAAATCGGAGCATCTGGAGGGAACCCATGTGAACACGGGGAGAACATGCAAACTCCACACAGAAATGCCAACTGACCCAGCTGAGGTTCGAACCAGCGACCTTCTTGCTGTGAGGTGACAGTGCTAACCACAACAAACACGCCAATCATGACATGTGGAACCTCTTAAATAATGGATTAACTGTAATTTTTTACAGTCTATTGTACAAAATCCTAAACAGTACATTGTATTTTTCAAACATATTATCACATACAAATTATGTAGCTTTTGTTGACAGCATTCTCACATTGTGTCGTGCATTAGTAAAAGTATCAACCCTGCCGCTTAACATTCGGCAGCATAAGTTATAGCTTCATCCATCCTGCTCTTTCGGCTCTGCCTGCCATCTCAGTGGAAACACTGCGCTACAGTACAACAGCTGTGAGAACAGAGGTTGTAAGGGTCAGTCACAGGCTGAGAGAAAGATCTGTGTAGGCCTGTCAGTAGTTACATCGATTTAACATCTGGCACGGCCCTAGAGAGAGAGCGAGGGCACAGAGAGAGAGAGTTAAAGCGCTCTATGTCATAGCATTGACAACCTAACCCTGTCTGACCTTTGACTACTGCTGTCCTTCACTCTCTAGCAAACCAGGACATTAGTCACCCGTGGAATCTCCCTTTCACCTTTACTCTCTCTACATCTGCTCTCAGAAGCGGAGTTAGTTATTTTAAAGATATGCTTAAACATTAGGAGGGAATCCGAGTGTGAATTATAGGTTTATTTTAACCAAGGCCGCTGTGTATATGTTATTTGTTTTAGACTTGAACGCACGATGAACTGTAATTAATGCAGTGCTGTTCAGCTTTGTTAGGGATATGAAGGCTTTAATGTTGTTATAGAATAAAGTGCTCAGCTCACAAGTCATAATATACAGTACTACTAGTGAACTACTTGCAGTGGTGTAAAGTAACAAATTACAAATACTCAAATTACTGTAGTTGACTAATTTTTCTCAGAAATTGTAATTTACTAAGTTTTAAAAATATGTACTTTTACTTTCCCTTGAGTACATTTTTAGTGCTGCATCGGTACTTTTACTCCACTACTTTCCTTCAACCTGCAGTCACTACTTTATTTTTTCTTCAGTCCTGTGATTTCTGTCCAATCAAATCGCACATAGAAGGTAAATCGCATCATAATGAACTACCTCAAGACATGGGCGATTTATAATTAGCAAACTGTTTGGAAGCATTAAAAGTGTCCAAGTAGATGTCCAAAATCTGTTTAGATGCATGTCACTGATGAGAAGATGATGGATGTTTACTGTATGATGGCCAAAATGGCCTTAAACACCCAGCAGGCACAAGACGTCAACATAACATCAGATTGACGTTGTAGCCCAGCGTTGTGGGGATGTTGCATTTTGTTTGGAAGTGAAAATCGGGTTGACGTCAGAACCCAATGTCAGGCCGACTAAGTCAATATCCAACCTAAAAGCAACCAAATTTCAACGTCTAATGGTGTTACAGCTTGACGTTGTGTGGACGTTACCCCTATGACATCTATCAGATGTTGGATTTTGGTTGCCATACCTGACAAATAAATGTCAGTATTTGACGTCAATATGATGTTGGTTTAAGATGTTGGCTCGAAGTTGGATTTTGGTCACTTTTTAACACAACCTAAAATCAACCAAATATCAACATCATTTGACGTCATTATTGGACATCAAAATAACATTATGGCTAGACATTGAATTTTGGTCACCTGACGTCACAACCTAAATCTAACCTAATATTAACATTTTATGACGTTGTGTGCCTGCTGGGCAATAACCAAATGCACTACAGAATGTTACGTTTACACACATCCACAAATGACATGTAAATGCATCAGCTTTTTACAGCGTAATACTCACTACTCTAGTACTTTTGAAAGGTCTACTTTTTACTCATACGGTTTCCCCCACACTCCAAAGACATGCGCTGTAGGTGAATTGAATAAACTAAATTGGCTGTAGTGTATGAGTGTGTGTGTGAATGCAAGAGTGTATGGGTATATCCCAGTACTGGGTTGCGGTTGGAAGAGTATCCGCTGTGTAAAACACATGCCGGAATAGCTGGCGGTTCATTCTGCTGTGGTGACCCCTGATAAATATAGAGATTAAGCCGAAGGAAAATGAAAGAATGATATACAGTTGAAGTCAGAATTATTAGCCCCCCTGTTTATTTTTTCCCCCAATTTCTGTTTAACGGAAAGATTTTTTCAACACATTTCTAAACACAATAGTTTAATAACTCATTTCTAATAACTGATTTATTTTATCTTTGCCATGATGACAGTAAATAATATTTTACTAGATATTTTTCAAGACACTTCTATACAGCTTAAAGCAGAGGTGTCCACACTCGGTCCTGGAGGGCCGGTGTCCTGGAGAGTTTAGCTCCAACCCTAATCAAACACACCTGAACCAGCTAATCAAGCTCTAACTAGGTATACTAGAAACTTCCAGGCAGGTGTGTTGAAGCAAGTTGGAGCTAAAGTTAGCAGGACACCGGCTCTCCAGGACCGACTTTGGACACCCCTGGCTTAAAGTGACATTTAAAGGCTTAACTAGGTATATTAGGTTAGCTAGGCAGGTTAGGGTAATTAGGCAAGTTATTGTATAATGATGGTTTGTTCTGTAGACTATCGAAAAAAATTAGCTTAAAGGGGCTAATAATTTTGACCTTAAAATGGTTTTTAAAAATTAAAAACTGCTTTTATTCTTGCCGAAATAAAACAAATTCGACTTTCTCCAGAAGAAAAAATATTGTCAGACATACTGTGAAAATTTCCTTGCTCTGTTAAACATCATCTGGAAAATATTTAAAAAACAAAAAAAATTCATATGGGGGCTAATAATTCTGACTTCAACTGTATGAATATTCTTTTCAGTTCCCCCAGTATTTTTTCCTCACAAGTATTTAAATTGTTAATGCAACTATTAGAGGTTTAGTTCGCTGTGCTTTTTGACTGAAAGTCTATTCATTAGTTAAAAATCTATATTCAGTCTTCTGTGCCTCCATTGTGCCTTCTTGGTTCTCAAAAATGTAACCCTGGGCATATATTCCCAATGAGCCGGTGTTGATCACCTTAAATAATGAACAGTTTTTGTTTAGGAGTTCATTCACATTTAAAGTTTGATCGACAAACAGCGTTCAAACTCAAGGAAAAATTTTGTTTCGTTCAGAAGTTCAAGCATGCTTGCTTGACATGTGAGAACCAATGAGAGTTGCTCTTTCATTTCACATGGCAGGTTTGAGCTTCTACAAGAACCAATAAGATTTGTTTTTGTGCCTCAAGCAGGTTTGGTTGAGCTTGTATATTTGCTGATCAATGTTTATACCTGAATAATAGCCTAAATCAAATCTATTCATCATATACAGTGACTTTTAACTGCTAAAGAAAATGAACTGCTTGGTTCCTGTGGATTTATTTTACAATATTTATAAATATTAATTACAATATAATAAATATTTATATTTATTTAAACAAATTAAAATGTTGGGTTTTGGGAGAATAATTCTAATCTTTAATTGAGAAATATCGTCATTCACATGTGTCTCTGGTTTTTAAAGATTTATGTTACTGAAATTGAAATATTAGTGATTTGGGAGAATAGACCTCTTCCAGTGTAAAAAACTGTGTAAAAATATCTTCATTTATATTCTGAAGACAAAAGTCATACAGGTTTGGAAGAGTATGAGGGTCAGTAACTCATCTCAGATTATAGGACAGACAGAGAAGGAGCCCTGCAGTTCTAATGATAATAATGCATGGGGCATGTCTTGTATGGTTTAAACCTTCAACAGATTTCCAGATTTGCACCTCAGTTCTTTACCCTATACCAATTTTTTAGTTCAGTTGAGGAATTATTTAGAAGTCTGCAGTGATGTTTTTGCCTCAGGGGTGTTGGAATGGCAACAGTCAGATCTTTCTGGTCCAATCCCTCTGTTTGTTTGGCTTATGTCAGATTTATGTCAAACTACATCTGATCTTGTATAATTAAACATGAAACCCTGAATCGTCTGTTGTTGCACAGGTATATTTTTGGCAATAGCCAAAAAACATTGTACGTGTCAAAATGAAGATATTTAGCAAAATCCTTATATCAAAAGACACTTTTGATTAGTAATATGCATTCCTATGCACGTTATTGGTTAAAGTTTAAAGCTGATTTTTTTCTCAGAATTAATTTTTTATTTATTTATCTATTTATTGAACCCCCTATTCCAGATATTCAAATAGTTGTATCTTGGTCAAATTTTGTACTATCCTTACAAACTATAGATCATTATCTTGCTATCATGTCATGATTAAATCGTAGTTTACAAAAAGTGACATTTGTTTTTTTGGTCCATATGTGCTCCACATCAGAGCTTGGAAGTTCTAAGTCCACAGAGAGAAAAAGTGGACAGAGTGTGAACAAGTCGATGAAATATTAAGAAAAACATGAAGGTGAAATATTCTGATCAGAACTCTGATTATGAGTTAAATACAGGCGAAGGAATCCTCTTGCTTAAGCACGCTGAGCACAGACACCCCACTTGCACATGCCAACTGGCCTAGAAGTGATAGATGAGCTGAAGGGAAAGCAGGGGGTGGACAGGCATCAGGAAGGGCAGTAGCTACAAGCTAAGAGACAGAGCCTGAGAAACAGTATGAAGGCATTCTGAAGCCAACCTGGGGTGTAAAAAAAAGAGCAAAATGACCAATTTGATAATATAGGAGCCGTATTGAGAACAGAACTATCTGAAGCAGCACATCTGCAGAATGCATTACAGGGTGTGCAGTGCATTGGTGTGTTTTTTCTGCCTGCGTGCAGCAAAGCCGAGCTCAGGTTTCAGCAGTGTGCGGCGGGGGGCCGTCTCCTGTTGACGCGTGATGATTTAGTCAGGTGTGAGCGTGCACTTTCCAATTTGGGGGGAAATAAATTAGAAGTGATTTTTTATGAGGACTGTGTCCCAGTTCCCTGGCTTGCAATCCACCCCTACTGTGCACTGTCAACCCAACTGATATGTTTATAAAGAGAGCTGAGGCCGGACCTCCGGGATTCTATAACACACACACTTACACACACACACACACACACACACACACACACGCACGCACGCACGCACGCACGCACGCACGCACGCACGCACGCACGCACGCACACACACACACACACACACACACACACACACACACCACACACACACACACACCCACACACACACACACACACACACACACACACACACTGACAAACTTCACTTTCTAGTGCAAATCTACACAAACACATGCATTTTGACATAAAATAAAACTGATAAAATAGAAAAATAGCTAATATAGATGAACTGCTTAGTATTTTGTGTTTTTTTAGATTACTTTAGCAAATTATTAGTGTTCAGAATCATATTAAACGCAATATAAATCTGAAAATTTAGAAGGATTTTAGATGTTTAAAATAACTCCATGAACAAATTTTAAATTTGAACTGTTTTCATTTATTTGTACAAATTATGTTAATCTATGCTAACATGGAAAATAGCAAATTAATTCTCAAATTCATGTTCATTTTTTGATTCAGCTTTATACCTAAACTGTTGTGTACATTAAAAATGGTAATGAAAAACTGTAATTTTATTCAGGTTTTGAAGGCTGTCTTAAACTTTGTGAACATGATAAAACATTTAATTTAATTAAATATGCATAGATGGATGGATGGACTGACATAGATATACAGTATACAGATAGATAGACAGACAGACAGACAGACTAAGTCAAAATTATTAGCCCTCCTGTGTATTTTTTTCCCCAATTTCTGTTTAACGGAGAGAAAAATTTTTCAACACATTTCTAAACATAATAGTTTTAATAACTCATCTCTAATAACTGATTTATTTTATCTTTGCCATGATGACAGTAAATAATATTTTACTAGATATTTTTCTAGACACTTCTATACAGCTTAAAGTGACATTTAAAGGCTTAACTGGGTTAATTAGGTTAACTAGGCAGGTTAGGGTAATTAGGCAAGTTATTGTATTACGATGGTTTGTTCTGTGACTATCGAAAAAAATTAGCTTAAAGGGGCTAATAATTTTGACCTGAAAATGTTTTTTTTTATTTATTAAAACTGCTTTTATTCTAGCTGAAATAAAACAAATAAGACTTTCTCCAGAAGAAAAAATATTATCAGACATACTGTGAAAATTTCCTTGCTCTGTTAAACATCATTTGGGAAATATTTAAAAAAGAAAAAAAATTCAAAGGGGGCTAATAATTCTGACTTCAACTGTATAAAAATAGATAGATAGATAGATAGATAGATAGACAGACAGACAGACAGACAGACAGACAGACAGACAGACAGACGTACAGACAGACAGACAGACAGACAGACAGACAGACAGACAGACAGACAGACAGACAGATAGATAGATAGATAGATAGATAGACAGACAGACAGACAGACAGACAGACAGACAGAAAGACAGACAGACAGACAGACGTACAGACGTACAGACAGACAGACAGATAGATAGATAGATAGATAGATAGATAGATAGATAGATAGATAGATAGATAGATAGATAGATAGATAGATAGATAGATAGATAGATAGATAGATAGATAGATAGATAGATAGAAAATTTCATTAAAATTGGTTTTCATTGTTATATTTCTTTAACAGTGAAATTATGAATTATGCACATTTTTTCCCAAAATATTAATAGTATTGATACCATGTCAATATAAACTATTATTGTAATTACTATAATCAAAGAGTGATGAATATTATAAAGCTTTATCAAACATCATGTATTGTAAAGTGTTTTTTGTGGTACTAACTACATAGCGGTTAAATTTATGTTTTTAAAGAATATTAAGGAACTGGTGTTTAGAATGTGTAGTAAACATACTTCATTTAAAAGAAAAGTTAAAAGAAATTGTTTAATAGATGACATTTTTATATTTTCTAATACACAGTAGTTTTAGTTTTGCTTTATTGTAGTTTTCACTTAGAGTTTGAGTTGTTTTTATTGAGAAATGTGTCTTTTTTTTTTTGTAATTATGTATAATTTTATTAATTTTTAAGATTTTGTCTGTACATTTATTCATATTGTTTATTTATCAACTTGTGCTAAATAAAAATTAGAAACATTTCTCTGTCGCCTGCCTTAAATAAAATGCGCATGTTTATATTTAATTTTATTTTAGTTAGTTTAGTTGTCTATTTTATCCATACTTAATTTTTTTTATTATTGTTACTATTTTTGGTGTGAAATATGTCCTGGCTTATTTTACCTCCCCATAAGTTGCTTGCTTCTTCTCACCGAGAATTTCCGTAAATCAAGATAAAGCCATAATTGTACCATCAAAGCTGGCAAAGGAAAAGAACATTCTCCCTCACCCTTTTTCTTTTCCCCAGTGCCGCTTGAAGACTAATATTTTTGCAGAGGAGGCTGCAGCGAGTGGGCCGAGCTGAAGGAAGCGGCCCGACTGAGCTCCACAGGAGGCTGTGCTCAGGAAACCCAAACCCTCAGCGACCCCTGACCTCTGCTACCGCTGCAACATCTGCACCAGAGAGACCTAAAGAAGAAAAAAAGATGAGTATGAGGAACAGACACTGAGGTACAGTGAGGATGAGGAGTAAAAATGTGAAAAGTCAAGTATACAGTGCGCAGAGAATGAGAGAAGCGGTAAAAGGAAATGCTCTGCTGTTGTCCAGAATTGTCCATCAGATGAGCTCCTATGGTTTGGTTTGAGTGGTCAGAATGTGAGAGATGGTAATCTGGACTATTACTGTAATCCTCTGACAGCAGTGGTAGAAGCGACTGGAAACAAGCTCTCTCCGACCATCAGACTCGCTCCACTGAGGGTTTGTAGGCAGCAGCTTCAACTTTCATCCCTTGAGCATGAATGAAAATGTGAAGCTTTTGGATCTGACATTATACTGTATGTATTGGGGAGACCAAGGCTAGTCGAAATGTGATTCTTTATTTGTAATTTTAGCAATGGATGTTTTCAGTGTTTGTTTATGTGACTTTCAAACAGTTTACAACCATTTTACCATTCCCGTGAAGTGCTTTGAAATGTGAATTTTTTTATTTGATATTTGACGTAATCTCAACTGAAAAATGAAGAGATGGTGGGACAAATAGTAGCTCCTCCTCTTTTAAAAAATAGCCAGTAGTGTTTTGTTTTTATCATAGCTCTGCCAGTGAGTGGTGAAGCTCAAGCGCATCAAATGAAAAGCAAATGAGAAGTGTCTTGAAGGAAGCAGGGCATGTCAGATATTAGAGAGCATGTGATTGGTCGAGATTTGATTAGAAACTGAAGTTTGAGGTGACCTGAAAGAAGGCTGAAGTGTCAAACTGCAAGCTTTGGTTTGTTTATATCAGTTTTATATTTTCTAAACGTGAATTTTGTCACTGTTTTGGAGCACACTAGCTAATAGATATCCTTACAATGTACACACCGAAACTAACATCTGAAATTTTTTTATTTTAATTTCACAGGACTTTAAATTAGTAATAGTCATCATTTTTGACAAAATCTTAAGTTAAACATTGGTGTGTGAGTATTAATGCATAAAAAAACAGGTTGTATATAGGTTGTAGGTGTATTACGTGTGCACACACACACACACACACACACACACACACACACACACACACACACACACATTTTTTACAGTTAAATCCTGTAAAGTGATACTAATGTAATCTGTGTCTAATTTTACTGTGAAAAATTACTGTAACTTGCTGTGAAAATCTGGAATTTTTTACAGTGCAGCTATGCAAAAAATTAAGAGACCACTTGAAAATTCTTCACTTGAATATTTTCTGGATTTATGGTTTTATTTTTTGTGTTTGAGTAAAATGTTTGGTCACAATTTATTTTAAGGTACAATTCTTGCTATTAATTAACCATTGACTATGATTTTTGCCTTAATTAACTCCTAATTTGCTGCTTATAAATAGTTATTAAGGTAGTAGTTTGGTTTAGGTATTGGGTAGGAATAGAGATGTAGAAGAAGATCATGCAGAATATTTACTTTATAAGTACTAAAAAAACCGGGCAATATCTTAATAATACTGTAGGTAGGTTACAAACCACTATAGTTAATAGTGAGAATTGGCACTTAAACTAAAGTGTTACCAAATGTTTTTGTTGTTGTTTTATTCTGAGAATTACAGATGGCATTTCTTCCCAACATAAAAGAAAACTGTTGTCATTTAGATATTTTTGTTGCATAAGAAATATATATAGACACTGTAAAAAAAATCTGTTATTTTACTTTTTTTTTCCGGCAGCTGGGGTACCAGAAAAAACGTAAAATAACGGCTGTTAAATTACAGAAATTTACCCTAAAATAACGCCATTAAACTACAGAAATTTACCATAAAATAAAGGACGTTAAATTGCAGTAATTTCCTTAAATTTAAATTTCCAGTAAATTTACTGTAATTGCTATTTTTGTTTTTTTTTTTCTGGCACCCTAGCTATAACCCCCCCCCCCCCCCCCCCCCCTTAAAATAACAGATTTTTTTTACAGTGTATATATAAAATACCTATTCTGCAGAACAAGTACTAGTGGTTTAACCAATCCAGCCAACACTCAAAAATATTTTTTGCTGCTTGTTCAAACTACTTATTTATATTGAGCTGAATCAACACATTTCTTGAGATTTTTGGGGGGATAACTTAATTGTTTTATGTTCAACCAACTTAAATTTTTAAAAACAATTAAGTTATCTTAATTGATTTGTGCTGGGACAACATGAAGGAATGTGTGGAACCCTGCATTTTTTTTTACAGTGAATATTTTTTTGTAAACCACTAAAATTCACTTTGCTCCAACAACTGCTCAAAGGTTCCATGATCTATTTGAAAGTGTTATTAAGTGTTAATAAACTAGAATTCACAAGCTATGGATAATTGTTATTTAGCACATATTTAATCTTAAAATTTAATTTGTTCTTCTAATGCAAAGCTGAATATAGACTGTTGTGTTTTCAGTATTCAATTTCACATAAATATTTAGCAATCATTCTAAAATATATATATATATATATATATATATATATATATATATATATATATATATATATATATATATATATATATATATATATATATATATATATATATAAATATATATATATATATATATATTTTTTTTTTTTTTTTTCTGATGAAACTAATACAGTTAATTGTTAAAAAAGTTGAGCTGCTTAATATTTTTGTGCTTTTTTGTTACTTTGCGGAGTAGAATATTCAGAACAGCTTTTATTTGAAATAGAAGTCTTTTGTAACAATCTGAAAGTCTTTACTGTCACTTTTAATCACTTATGATTTTTCTTAATAACAGTATTAAATTCTTTTCATAAAATCTTACTAACCACAAACGTTGAACCGACGTGTATTATTATTACAACATCCCACAAGAATGAATAGCCTTTTGTAGCCCAAACGTAAGCGCATATACAGAAACTGACTACCGCAGTCTGCCATCCCTTCTGAGATCCTTAATGTATAGATATATCTTGTATATGTTTAATAGGCACACCATTAAATGCTGCCATCAAGGCAAGGGCAAGAGATTCTCAAACAGTTCAAAGTCTCTCACCTTTACGAGCTGATATAACTTGACTAGGAGTGGCAGAGTCAGTGGGAGGAATAGACTGAGTTGAAGAAGAGGAAGTGGGCAGTGTAGTTTTCAGGCTGGGTGAGGGGTAATAGTGACAGGGTCAGTTGCTGGGTGGTCAGAAGAACTGTATGCATGTGGTAAAACTCTTTGGGCATAATCGCAGGAATCTCAAATTTCTGCTATATCTTTATTTCAATCAGTTTTACACACGTTTCCATGCTTGCATTAATGCAATTTAAGTTAGTCACTTATATTCAGGATTTTACGTTGTGAGGTCCCAAGAGAACAGTAATCTGAGGGAAATGTTTCAGAAATCATGTGCTTTAGCATGTCCCAAAATACCCAGCAGCTCTCTGGGCCAATCTGCTGTGTTTCAGTGCGCTATTCAGAAAGCAGACTTATGTTTTTTTTTTAGCGCTAAATTTAAGCCCAATTCAATTTGTCCTCTTCGACAATATCTAGCCTAAAGATGCACAGCAGTGTTTGGGAAGTGAGCGGGTGTTGAAATCTGCTGAGTGGTATTGTTAACAGAGCTTGCAGGTCAGTCTGTTGCTAGGCCTGACACTGGGGCCCACTTGAAATGTCAAATCTGATTGGCATGATTGGCTGTGGCGCTGTGGGAAGCGTCCTGCCTCGATCCAACGGAGAAAGCTGTCAGCAGATAGGGAGAAACCCAAACACAGCCGGCCACAAAGCTCGGCCATTCCTCCAAACCCAACATTCAAGGTAAAAAATAAATTTCGATGGGTTCTCCTTAACTCGCTCATGTGGCTTTTCTCTTTGTTTCTTTTCGCTTCCTCCTGTCCAGTGCCCTTGCTCGTCCCTGAACACTTACTGTACTTGATTTCTAAAAACAAATCCATACAGCACATTTGAATTAACAACATCTCTTCAATAACAATGACGTAATCCATTTATACTCAGGAATCCGGCTTTAATGCGGCAATGGAATGCTGGAATGCTGCAGAAAAACAAACGCGGCATAGGAAAATAGACAAACCAGGATAATGGTAGGCAGAATGAAAGAAAGCACATGAGAGACCCTCAGAGACAGAAAACATTCGTCTTAGATGGAATGGTAAGAGCATGAAAGAATTGCTAATGCGTGTTGTTTTCCATCACAGGTCTTTTTTGGTGCTTTTATTTAGAAGAGAGTGGACTGAAAGAACAGGAAATGATGGGGAAGGAGGGAAGGAACTAGTAAAAAAGAAATGCAAAACGGATTTTAACCTATGTTACAGTCTATTTCAGTGTGTCACAAACTTGACGTTTACTCCAGACTGTAACTCCAAAAACATTATTTAATGAGGGATAGGTGGATTAGGTGTGTTTGGCAGAGCACTGAGTCTTTCAGCTTCTGCTCTTTTTTATTTATTTATTTATTTTTAAGGAAAGAGTAAGACTGTTGACAATGCTGAATTTGATGGGGAAAGAAGGTAGGAACTAGGGCTGTGCGATTTCGGGAAAATATCTATTTGAGATTTTTTTGTCATATTGTGATTTGATTTTGTAGTCAAGATTCAGCTCAATAATCTGTGAGTCGTGCCAACAATTTAGCCCCCCTGTTTATTTTTTCCTTCAATTTCTGTTTAGTATAGAGTTTTTTTTTAACACATTTCTAATCATAATAGTTTTAATAACTCATTTCTAATAACTGTTTTATTTTATCGTTGCCATGATGATAGTAAATAACATTTTACTAGATATTTTTCAAGACACTTCTATACAGCTTAAAGTGACAATTAAAGGCTTAACTAGGTTAATTAGGTTAACTATGCAGGTTGGGGTAATTAGGCAAGTTATTGTATAACAATGGTTCTGTAGACTATCGAAAAATATAGCTTAAAGAGGCTAATAATTTTGACCTTAAAATGTTTTATTTTAAATAAAAAACTGCCTTTATTCTTGCCGAAATAAAACAAATAAGACTTTCTCCAGAAGAAAAAATATTATCAGACATACTGTGAAAATTTATTTTCTTTGTTAAACATCATTTGGCAAATATTTAAAAAAGAAAAAAAATCAAAGCGGGCTAATAATTCTGACTTCAAATGCATATATTTCATATCGCAGCCTCTTGAGATTAGCTAATCGCAACATTTCAAATTGAGATTTGATTACGATTACTCACACAGCCCTAGTAGGAACTGCAATAGATTGATCTGAAGTCTGATCAGAAACCAGTAGACTACGACTCAAAAAAGATTTATTAAATGAGTGCTTTGAGGGTTAAGTGTGTTTTGAGGGTAGAGCATTCAACGTCTGGTCTCAGAAACAAAATAAATAAATAAAGCTGACATTGCTGAATTGGATGAGAAAGGAGGTAGAATCTAGAATGTAACCATATCCAAAACTGAAATTGAACCCAAATCTTGTTTATTAGACTCTAATGTGTATTAAACTAGTTGGCCACGACTCCAATCTGATTAATGAAAGCCATGAAGTTTAAGTGCTTTTGGAAGTAGAGCATTCAGGTTTGTGTCTTAGAGATAAACACAAGTAAAACTATTTTCAACTGTGATGGTTTTAATGCAGAAAAGGAGACTGGGGTCTGGAATAGAAATTTTAAGTCCTATTTTAAGTCTTCTGTTTTAAACTGTAGAGCAATGTGTCAGAAACAAAGAGGAAACTGTAGGCCATGACTTCAAAAATGATTTATTTAATGAGAGCTGTGGGGGTTAAGTGTTTTTGGCGGAGGATGGAGAATTCAACTTCTGCTCTTTCCTTTAGAGAAAAAGAAAGAAGAGTTAAACTATTGACAGTGGAGATGAAGAGCGGGATCTTGAATCCCAACCCGAATTTCAACCTATAGTCTTTTGTAGTAGTCTTTCGCTCAGTGTGTCGGAAACTAGTAGGCCATGACTCCAAAAACGATTTGTTTAATGAGGGCTATGAGGGTTAAGTGTATTTGGCAGAGGGAAGAGCATTCAGCTTCTGCTCTTCCTTCACAGAGAAAGAAAGAGGAGTACAACTGTTGACAATGCTGAATTCTGTAACCTTATGCTGATATTTAATACACCATTTTTTCCATGCCCATAGTCATGTCTCAGTTCCCCGGCTTAGTCCAGCTGCTGCTTCTCATTGTCCACGGAGCCGACTCAGTCTCGAAACCTCAAAACTAGCTCAAATCATACATGAGCATAAGATAATATTTTCATTCTTTGGGAGGAGGTTTGAGGGGAGAATTGAGACTTCTGTTATCTTCTCTTTGCTGTGCAGTAATGTGTTTGCCTTATTAATGGGATGGAAAGGACAGAGGTGACAAAATCATTCATGATGTCAAGGAAAGGATATATAAACTGTTGCCATGGAGAGCGTAGACAGCCGAGGCCAAAAAAATTGACGGTCTACTCATGATCTAAGATTATCCCTAAAAAATAACAACAGATCTGACAATCTGATTAATCTGCGTTTAATCCAGGCAAAGCATCTTAAGTGGATCGTGTTCAGATGATAAACAGATGTTTCTGGGCGATGTAACCTAGTAGTTGTAAAAATCGGTTTGCAACTGTACAGTTGTTGAGCATTGAAGGTACTAGAATTTCTTTAAATGAAGGAGTTTTAACGGTGTCAGGGCTATTATCGTCATATTACAAATCATATACACGTAATGAGCCACCTGGTGGATCTCATCACTGTAGCCATACTTAGAGGTGGGGAAGAGGCAATGAGAAGGTATTTACAACCTCCGGTGTTACGTGCTAGCAGCTTTAACAAGGGGACAGGAGTTAATGTTTAATTTGAAGCTGGTCAAATGGATGCTCAATTTTCTGTATTCTGATGTGGTGACACGGTCATGAAACGCTTATATTTTGCCACTCTATCTATCTATCTATCTATCTATCTATCTATCTATCTATCTATCTATCTATCTATCTATCTATCTATCTATCTATCTATCTATCTATCTATCTGTCTGTCTGTCTGTCTGTCTGTCTGTCTGTCTGTCTGTCTGTCTGTCTGTCTGTCTGTCTATTTGTCTGTCTGTCTGTCTGTTCATCCATCCGTTCGTCTATCTATCTATCTATCTATCTATCTATCTATCTATCTATCTATCTATCTATCTATCTATCTATCTATCTATCTATCTATCTATCTATCTATCTATCTATCTATCTGTCTGTCTGTCTGTCTGTCTGTCTATCTGTCTATCTGTCCGTTCGTCCGTCCATCCATCTATCCGTTCATCCATCCATCCATCCACACACCCACCTGTCTGTCTGTTTATCTGTTCATCTATCCTTTCATCCATCTATCTATCTATCTATCTATCTATCTATCTATCTATCTATCTATCTATCTATCTATCTATCTATCTATCTATCTATCTATCTATCTATCTGTTGATCGGTCAGTCGGTCTGTCTGTCTGTCTGTCTGTCTGTCTCTATCTCTCTGTCTATCTGTCTGTCCATCCATCCGTCGGTCTGTCCGTCCGTCCGTCTGTCTATCATTCTATTGTTCTATCAGTCAGTTGTTCTTAAATCCATCCATCCATCCATCTGCTATCAAATTGGAAATGGGGGATTGAGTGAGTGTGGGCTATGGTATTTCTTTGTATTTGTTGTGAACAGCAAATTTCGTTGAATGCCATCCAGAAAACTGACAGAATGTTTTGGTATCATGCTACTATGCTATTCTGAACATATCTATTAGCTCTGAGCAGCCTCTCTGAAGAGTTCCTCATATTCAGACCGGCTACTTACACTCCTAATGAGCGGATCGTCGTCCTCTAACGAGTCTGGAGTAGTAGAGAAAAATGACGGCCCTGAAGATGCCTCTTCACAATGCTAACAGGATCACTGAGCTCATCTCATAAGTTAGCGCTTTGATTAGCTAATGAGGCAGCGATAATATTAGCTGACTTGACACCACACTCAAGAACAGAGCGATGTTAAATGTCTGGACAGTCGCTGTGGACTTTCTACTGATTATACTGAGGAGAGGCTGTTGAAGAACCTAATGTTGTGTTTGACTGTGGTTTCTTAGGTTTGGCTCTTTGGTGATACGACTTGGGTCATGGGCCCAGGTGTGTTCTCTCTTCAATGTATTTCATTCCACCTCTTATTCTACACTTGTTCGCTCTGTACAACTTCATCTCACACTTCATTTACAGCTTGTCTTTTTGTTACCACCACAGAAGCAGTAACGTCTCAGGCCTGGAAAAACATGGCTGCAAATGCGTGCTGGTGTATGCGTGCATTCGTGTGCCAGGCCAAAGGAAGGTAAAGCGCATATTACACACACTCGCAATCTCAAGTAGCCTTGACCTCCTGCCCAGAGTGTGGCTTCCCCACAGCTCAGCTCATACATCTTCAGACACGCATACACATACATGATCACACACACCACAGTACAGTTACAGAACAAGGTAATTGCCCATGGCCGGGTGGGTCTGAGGGCAAGAACAAGGTTTTACAGCACAGATGAAAATAAAATATAAGGACTTTGTGGTTCACAGTACAGTTGGAAAGACAAATATTATTTTTTACGAGGGAGCGAGAAGGCCGAGGCTAGATGTATAAAACACCTTAATGATTGAATAGCTTAAGTATTAAATCTTCCGACCTGGGCTCTGTCAGGGAGCCTATAGCATTAAACTGGACAGGATGAGGTTGAAGCGAGAGACCAACCATGTGAGTGTGACAATGTGGCCAGAGGGAGAATAAACCCTCCCAACACTTTGCTTTCTGGCAGGGACACCTTCTCCGTAAATCTTTGTGTTGGACAGCTTTTGGTGGTTTAATAATTACCTGCGAATGAATAAGCTTCACTTTTTGAAGTGAACTCCGAGACTGAGGTGAAAGATGCATTTTTGAATGGTGCGCTGTGTTGCTCTTTTCTTGAAATTGAACACTTTTTGGGATTTAAAATTTTAAAGCATTTTGTTTTTGTAAAAATTCTTAAGCCTTATAAAAATAATTATAAAATGAATGAAATTAGTTGTGCCTTTTTTTGCTTTCAAGACAGCCTATTGATCTTATGTTGTTTTTGAAAACTAGTGTCATATTAGTCCTTCATATTATGTGTCAGATTTGTGTGTGTGTGTGTGTATATTTCTTTGCTTTTTTAAATGAAGTATATGCACACAAACTTTTAATTTCAGTCAGCCAGCCCCAGTGCTTTCGGTGAATTGTCATCCCATACAAAATTGCCAAGTTTAAGATCTGATTTCTTTAAAAAACAGCAATCTTCACTGCCTGGCTGAGAGACGATATAATGTTCTGCATTAAATTATACTTTTCTGCGCCATGTCTTTAAAATATGGAGATTAATTGTACCCCAGTATTTTCAATGGAGTTTCTGCGCCTGCGTTTACATGGTCTTTTGTCTCTTTTTACGCTTTAACAACCAAATGGATGCTTAAGTCTATTTAACTGATTATATTTGAATTACATTACAACATCGATGCTGTAAAAGAAATCTTATGAAATTGAAAATAGTCACATAAAGCTCCCACCGGAAGTTCATCATTGGCTGAAAAACACTAGCTGTGCATAGAGCCCATTGTGTTTTAATAACCCACTGTTTTTTTTTTGGTAGCTAGGTTTCTTTTATAAGAGAGCATTATAAATGTTTTTTTAAATTAGGATTTATATTGCAATAAAATGTAAAGTACCTTTTAATATATTAATTCTGTAAAATATGTATGATTTCTGTTGTTAATGATACCTAGTGTTGTCTATTAACTAATATAACATTTTAAGCTTTACTGGAAAATACATTTTGCATTGCAACATGTGTCAGTGATGATGCTGTCATTGTTTCATTTTCTTATGCTTTTTCTTAGGCTTATTATTAACCCTTTAACTGCCTGCTCTACCAAATGGTTGATTATATTTTGACTGTTTTAAATAATGACTGTAAAAGTGACTTTGTTTAAATAACGGTTTACACTACACAGCATTGTTG
This sequence comes from Danio kyathit, assembly GCA_903798195.1. Lineage (NCBI taxonomy): Eukaryota > Metazoa > Chordata > Actinopteri > Cypriniformes > Danionidae > Danio > Danio kyathit. Next base: position 27,090,082 of record LR812526.1, read on the forward strand.
GTTTACAAAATCACACAAACATAATTCTGTTGCACTACTACACTTGATTTGGTTTTTATTGTAAAAAACAAAACAAGAAAACATGTTAAATAAGAATCTGAAATATGTTATGGCATACTTCAAAAAATAAAGATGATTTAGTATTCAAAAATGTTTTATTTTGATTATGTTAAAGTTAAAGCAGTTAAAGGGTTAATTTTTATTTAGATTCCTATGCCAACAAATAACAGAAAGAAATAAAAAGAAAAAAATAATTATGCACATTTTGCTATTGTGCGTGTGTGTATTTCTAAGCGTTTGAAGAAGCGTATCTGAAGAACGATGAACGCTGAATTCCAAATAACATACCACTTTTACCATTTCTGACATATAAATATGTTTTCATGTTTTTTTCGCAGATTTTTTTTCTCATATAAATAATTTTTTTGCCAGAATTTGCAAAAGCATGGGTCCACCCTAGCCTGTTATATTTGGGTGAGCTAACAAAATCTACCATGGTAACAAATGAGTCCCGCCCAAACATGTACCGTCTTTCTCATCTCTAACTTGACCTTATGAACAAATTTCCGCCCTTACCTCAGCTATACTTTTTTCCAAGACTCCTGCCGAGGAATTGGGTTATTTAGTCAAACATTCTTGTGGTTTGCAAAGACAGCGACGGTGCGCATGTTTGGACGGTTCAATATACAACTCAGATGGAGAAGATCAAAGACAATGGAGGAAAGGATCTCAGAAGTCCGAGCCAAGCCTCATTACCGGTATACACATCCTGCTCCGGAATGTTAACACGGAGGGTGGCTGTGTCAAATTCTCCACATATGCGCGTCGCGGTTCAGTTACTTTTAAAAGCAAGATACTGCTATTTAAAAACTTTGGTTACGTTACCTAAGGCGATAGTGATGAATATGCTAATATACAGGCATACCAACGAAATTATTCGCTTTGAATATGTATTTCACCCCTCGGGCCGCGGCGATAATCGTTAGCCTGCTTGTCAGAAAAAAGGCGGGAAGTTCCATTCACGGAGGCGCGCGCATTTCTTAAAGCCCTCAGATTCCGCGCGCATTTTTTCTTGTGATGTAAGCACGCAAGGTATTTCAACATGCGTCTCTTCCTCAGCAACAGAGTGTGGAAAACCAAGATTAGCAAAGGCAGTAGGGGAACGTTTGATTTAAATGCAACAGACAGCAAAATATCAAAGGAGAGCTGTGTTCACAAGTGGCAAAACCTCAGCGGTTTGCCTCTTTTATTCCTTTATCTATCCCTCTTTCTCCGTCTGCCTCATCCACATTCTCTTTCACTCTGTCTCTTTTTCTCTCCAGCTGCAGGCCTGATGGCAGGACTTCCTCCTGGTAGCCATTATAATATGTGTGTCTCTGGGTGGTCCGGCCTCAGTTCCACAGCTCTAATAGTTTTCTACTGGTGTAGCCTATGCTAGGCCCAAGGGCGTAGAGGGAGAGAGACAGAGGGCAGTTTGTCTAATAAAACCCTTGTCCAGACCGCTGTATGTCCCTCTTAGCACTTCCTGGACACTGCCCCCTGCCAACCCCAACCACCTCCTGTGCTCCACCTCTAATGGGACACAGCTGGACTCCCCTATTACTTTGTCTTTGTATCCTTTTTGCTCTACCCATCCTTCCTCCATCACTCCTCTATCCAGCACGCTGCTGCGAATGCTTCTCTCTCATACTCTCCTCTCTGTTTGTCTTTTTCAGTCGTCTCAGTGCTCCCAGACAGATGTATGGCTGGATGAGCGTTGACTGGCTGGGTCTGGTTCTGTGATGTGGCGTGAGTCAGGATGTGAGGGGCTGCAAAGAGGATAATGCTCATTTACACACACCCCACTGCCCTCGGGCCCTGTGTGTGTGTAAGTGTGTGTGTGTGTTCACACATCAGTCCATTTCAGCACCACACAAGCTCACACACTCTCTCTCGTCCTCCTCTACCGTGTGGTCAGTAACAGCTCCAGTGTGGGGAACATTTGTTCTGCAGATACTTCTCAGTGAAATAGGGTGGCGCTGAAAGTCACTTTAGGATTTTTACAGTATGAAGGCTGCAAAACAAACAAAGCAATGCGTTTTAGGCTCCCTGACTGCTTATTAAAACCCACACCCCACTATGTAATCCTAGGATGGTCCTGTCAGCCAGATCTCAGGGTCACACAGTGACGTTTGTACATGCTTTTGGCAGAATGCGATGTCTTTACATCTCCGACAGCTTGTTCTGCGTGTGATGTGCAGCACGTGGGTGGGCAGAAACATGGTTTCTAATCACAGATGTCACTGTAAAAGTGAAGAGTGCGGCTCTCAGTAGATCAAACTGTTGGAGTGAGGAGGGGGCGGATGGCAATTGAGAGATTTGGACGAAAAAGGCGAGGCGGTCTAGGGTTTTACTCTAGGGTTTGACTGAGCAGAGGGTGGCAGAAATCAGTTGAAAGAGCTGAAGAATTTAAAAGGGAAGGAAATTAAAGAGCAAAGAGAGAAGGAACAGTTAGAAATGCTGATTTGGTCCAAAACAAGGAAAGGAATGAGGGTGAGGTGGAAATATTACAGGGCTGTGATTGTAAAATCCTGTGTGTAAATGTTTTAATGTGGAAATGGTTCATATTTGTTTTCATTTGTTCAATAATAATAAAATTATTGTTGTTATTTTATTTAGATTTTGTACTTACAAATTAGGAAAAAACAAGTCATTCATGAAAAATGGGAACTAATCTTAAGAATGGCTAATAATACAAAGTTTCAGTCATTGTTAGATAAAATATAAGCCAGAATAAAGAGTGATTAAAAAACTAGAAAACACATTTATTTTTGTATTGCTTCTAAATGAAACATTTATTCATTCATTCATTTTTTTTTTCGGTTTAGTCCCTTTATAATCGCCACAGAGGAATGAACCACCAACTTATCCAGCAAATGTTTTACGCAGCAAGTCCCCTTCCAGCTGCAACTCATCACTGGGAAACATCCATACACACTCATTTACACACATACACTACGGACAATTAAGCTTACCCAATTCACCTATAGCTCATGTCTTTGGACGAGTGGAGGAAAACCGGAGCACCCGGAGGAAACCCACGCAGACGCAGGAAGAACATGCAAACTGCACACAGAAATGCCAACAGACCCAGCCGAGGCTCAAACCTGCGACCTTCTTGCTGTGAGGCGGTCGTGCTACCCACTGGTCCACCGTGACGCCCTAAATTAAGCATTCATTTATTCATTTTTGTTTTCGGCTTAGTCTCTTTATTAATCTGGGGTCGCCACAGCGGAATGAACCGCAAACTTATCCAGCACATGTTTTACGCAGCGGATGCCCTTCCAGCAGCAACCCATCTCTGGGAAACATCCATACACACTCATTCACACACATACACTACGGACAATTTAGCCTACTCAATTCACCTGTACTGCATGTCTTTTTACTGTGGGGGAAACCGGAGCACCCGGAGGAAACCAACGCGAATGCAAGGAGAACATGCAAACTCCACACAGAAATGCCAACTGACCCAGCCGAGGCTCGAACCAGCGACCTTCTTGCTGTGAGGCGACAGCACTACCTACTGCGCCACTGCGTCGCCCCTAAATTAAACATGTAACTGTTAATTAAATTATTATTAGAATTATTAATTATCCTACCATACTTGATTATCTCAGAGTAATAAATAATATGCTTGTACTAAATCTGACATAGATTCTGTACAGAATGTAACATATAGGCCCATTTTTGAATTTCGACTGCGTTTTAGGCACACTTGGCTTTAAATGGGTTTCTGTGCATTTAATTTGAATATTGAAATGATCTGTTAGCAAAGAGTGCGAGTAAAAACGGCCGTACATGAGAGCTTGTGCTGATAGTACTTATATGGAAATGGTTTGTGGGTGTGCATGTTGATGATGTGCTCCCAATGAATATTAGAACAAATTCATTCATTCATTCATTTTCTTTTTGGCTTAGTTCCTTTTATTAATCTGGGGTCACCACAGTGGAATGAACCACCAACTTATCTAGCATGTTTTACGCAGCGGATACCCTTGCAGCTGTAACCCATCACTGGAAAAAACATCCATACACACTCAATCACATACATACACTACGGACAATTAAATGAAATATAAATTCTTATTTGCAATTCCAATATTTAGTGAAATAATAAAAAATTATAATTGTAACATTTTATAAAAGACAATATTATTAAAGAATAATTTAAAGATAATTTTTTACATTATTAATTTGTCTTTTTTTTTTGCCTGAGTTTGAGTATTTGAGTATTCCAACAACTTGGATAATACAGATATTGTCAAAAATACTTCAATTTAATATTGTAAGTTTCTGGTCAGCCTTGGGTTTTCTACCACAATGAAAACCATCCCATCTCTGAGCGTGCCACAGTGGTTACGTAGCCCTCCTTTGTTTACTGCCCACAGACGCCCAGCAGACGCCCAGGCTAAACAGGAAAGGACAGAACATAGGGGGACACAAAACACAAATGCCAGTTGTTGAAGCACTGTCGCATGTACCATTCAATCCAGATGCTATTTAGACCTTAAAAAAAAAAATGTGTGTTTCAAATTCAGTATGACAGGTCTTCATTGTGAGCTGGAAATGTTGAGTGTATGTTAGTGTGCAAGTTTGTGGGATGAAGTTTGCATACTATTCTGCGAAACCTGACATTGTATGTTATGGTTGTTGTTGGTCCTTTGACAAATTGCTTTTGTTCCTCATTTTTTGCTTTGGATAAAAGCGTTTGTTAAATGCGTAAATGTAAATGTGAGTGCATGTGTGTATTGATGTGGGCTACTCCACACTTCCTCTGTACTACACAGAGTAAAATAAACACTGACTGCAAGAAGGAAAGACCGCTGTGTTGGGGAGACATACAAATCATTGTGTGGGTTTTCATTGGTGGTGACACTTTCCATGAATGTGGTAGATTTATTTATTTGTTTTTGAAAAATTAATGACTTTTTTTATTGCGAGCACTATTAGATGTTTTAGGTCAAATTAAATGATAATTAAAATGATTAAAATGAAAGTGTAATGAATAATTATGGGTGACGCGGTGATGCAGTAGGTAGTGCTGTCGCCTCACAGCAAGATGGTCACTGGTTCAAGCCTCGGGTCGGTTGGCATTTCTGTGTGAGGTTTGCATGTTCTCCCAGTGTTCGTGTGGGTTTTCTCCGGGTGCTCTAGTTTCCATGCGGTATAGGTGAATTAGGTAAGCTTAAATTGTCCATAGTTTATGTGTGTGAATGAGAGTGTATGGGTGTTTCCCAGTGATGGGTTTCAGAAGGGCATCCGCTGCGTAAAACATATGCTAAATAAGTTGGCGGTTCATTCCACTGTGGCTACCCCTGAATAATAAAGGGACTAAGCCTTACCTGTCAACATTGGGATGTGAAAATAAGGGAAATGCCCACCATAATACTAATATGTTCATTTGAAGCTCTTTTGTTGTAAATAAACAGTTAAATGGTCAGTAATATGTTTATTATTATTATTTACAAAAGAAAAAATAAATAGAATACATTAGCAGTAAATACATTAGCAAACAGTTCAGCTTGTTAAAATTAATAACTATTATAAAGAAATAGATTCAAGTGATCAAATCTCATTAATCTTTTCTTCACTGTATAACTTACACATTCTGATTAAAGAGCAATGAATGAATCTCATTTATTTACATTTCTTTCGTTTGATTATATTAAATAACAGAGGTAAACTTTAAAAGTGCACATATCTAACATTATATGTTATGAAAGTACTGAAAATATAATGAAAGTAATTAATTGCTTTCCTATCTTTTTATGCTCATTTAGGACGAAATTAGTTGTGTTTGAAAAAAAAAAAACCCCACCAAGATCGACATCTTTAGATGTTATTATTATTAATTTTGCGTATATGTCTGTTCAAACACACACCCAAAACCCAGACTTTCGCTCTGCTTCAAATCGCGTGTACAGAATCCGTTTGGCAAACAGCATAGACCTATTTATCACCACAGTATAGAGCACGTCAGCTGACAGTCATGCACCGCTATATGACTGTATATATGACGATTGCATATGAAAGGGAGACGGCACCCATAATGAAAAGGAAAGGGAATCCCGCGTTTTTATATTTATTTCAAAGTGTTTTCATGCCTAAACAAAGCGAAAGCACAGAACAGACTCACATTTAAGAGCATGGGGTTGCCCCTGGTGTTTCGGCGGTGTGGGTTGCATATAGTGAGGATTGGCTCTTTAATGTCTTCAGAAAAAGACTGAAAATACGGGAAAATACCTTTATGGGATGATAGCAGGATAGAACTGTAAAATACGGGAGAATCCCGGGCAAAACGGGAGGGTTGATAGGTATGGACTAAGCCGAAAAGTAAATGAATGAATGAATGAGGGAATAATTATTGGCTCTAAACACTTAACAAATTTTTATTATCTGTTTGCTACACTGTAAATCCCATGTAGCAATCGGTTAACTCAAATGGTTTGAGTTGCCTTAACTTATTGGGTTTTACAGTACTCAGTTGGTTTGAGTTCTCTTCATTTATTGGGTTTTACTATGCTCAAATTGATTTGTTTACTCAAAATTCTGATACATCTGACTGTGATGATATCTACCTATTGTAAAAACAATTATATTATTATTATTATTATTATTATTATTACAGTTAAATTGCATTATTTAGAAGTTTATTTCTTTGAAACCCTATAGTAGTTATTTTGGTGATAGGTTTTTTTAATAAACCCTTCTCATAAAAAAAAAAACCTCATTGTGATATGCTTCAGATTACATATGAATGTATTTTACAACCAAGAAGTACCGCATTCTCAGACATTAATAGAATTAAAACTGTTACTGTCTAACTGGTTAGTAACTCTGTCTCATTTATTTCACCATCACTGAGTTTTGCTCAGATCTGGTGCTTAGAGTTATTTTTGGCTCTGTTTGTTGCAAAGTTACTTATTGTCCACAGAATAACCCAGTTATCTACTGAATCTTAAACAAATGCCGACATGATTTTATGAATGTTTATGGATAGTTTGTTAAATTACAGTATTATACTCACCACATTTGAATAAGAGTTACAACAATTGCAGTTATAGGATAAAATGAACTGAAAAATTCTTGACATCCTGAGGTTGATGATCAGCATATACTCCACCTCTGACCATTTCTTGAAAAAAAAAAAAATATTGTTTATTATAAGTTTCTGAAAGAGTTTCAGACTCTGTTTTGCACTCTATTCATGGAAAGTGCCTGGTAGACACTCTGTTTGTGTATTTAATGAATAAGACGCCTCACTACGTATGATGTCAGATTGACATTACATTTAAGCCCCACTTGTGTGTGTATATTCATTTGCATGACCTCCGGCTTTGACGTTGTTTTCCAGGCCACAACCGTCGGATGTAAGAGAGAAAGTCCTCTGTGAACTTCAATGGCAAGGCTGTGCGGGTGACGTTTGTCAGGATGAGGGCTGGTGTTTGTCAGGACTGCTCCGTGACTGGCTCCAGTGATGGGACGGCCGGAGACTGTCGGGCCTCGAGTCACTGCAGTCTGGGTGCAGGAAGCTCAGTAAGTTTATCTAAGAGGCTTGGTTTACGTTCTGGGTCATCAAAGTTAGACCCATGCACTGTTTAGCTTTAAAAGACAACTAGCAGGGTGAGATTGTTTGTCAGGAGGGTGAGTAAATGATTCATGTACATGACAAGCTACAGGACAGGTTGAACTAACCTATGTTGCAGGATTAATGTTTAAAGCTCAATTTTGTTGTTGCAGTGTTTTATGTAGAAAACGACATCTATACAACCCTTGGATTGTTGTTGCTCTGAAAAGTCGATAAGCATAATCCAGGTCCCTTTTTTATAATTGCTTGAATTGCTCTGTCCTGGATGATGCACCATAACTCTGCTGAAGGGTTTGGTTTTATGCCAGCTGAATGGAAAAGTGCCAGCTGCAGTCTGCAGAGGTGCGGAAATGCCCAGCTGTTGTTGCCCACCAAGAATTCACTCATATCAGACACTGCAGCAATGACTGCCTTCTTTCATGCATCTCCTCATGCATTTTCTGCACTAAGATATACAGCGGGTAAAAAAATGATTGAACACGTCAAGATTTGTCCTCATAAATATAGTTCTAATGGTGCTGCTGACATGAATTTGCACTAGATTTCAGAAAAAACACAAACAATCTGAATATACAAATAAACCTTTTTTTTTTCTTCAGAAATTATGCATTACATTATGTATTACATAAGGAGAAAGTACTGAACTTCTGAAATCTATTTAATACTTTGTATAAAATACTTTTTTTTTTGGTAATGACAGCTTTAAGACGCCGCTTGTATGGAGTCGCATGCAAGGACTTGCTTTCTAACTACTGAAAGATTTCAGCTGCTGTCTGGGCATTCCATGCCCTTTTACACCTTTCTTCTGTCGTGTGTTCGGTACTTTTTCCCTGTGTAATTTCATTTTATTACAAAAAAAATTAATTTCTAAATTAGTTGCTTTATTCATTTTGTATTCATTACTTTTAATTTCTCTGGTGTCCCAGATTTGAAGCTGCTCCATTTACAGTGAACGATCCACATCAACTGAATCTCTGCTATTGCTAGTAATATATATGTGTATATGTATATATGCAGTATATATATATATATATATATATATATATATATATATATATATATATATATATATATATATATATATATATATATATATATATATATATATATATATATATACACAGACACACACACACACACACACACACACACACACACACATATTTATATATACATACATATATATGGATATGTATGTATATATGTGTGTATATACAGTTGAAGTCAGAATTATTAGCCCTTTTTAGAATTTTGAATAAATAATTTTACATATATACACAAAAACGCACACATATATACATACATACACACACACACACACACACACACGCACATATATATATATATATATATATATATATATATATATATATATATATATATATATATATATATATATATATATATATATATATATATATATATATGCGTGTGTGTGTGTGTGTGTGTGTGTGTGTGTGTGTGTGTGTGTATATATATATATATATACACACACACCACACACACGCATATTATTAGCCCCCCTTTGAATTTTATTATTTTTTTAAATATATCTCAAATGCTGTTTAACAGAGCAAGGATATTTTCACAGTATATCTGATAATATTTTTTCTTCTGGGGAAAGTCTTATTTGTTTTATTTCGGCAAGAATAAAAGCAGTTTTTAATTTTTTTAAAACCATTTTAAGGTCATAATTATTAGCCGGTTTAAGCTATATATTGTTTCGATAGTCTACAGAACAATCCATCGTTATACAATAAATTGCCTAATTACCCTAACATGCCTAGTTAACCTAATGAACCTAGTTAAGCCTTTAAATGTCACTTTAAGCTGTATAGAAGTGTCTTGAACAATATCTAGTAAAATATTATTTACTGTCATCATGGCAAAGATAAAATAAATCAGTTATTAGAAATGAGTTATTAAAACTATTATGTTTAGAAATGTGTTGAAACAGTCTTGGGGGAAAAATAAACAGGGGGGCTAATAACTCAGGGGGGCTAATAATTATGACTTCAACGGTAATTGAAGTATATACTGTATATGTATACTGTAGGAGGAAAACCCACACGAACACAGGAGAACATGCATGCTCCACACAGAAATGCCAACTGACCCAGCCATGACTTGAACCAGCAACATTCTTGCTGTGAGGCGACAGTGCTAACCACTGAGCCACCGTGTTGCCTATATATGTATACATCATTCATCATCCTTTTATTTCAGACTACTAAGTCCATATTCAAACAAAATAAAAAAATACAAAAAACAATCACAACAATAGAATCGTGAATGTACATGTATTTCATTTCATATGCACATACTTATACTTCCAATGTTTTGAATGGTATATTATGGTATGTGCCATAACATAATTGGCCAAAAACTGTCATCATCTGCACACACACTAGCAAGTTACTTCCACACGCTGAAATAAACTGAATCCTTTAAGCTCCTCTCTCAGGTACGATCATCCATCCAGTCCTCTCTTTTCCTCTTTCTTTCCATGATTCATCAGTCTCAGAGCTACAAAAGCCTCCATAACAAATGAACCCACCATCGCAGGCCTTTCATGAGGCCAAGCGTCACTGTATGTTGGAGCGCCGGTGCATGGTTTCACCCTCCACGGAGGTCTGGGACGCTCTATGTCGTGGTCCTCACCCTCAGATAGACCCATTCAGCTGCGGGACCTAATGAACACTCCTGGCCTCATTCACTCCCACAATGGGCTTCTCCACTACCATTGAGTGTGCTCACAATAGGGAACATCGCTCCAATTAAACCCCAGGGGACAATGCATGTGCAAGGGGGCCAACGTTTGGGTGTTGGGGGTGGAAGATGTTGGGGGTCCCTCTCCGGGTGCTGGAGTGGGGGGGGGGGGGGGGGGGGGGGGGTAACGAACGTCTCTGACCGGGTGCTTGTGAACGGAGGGTGGCTGAAGTGCCGGTGTCTGTGATGTGCTATTAGGATCAGCGAGGAGTATTTATGTGCACAGAGACCCTCCATGGCCCAGCGGAGGGGGCTGTTGGCTTCAGGAGAGGGATGAGGAGGTGGAGGAGAAAGAGGAATGATGTCACTGACGTATTATCTTGTTGGCTTTGCAGCTGGTTCATAAATGTTGTAGCCACTTGAGGGTATGTGTTACAGTGATTTCTACTATAGTAATGGGGTTTTAGGCATTCAGTGTTTGTGCAAATTCTAAGAATGAATGGAGGACAAAATAACAACAATTGTTTATTGTTATTTTACCCCAAAACCCTTACAAAAATTAAAAATGGTTTAATTACGTGTAACAAAAATGACACATGGTTTTTATATACTTTCTGCTTTTGCTACACTAACCATAGGCTAATTGTGAAATAATTGTAGTAAATCTGTGGTTGTAGGGTTAATCGATGAGGATAGAAAAATAAGAATTGATCAGTTTAATGCGAGTGTTAGAGACATGATCATTATATACAGTTTTAATTTAGGCTTAATTTCACATAAACATTGATCTGAGAACATTTGCAGGATTCAATTTTGGTCAGAGAAACTCAACACTGTAAATAATTATCTATATTAATAATTAAATAGTCATGACAATATATGTTTTTATTTTTAGTTATTAAAATAAGTCTATTTTCAAATCAATGTTTTAAGTTACATTACATTTGTTGTTTTTAAAAATAATTTTACTAGATGAACATGTCAGAAAATGCCAGTTAAATGAAGATGAAATGACATGTAACGTTAATATGATTTAAATTAAAAATGTAAGGAAGCAACTCCTTTTTTGACAGTGAAGCATGGGTAAGAAGCATGTTTGAGCTGAGTAATAAAAGATTTGTGTTAGAAGAGTGTGTGTGTGTGTGTGTGTGTGTGTGTGTGCGTGCGTGCGTGCGTGCGTGTGTGTATACGGTATACAGTTGAAGTCAGAATTATTAGCCCCCTTTTGATTTTTTTTCTTTTTTAAATATTTCCCAAATTATGTTTAACAGAAAAAGGAAACTTTCACAGTATGTCTGATAATATTTTTTTCTTCTGGAGAAAGTCTTATTTGTTTTATTTTGGTTAGAATAAAAGCAGTTTTTAACTATTAACTAAAAACCATTTTAAGGACAAAATTATTAGCCCCTTTAGGCTATTTTTTTTTAATAGTCTACAGAACAATCCATCATTACACAATAACTTGCCTAATTACCTTAACCTGCCTAGTTAACCTAATTAACCTAGTTAAGCCTTTAAATGTCACTTTAAGCTGTATAGAAGTGTCTTGAAAAATATCTAGTAAAATATTATTTACTGTCATCATGACAAAGATAAAATAAATCAGTTATTAGAAATGAGTTATGAAAACTATTATGATTAGAAATGTGGTGAAAAAATGCACCTTTAATTTTTTTGCTGTTTCTTCTTATATCATTCGATCCCTTTTTCTATGTTTTATCTTAATGCAAAATATTAATAATAACATGCAAAGCACCTTGTAAAACTTTTGAAACAGTTGTTTTCTTAAGATGAATTCACAACTAAACAAAATAAATGAACTATTTTGTATTTAAAACTAAATCTTTACTGATTTGACTGCTGGACTGGTTCATGATTGAAGGTGGGGGACACATTTGCGCAGATGTAATAATTAAATTCAAGAATATAATTTTTAGACCCTCACCGTACAAAATATGAAAGAAAACAATGTTTTATAAAATTTACAGTATCATTTAAACTTCTAGGTATTTATTGGGGGGCCCTCAGATTTCCTGGGGCCCTAAGCAGCCGCTTATCTTGCTTATTGGTTAAATCCGTCCCTGTATACAGGATAGCAAGTATCCATTATTACCTGTCTATTTTAAGATGATCATTTCATTCAAGCTAATAAAATAGCATTTCTCTATGGAAATGTTTTATATAAATATACACTTACATGTATATACATACATACTTACAGATATGTACATACATACATAGATACGTACACACACACAATCATTCTTATGTGTGCAGTTATTTTCAGATAAACACACAGCTAAATCTGGAATGTTTTTTGCGCATTACAGCTCCATATCCTGGTCATATAGGATTCATTGGAAATTATTGTGCCGATTAAGCAGCTAAGGAAGCCCTACACTTTCAGAAAAAAAGGTACACAGTGGTACAAATAATGTTCCTTAAGGAACAGTTTTGTTCCTTTGTAAAATTTGTACCTTATAAAAATGTTCTTATACAATTGTTCTCATAAAAAGGTACAGTGTTGGACAACTTCTTTATTTCTATGAAAATATCTATGAAAATAAATTTTACTGTAAAGGCAAAGTGATTTTATAAATAATTTCCATATTAAAACAAGTATAATCATTTAAAAGTATTTAAAGAAACTCATACACATTAATTAAGTTTTATAAAACAAAACAACGGGCGACACAGTGGCGCAGTATGTAGTGCTGTCGCCTCACAGCAAGAAGGTCCCTGGTTCGAGCCTCGGCTGGGTCAGTAGGCGTTTCTGTGTGGAGTTTGCATGTTCTCCCTACGTTCGCGTGGGTTTCCTCCGGGTGCTCTGGTTTCCCGGTTTGGGTAGGCTTAATTGTCCATAGTGTATGAGGGTGAATTGAGTGTGTGTGGATGTTTCCCAGAGATATGCGGCTGGAAGGGCATCCGCTGCGTAAAAACGTGCTGGATAAGTTGGCGGTTCATTCCGCTGTGGCGACTCCAGATTAATAAAGGGACTAAGCCGAAAAGAAAATGAATGAATGAGTGAAAACAAAACAAAACAACTGGTAAAACATAAAACTATAGGTATTGTAAACTAAACATTTAAGGCATTTGTAATGATTATTTGGTAAGCATTTTCTGATACATTTTAAGTATTGATATATTGATATCCACTATCAATTTGTTTTCCACTACGCACGTGAGCTGGCAAAAGTCCAAAGTGCAAAGTGTTCATACAGATATTTTAGTAAAGCTAATCAAACATTGTGCATAATGAGATATACAATACTTTTCCATAATTCTATTTCTATTTTAAAATTAAGTAAATTAAATTAACTTTTAAGTGATTACAAAGGTATTGTGTGAAAATTGGAGAAAAAAGTTTTATGTTTTACATGGGAGAATGTGTTTCTGTAACATTTTTGGAAATGTGTGAAAACTGTTGTAAAATGTTTAGCAAAAAATAGATCTTTTGATTTATGTTAAAGTATTTTTTATTCTTTATTGTCAACGGAAAAGGTGCATTTACACAAAAAGAAACTTAAAAAAAAAACATTGTTTAAAAATGTATTTGATGTTTTTTATTTACTGAAAATAAATTGACACATTTTGGATATAGCAAAATGCCTTTAAATAGTTTCTGAAGAAACACATTTGACACTGTTAAGGTACAAAGTGTGTTGTCATGGATCAGATTTGTACCTGTAATGAAGGTACAATATTGTATCTGCAGGTTTTAAAAACCAAAGGTACATTTTGGTTTCCCATAGTACAAATCATGTCCTTAAATGGTTTCTTTTTCTTAAGGTACAATTCTGTTCCATAGAAAGGTACTGCCCCAGTGACAAGGGTTTGTAGTACAACCATCTTTTCTGAGAGTCCTACAACCATCTTTTCTGAGAGTCCTACAACCATCTTTTCTGAGAGTGTACAGTTGGTGATTACAGAATGTAACATTCCTGAGTCTGATGTTAAACCTGCTTTGAAATCTGTATATTAATGAGAAACTGCTAATGGAATGGGGTGAATGTAGAAACAACAAATTGAAAGAACTGAAAGAAATAATTATCATTTTGAAAATAGACATGATCAGGTTGTACATATATGAGATGTACAAATACTAGATGTACATGTACGAGATGTAGAATGTATATATAACCTACATTGTCATAAACTATATACATAAACTATATAAAATATATAAACTATATTGTGACTTTCTGTGGAGGGACAGAAATCTATTAAAAAATTATTTGCATTTGAAGCCTTATGGATTTGGAGTGTGAGTAAATGATGAAATTTTTTATTTCAGGGTGAAAAATGTACTGTCATTGTGTGTTTTAAAAAGCCGTTTATTTCTGTGATGAAATTCATCTTCAGCAACATTATCAAAAATGCTCACAAGATCAGAAATAATTCTATATTCTTATATTTCATCAATGTTGCGCTCCTTTAATTTTGTAGTTATTTTGTAGGACATTTTATTAGGACATAACCAAGCAAATTCATAAATGCAAAAGAATCTGACTCTCCAGACTCCTAAAAATATCAGGATTTAAAGTGTTGGAGAAGTGGGTGAGTGCAGACGCTCTGAGTTTTCTTTGTGGCCTAGGTGTGTAATTGAATCGGGCAGTGCTCTGGACAGCTTTGTTCCTCTGCTGTCCCCAGTGGTCCTGGCAGGCGCACAGGAAGACGCGTGTCAAACACTGAGACAAGGGAGCTCTCTCTGCAAAGCCCACACAGAGAGAGAAGAAAGCTAGAATTAATGCTGTAAGAATAAACACCAAAAAGAAACACAGGAGAAGCGGTTAGTTAAATAACAGAGGGGGGAGAAAAGCCGCTCTGGGGGAACATTCAAGACATACCCGAATTTTTTAAAGCAAAGTTGCAGCATTGAAAAAAGGTTACAAACCCCATGTGCAAAGATTCCTCTGCCATATTGTGGTTGTATAACTCATTATTGACATTTATACACAAAATAGATGGAGGCCTTTGGAGAGGTGACATTTGGCTGGGCACGACGGCCGAGAATACCAACAAACTGATGGCGCGAGATGACAGAAGCACCTGAATTTGCCCTTTCCTGGATGCTCACATAGAGGATGGAGCAAGGCCACTGTTGACTAAATGGATGTCAGGAATTGGAAACAGTGTTCTAGTTTCCTCCAAATTTATTAAAGGTATGTATTCAGGTTATATTGTATATACAAACATATGATAAAATGTCTTAAATACATTAACATTTGGCAGATACTTCTATTCAAAGCAACTTACAACTGGGAATAATAGAAGTAATCAAACCGAGATTTGAAATGCATTTTTGATTAAGATACTTGGGAACTTATCTGTAAAAGTGCCTTAACATTCTCATTTAATAGTAGACAGATTAATACAGTGTATTATTTTACACAGGGTATAACCATTAGACAAGATAAGTCATTCATATTTAAGAGTGTTGCTCTAGATGTAAAACCGAGGTTGGTACATTATAAAATCCAAGATTTATGTTACTGGGGGATGGATCAGTTTGATCAAAGAAAGATTTTATGTTTAATTAAAATGGCTCTGATAGCAGAAAAGTATTGCATTGCTACAATGGAAATCAGTTGAACCACCAAGTCATATTGTATGGCTTAGAGAACTTTCATTTTGTATTTCTGTTGAAAAAATAATGTTTAAGCTTAAAAATGTTTAATGTTTAAAAAGATTTGGGGCACATTTATTGAATATATGTTTAATTTGGACGTTACATTGAGTGAAAATGTAGATGGCATAATGTGACTCTTCTTTGCTTTTATTTGTCATCATTGTTTATTTATTTGTTTATTTCCTCTTATTTTACCCTTCAGCTCAATATCTCAATAGTATCTAGATGCAGCCTTTATAATGCAAACTGATATTGCATCACTCAGCGATGGAGTGTCAGACACAATGCACTTAATGGAGTTAGCGACGTCACTGTGACGAGTAGGGTTAGCCGAGCGCATTAAAAAGCATTGGATGCAGCTCAGATTGTACTGCATTAGGTCTGCATCCAGACCCCTCTCCAATATCTCACAATTATGTCAATTTAAGTGTTCGGTCTTGTGAGGGTGGGAGGTATATTGAAAGGATTCTGTAAATTGATGATGCGAAAATGATAAATATATTGATAAAAAAGAAGTAATCAAACCAACAAAAGAACAAAATATATTACTGAAAAGAACAATATATAACCTTAAATATTGGGAAAAACATTGATATATTTTTTCTTAATGTTTAAGGTCTGAAAGGATGGAATATTTGATATTGACCTAATCTCCTTTACTGCAAATAAATGCTCTAAATTATAATTTGCTTATTTGAAATTTTGAAGACACATGATCACTAGTTTATAAAAAAGATATATAACATTTTTACTCAAAAAGCTATCAATTAATGGCTATTATAGAGAACTGATAATAACTTTTCATTTCTTCATTTTTATCTTTAGCTGTATGTATATTAAGTATAATGTATACTTGCATATTAAAACAATATGCAGTTGTCGGCGCCAGCGGTGTAGTGGTTAGGGCGTCGACACATGCACTCCGGTGCTCACGGTGAATGGAGTTTGATTCCGCCTCGCGGTCCTATGCCGATCCTTTCCCTCTCTCTGCGCCCCATGCTTCCTGTCAATTAAAGGTGAAAACCCCAAAAAAATTATTATAAAAAAAAAAATCACAATATGCCGTTGTCTTTTTTTAAATATTTCCCAAAAATTTTTTAACAGAGAAAGGAAATTTTCACAGTATGTCTGATAATATTTTTTTCTTCTGGATAAAGTTTTATTTTTTTTATTTCAGCTAAAATAAAAGCAGTTTAAAATTTTTTTTAAATCATTTTAAGGTCAATATTATTAACCCCTTTAAGCTATATATTTTTTCGATAGTCTACAAAACAAACCATCGTTATACAATAACTTGCCTAATTACCCTAACCTGCCTAGTTAACCTAATGAACCTTAAGCCTTTAAATGTCACTTTAAGCTGTATTGAAGTGTCTTGAAAAATATCGTCAAATATTATTTACTGTCATTACAGCAAAGATAAAATAAATCAGTTATTAGAAATTAGTAATTAAAACTCTTGTGTTTAGAAATCTATTGAAAAAAATCTTCTCTCCGTTAAATAGAAATTATGGGAAAAAATAAACAGGGGGCTAATAATTCAGGGGGCTAATAATTCTGACTTCGAGTGTATAATCCATATATTAGCCTTAAACTGTTGAAACGAAAGTCTTATTTCTGAAAAAAATTATTAAATGATCAAAATAAGACTTTTATGTTATGCATAAATTAAATAGAATGCAGTAAATTAAAATATCTTTACAGTCTTTATTATGAAAAGAAAATTTTGGTATTAGTCTCCAAGCAATTCTATAAAATATGATATATGTTGAAATTCTTTTATTTTAATATAGGCTAATTTTATATTTAAATGTAATATTTTAAATGATAATATATATTTAAATAAGACAATAATAATTGGTATATTTATAAAGTTTCCCCTACCTATGGTGCCCTATGCAGAATACATAATTTGTTTCTTGGTAGTGCCCTGGACTGAAATGTTAGGGTTGATCTCTGAACACAGAGGTGTTTCTATCCCAACAAGATCCCCAAAGAAGTTGTAGTTGATCCAACCGTCTGTCAGAGCAGGAGGTTATTGTTTTCCATCCATGGAATCAATCTTCCTGTCTGTTTCTAAAGGACACAGTGCAAACTCTTATGGACATGTACAGAGAGACCGTATAATCCCTGCTTGTTGCTTGCTCCCTGTCAGCCTGTTCTCATATACACACCGTTGAAGTCAAAACTATTAGCCCTTCTGTGAATAGCCTTTTTTCAAATATTTCCCAAATGATGTTTAACAGAGCAAGGTAATTTTCACAGTATTTCCTATAATATTTTTTTTCTTCTGAAAAAAGTCTTATTTGTTTAATTTCAGCTAGAATAAAAGCAGCTATTTTTTTTTTAACATTTTAAGGTCAAAATCATTAGCCCCCTTAATCTCCCTTTTTTGATTGTGTACAGAACAAACCATCATTATACAATGACTTGCCTAAAATAGCTAGAAAAATATTGCTTAAGAGGGCTAATATTATTGACCTTAAATTGTTTTAAAAAAAATAAAAACTGCTTTTATTCTAGTTGAAATAACACAAACAAGAATTTAGAAAAAAAAAAATCACAGGAGGGCTAATAATTTTGACTTCAACTGAATATAGTGTGTGTGTGTGTGTGTGTGTGTGTGTGTGTGTGTGTGTGTGTGTGTGTTTGTGTGTAAGAAGGAAAAAAGAGATGAAGTGGATGCTGAGAGTCTGTGTATGTGAGTATGTGTGAATGTGTGAGAGAGTGTCACAGATGCACGGGTAAATAGTTTCTCAGGTACAATAGACATGCTCTTGCTGAAGTGGTCAGCCTTAAGATGGATAAACTCATGTCATTTATCACCGTGGTGCTAAGAGCCCTCCAGCTCAGAACTGGTTCCTCATTCTGTGTTCAGAGCTAGCCAAACATCTTCGCGTCTCCTCCGCACGCCTCCATTCACTTCGCTAGGCCTCATCTGCCCTCAATTTACTCCTAATGCGACCTCTGACCTGTCAGTACAGCATTCCTTTCTTTATTACACAAAACACCATATTGTTTTCCAATGAAAGGAGAATAACTAGTCTGGAATATTTGCCAGCCTACTTGAGTGGAACCAAGCCTTGTTATTGTAAATCAGATGCTGAAGGAACACAGTTGCTGGATTGGAAGCGTGCAGGGATTCCACCCAGCAGAAATCTGCCTCTATTTGCCCTTTGTCTTGACTTTTTTATGTAATCTACTAACGTGAACACTTAAATTAGCAATTTGTGTGAACCCAGCATGAGAGTTCCCATAGAGTCCTGAGATCAGAGCCACTGATGGCATTGTAGCTGAATTTAATTTATGAAAGAAATGTGCTGAAGAATGTCACTGTCTATACAAATGCTTAGTGCTCTTACTTCATATTAGAAGCAAGTATGTCACTTCATATTTTGAGAATGTTTCCAAGACTGTTTTATTGTTAATGGATTGCCAGAGTAGCATGTAACGGATCCAACTTTCTTTGAAAAGCCTCATTTGCATTTAAAGAGACAATAAATACCAAATTTGAGCAGACACCTGCTTTTTATTTATGTTATGAAATGGGGCACCCTATAAATCCCCTTTAATGAGATCATGATATGTGAAATCAAAGTTGCCATAATCTTTTAACAAATAAGAAGGCTTTGTTCCATTAAAACATCCTGCAATTTCAGCCCAGGCTCACTGGAAATCCGTGCATAAGTTGTAGCACATTTCAGATGACTAAAAATACATATAGGGCACTTTCTATTGCAAATCTGAAATATGTTGGGTCACTTTTGTTGTACATTTTAGATACATGTACTACTTGTACACTGCGTTCCAAATTATTATGCAAATGATATCTTTCTCTGGTTTTCATAATTAGTCAATGCAAATGACAGTCAGTATAATTTTCAAGTAATTAACCATTAGGGTATAATTCAAATTTTATTGAACAAACCTCTTAATGATAACAGCATTTATTTTAAAAATAAAAAACTGAAAATGCACTGTTCCAAATTATTATGCACAACAGAGTTAAAACATTTTATAGGTTGTAAAGAAGTGAAAACAGGCATTTGCTGAATTTGCAGCATCAGGTGGTCATATTCACTGAAGTCAAAAGCTATTTCAATGGAAAACATCCTAACAAGGCAAAGTACATCTTAACATAGGACCCCTTCTTTGATATCACCTTCACAATTCTTGCATCCATTGAACTTGTGAGTTTTTGGAGAGTTTCCGCTTGAATCTGTTTGCAGGATGGCAGAATAGCCTCCCAGAGCTGCTGTTTTGATGTAAACTGCCTCCCTCCCTCATAGATCTTTTGTTTGAGGATGCTCCAAAGGTTCTCAATAGGGTTGAGGTCAGGGGAGGATGGTGGCCACACCATGAGTTTCTCATCTTTTATGCCCATAGCAGCCAATGACACAGAGGTATTCTTTGCAGCATGAGAAGGTGCATTGTCATGCATGAAGATGATTTTGCTACGGAAGGCACGGTTCTTCTTTTTGTACCATGGAAGAAAGTGGTCTGACAGAAACTCTACATACTTTGCAGAGGTCATTTTCACACCTTCAGGGACCCTAAAGGGGCCTACCAGCTCACTCCCCATGATTCCAGCTCAAAACATGACTCCGCCACCTCCTTGTTGACGTCGCAGCCTTGTTGGGACATGGTGGCCATCCACTAACCATCCACGACTCCATCCATCTGGACCATCCAGGGTTGCACGACACTCATCAGTAAACAAGACTGTTTGAAAATTAGTCTTCATGTATTTCTGGGCCCACTGCAACCTTTTCTGCTTGTGAGCATATGTTAGAGGTGGCCGAATAGTAGGTTCACGCACAACCGCAAGCCTCTGGAGGATCCTACACCTTGAGGTTCGTGGGACCCCAGAGGCACCAGCAGCTTCAAATACCTGTTTGCTGCTTTGTAATGGCATTTTAGCAGCGGCTCTCGTAATCCGATAAATTTGTCTGGCAGAAACCTTCCTCATTCTGCCTTTGTCTGCACAAACCCGTCTGTGCTCACAATCAGCCACAAATGTCTTCACAGTACGATGATCACGCTTAAGTTTTCGTGAAATATCCAATGTTTTCATACCTTGTCCAAGGCATTGCACTATTTGACGCTTTTCGCCAGCAGAAAGATCCTTTTTCTTTCCCATATTGCTTGAAACATGTGGCCTGCTTAATAATGTGGAACACCCTTTTTAAGTACTTTTCCTTTAATTGGGCTCATCTAGCAAACTCGTTATCACAGGTGTCTGAGATTCATTTGAGTGATCCAAAGAGCCCTAAGACACAATACCATCAATGAGTTTAATTGAAAAACCAAAAAAATTAGTGTTTATATCACATACGTTCAATTTGCATAATAATTTGGAACGCGGTGTACATGTTCATGAGAAGGTGGAGCTTGTTATACAGATCATCCACCGAACCACTGACCCTTCCCTAAACCCAACCAATAGTGTTTTCAAAAGCAAATGTAAAAGTATAGGCACTGCAAACACATAGTTTTACCTTGATTGTACATGGCTTTAATCTCTTTTCACCAGACTCGAACCTGCATGCTCTGTATATCAAGTACAGCACCGTACAAAAGAAGCTACCAAGCAAACTGGAAAAGTTGTCCGTATGGATATTGATAAGTAAAATATATGGTAACACTTTATTTTGATGGTCCACTTGTGTATTAGTAGACTGTCTGCTTAATATCTGTTGATACTGCTCCTTCAACCAATAGTATCTGGATGCAGCCTATATGATGCAAGCTGAGATTGCATCACTCAGTGATGCAATGTCAGACACAATGCACTCAAATGGAGCGAGTGACGTCACTATGATGGGTAGGGTTAGGGGTGGGGTTAGGTGAGCCCATTAAAAAGCATTGGATCCAGCTCAGATTGCACTGCACCATGTCTGCATCCAGACCCCTCTCCCTTCAACAGACATTTAACTGTCTATAAGACACTTTGCAAGTTCATGTCAACTTGCACTAACCTTAACCCCAACCTAACAGTCTACTTATAATCTAATGAGAATTAGTTAGCATGCAGATGCAATGTAACTTAAATTCAACACATGGACCAACAAAATAAAGTTTGACCAAACATATTCGGTTACAAAAACACCATTATTTAGTTTTGTGGTATTAAATTGGTGTTATGCAATTCTTTATTCGTCTGTAGCATGTCCCTGTATATATCATTAGTGTGAAAAGGAACACAAATTGTTGCTGTTATACTGCCCCGTAACAATAACTGCAGTCAAACATATGTTTACTTGTGTTGTGCAAATCGACACTTTAAATGTCTTTCTTGTTATAAAGTTTTTATTTAATAAAAAATTAGGTAGATTGTGACGTCAGAGTGGTACATAAACTCCGCCTCTAGAGCAGAGGCTCCACCCACTGGCATTCTGTTGCCCAACAGCGGCGCCCCCAATATGATTTTGCTGTTGATATTATTAATTTAAATGTACTTGCGTTAATTCACAATATTTAAATAAATAAATAAATAGCAACCATTCACTGCCCCTCCTCGATTGTCATTGACTGCATGCATAGACCTTCAATAGACAGTAATGGCAATTCAATATTTACCTTAAGATACATCAATAGAAGAAGCTGTATTAATAATATTGTGGCTCAAAAAGGAATATGGATAAATTATAATATTAGGCTCTGTATAGTGTGTGTGCACATATGTAGTAATGCCTTTGTTCGTTTGTTTTATTAATTAAGTCATTATTCTTCATTAATTTTAGACATGGCATACACTGTATGCTGTACAATAAAAGTATATGAAAAATAACTGCAAAGTTAAAATGAAAAGTGTTTTTAAACTAAATATTGATTCTTGATTTCACTGAATTTGAATTTATTGATTTTAGAAATAAATTGCAACATTTCAAGAGTAACTAATTAAATGAATTACAACCACATTACTTCATTTACCAGAAGCAAAAATATAACATTACACTGAATTTTTTTTTTTTGTGTGCCACCCCAAGATTTGGTGTGGCCTCTTCTGGCCACCCCTAAGAAAATTTTCTGGGGGTGCCACTGTGCCCAATAGCAGACTCTTGCCTTCACCACATGCAAATGCCACATTAACAGCAAACACAAGCAATTATGGATACAGGAGCATTTGACAGTGAGATCGCAATAAGAGTTTTGGTGAAAGACAAAGCAGTCAGTTCTGCTGTATCTGACAGCAGCTGTATTGAATGTGTAAGTTTTAATTTCATAATGCTTTGACTGACAATATTATGAATTTATATGAATAAATTCTTCAAAGACACTTGTCTAATAGCGAGGATTTGTTGATGCTGTTTTTTATGCAGTGACATTAGCCAATTAAAACACACAGGGTTTTTGAATGTTCTTGTTTACTCTTTTATTGTTTTAAAAAAAGAAAATGTGTAAATTATTGATATTGTGGTATTTTTTTTGTAGATTCCACAAAAATAAATATATATAAAACAACATATAACTTTATTTATATATATATATATATATATAAAAATATATTGAACTAAACTAAACTGAACTTTACTCTGAAATCTGGACTTTACTAGAACTATGTTAAGCTGCTTTTACACAATCTAAAAAAAATGGAATTGAATTAAAAAAAAAAACACTGGCAATTGACTGACAAACTTTAAGACCCGCCTCTTAAAATGAGACATTTTACCTTGATTTTACATAGCTTTTATCTCTTTTCACCAGACTCGAACCTGAGTGCTCTGTAACACAAGTACAACACTGTACAAAAGGAGCTAAAACTGACCGCACTGGAAAAGTTGTCCATATCGATAAATAAAATATATCGATAGTGTGAAAACGAATGAATATTATTGCTGTTATACTGCCCTCAGCATTCATTTTAACTGCAAATCAGATGCAAATATTGTCATGTTAAAAGCAAACAGAAGCGATCATGGATACATGAGCATTTGATAGTGAGATCGCAATGAGAATTTTAACAGACAAAGCAGTCAGCTCTGCTGTATCTGACAGCAGCTTTATGAATGTCAAAGTTCTTAATGCTTTGACTAAGAATACTAGTTTTTTATGAATAAATTCTTCAAGACACGTGCAATAGTGAGGATTTGTTGATGCTGTTTCCTATGCAGTGACATTAGCCAATCAAACTTTAAGGCCCGCCTCTTAAAAGCACACATTTTCACAAAAAAGGGATGAGGGTTAAAAATGGTTGTTTTTCTACATTAATTTTTGTTTTTAGTGTAAAAAGCAGTATAAGTGAATCTCCAGGAGCATAATAAAATCATAAAAATTCCATAACCACTTTAAAATGGCAGTTCTGCATTTTTAGTGTGTGTGTTTGCGTCTTGCTGTACGTTTGGCTTAATGCGTGTGTATATTAAAAGGCAGGGGGCACTATATACTTCTCCAGCTAATTTAAGACTCCCAGTGCACCTTTCTCTCTCTGCTTCAGTCTCTTCTGTGTTTCTGTCCTCCTCCGGCTGATGGAGGTGAGGAGCGCGCTGGGATAGGGAGCGAGGTGTGTGTGTGTTTGGGGTGTATCGTGTTCTCCCCGCTCTCTCCCACAACAGATTTATGGGGGCTTGGGCCTTCTCTAAATATTTGGCTTTCCCTCTGTACCGGGAGAGATTGATGGCCTTTGATGTGGGGTTAAGGGAAAGCTGGCAGGACTAGTTGAAGAACAGGGCTCATGGTGTTTGCGTGGATGTGTGTGTGTGTGTGTGTGTGTGTGTGTGTGTGTGTGTTTACATGCTGTACACTCCACTTTGCATGCTTTTAGAATTCAGGTATTGGAATGAATATTTAAAATTATGTCTTTTATATTAGTTTAGTTTAGTTTTTTAAAGATTTGACAGGACAGTATTGCAGCACAATTCTCTGAAATGCGTCAAACACACACTTGAATCAATATTGGCTAATAAAAATACTACTTTATAACATGACAAACAAACAAAGTAAAAATAATTATTAAAAAAACATACACTATAAATTAAAGTTATCTATACAACAATTTTAGAGCACGGGGAATAAAGGAGAGTTCATGACATTTAGTTTTACTCCTAGGTATAGCAAATGTCTTGTGTCGCCGAAGAAGGTAGGATGACATTGGAGCCTTAGGCAGGAAACAATGCAGTGGTGATAAACTGTCATTGAGTATTTTAGTGAGAGTACGTTTGGTGGCTTCCTCACGCCTTTCGCTTAATGTTGGGAAAGTTGAAGTCAGAATACCTACTTCAACTTTCAATATTTTCAAGTCTTTCTTTGTTTGAATTGCTATTGTAAAACCTTTATTGTAAAATCATTTCCCTCTTCTATCCCACATCAGTAGGCTCCAATGTCGTTTAGATTAGAGTTATTAAAGTGGTCTAAAGCTGACATTAAAAAAAGATTAATATTATTATAAATACAGATATAGGAATATTTTATTTCATGTTGTTTTCAAGTATTTTTTCCTTTTCAGTTTAATAACAATAAAATAGAAATAAAACAAAAATGTAAAATTGAATAGTTCCAACTTTTTGTAACATTATACTAACATATATATATATATATATTGGGGATGCAACAATACAGTTAGCTTACGATTCAATACATACCTCGGTTTTTTAAGACGGTTTTCGGTTCGGTTCTGATGGCTTAACACATAAGTGTTTTTTTTTTTATTGTTCTATGCTTAGGCAATAGGAACAGTAAGAAAGAGAAAAAAATAAAAACGATTTATTGTAATACTCCTTTATTTTACTTCAAAGCCAAGAACGGTACACTAGTTCCTAGTGTATTGTATAATAAAAAAATTAACACTGAAATCTCACAGCTGCTGGTAGCCCATGTATAAACTGGGGAACACATAAATTCCTACATTTTAAAAATAAACATGCATGTGAAGTTAATGAACATAAATCGACCATTCCAAATAAACACATTTGTACTTCAGTAAATATAAATAAACCATCTTAATTAAACTTAACACTGCCTTTGTTATTTTTATATGTCTTTCGGAACCAGTTGGATATGTTTGCTGGAAGGATTCAGTGAGGGATTGTTGTTTTATGGAGGTCTTTACCTTCTCTGCTATTCTGCCTTCAGACAGTGATATTGCTGGGTGATGACGCCGCAGATGTGCAGTCATGTTGTAAGCGTTTCCGTTCGATTAGTCTATACGTGTAACCGAAATGTCCCCACACCGCGGATTTGAAAGATACCGGCGCTTTCTCTTATTGCTCCCTCACTTCACTGCCGCTCACCATGTTAAAGTGTGTAATGATGGTTAAGCGCCCCCTAACTTTAGAGCATAGTTATTGAATATATACTCACGGGAAGGAGTTTCCTCATCTCAGCCCGTAGACTTACAGGCACACACAAACAGTCTATTCGGAGAGAAATAAAACGCACATAAATTATTTCAACGTAAAACCGGAAAAACCGCAATTCACAAGCGCGTATTGAACCGTGGATGTCGTACCGAACGGTTCAATATTGTATTGAGAATTGTGGCGTCTCTAATATATATATATATACAGTTCTCTCTGGTTCTCGAATCTGATTAGCTGATAGCAGTGCGATATTTCTCAATATCAGAACTCCTACAGCCTTCTCACCCTTCTGTATTACTCCGCCCACAAAGAGTGACAGCAGATTAGTGAGATAAACTCACTAAAGTTTGACATATTGCAGCTGTTGGACAACGTAATGTACTTTTGAGGCTTTTTTAGTCGAGAATGTAGTTGTTTAGATTGCAACTATGCAGTTTATTTATAATGATGCATATTTTAATATTTATAATTTTGGAGATACAGCTCCATCCACAAGATGGCGACAGAGACCGCATAATAAGCCCTTAGAGGAGGTAAACACAGCGTAATTTTAAACTACAGCTGATCAAATCATTATTTAACTGGTAAGTGACTTTCCAAGTCGATCTCTCTCTTTTGTACAGTATGTTGTAGTGCTGAATTAATACCATAGTAATTGTAGCCTGTTGAGTGTGAGAATGTATGTATTTTGTGTTGGCCACTCTTTGTAGTTACTTTTTGGTTGGCTGTCTGTTTGTTTCTAATGTGTCTCCTGTTTTTGTTACTACAGACTAGTTCAGTAAAAAAAAAAAAAAAGAACAAATGCCCGCATGTGTTTAGTGTTTTTTCTTATCGCAAACACAATAGTAATCTGGTAGTGTTTGTGCTGCTTTGGCTTTTTCTGAAATAATTACAGTGATCTCCTGATTGCAACAGAGAAATACTGGGAAATGTCTCTAGACTGATGGCATTTCATGCCGTTCAGCCTTATAATCTTAAAATGTCCGCATAATCACCTGTTTTGTCATCACTATAGACATTACACTAGAGAATAATTTAAACACCTCTAAAGTGACGTTGGTGAACTAGTAACGGCTTCTGCTGTTCTGACGTCAGCTGCAGGTGTGAGCTGCTACTGCACCCAATAAAATTAAGTTTTTACCCCATCTGATCTTGAAAATATATTCTTAATAAAGTCTAATTAAAAACTACTTAATTGCTTAAAAATATAAAAAACTAAAACTATTTTTATTATATATCTAAATATTTTTTCTGTTCTGTGAAAAATTTTGAATCTCAAAATTAAAATGGAAAAAATTACTTCTACTAATTATAATAAAAATAATGTTTTGCTTGCAATAGAACCATTTATATATTTATTGCAGTAAATGAGCTTTAACTTATATAAGTACTTATGATTCTTTTTTAATTTTCTATTTGTTTTAATCTTGCATTTAGTTTCAAGTGTTTTTTTTTAAGCTTTGTTAGTTTCTATGTATAAAATCCCTTGTTTTCATTTGTCGACTGCAAAATATTGTAATGAAAGATAGTATGGATAGTGTGTGTTGTGTGTTCACAGATGTGGGTCATGTAATGTTGAGTCTGTAGCTCCGGATAAAAGCCATGCGAGGAAATGCGCTCTCTATTGTTTTCAAACTCTGTCTGTGAAAAATCAGCGGCAAATTTCTAAAACTATTTCCAGTGGCAATAAATATTGCGTAATTCAGGGTTTGGATTTGCAGCTTGATTCGTGTTTTCTGTTTTGATCTGTAGCTTCTTGCCGCGCAGATGACAAAGAATGTCATGACACACGCGAAATAAGGCAAAACATCTCATGTTTTCATGTTCAATTTCTCTCCCACACACTCCATTTGTCTCCCTCAAACAAGCTGAAGCAG
Source organism: Danio kyathit (assembly GCA_903798195.1). Classification (NCBI taxonomy): domain Eukaryota; kingdom Metazoa; phylum Chordata; class Actinopteri; order Cypriniformes; family Danionidae; genus Danio; species Danio kyathit. The sequence continues at coordinate 27,118,225 of LR812526.1, forward strand.
TGGACTGTGTAAGTAACTGTATTGTCCAAGCAAATAATTACAGCGGTTATTTAAACATAAACATGAATCCTGCAACTCTGATGATAATGTAAACTCTCTCTCTCTCCCTCTCTCCCTCTCTTTCTTTCTCTGTCTACTGGAAGAGAGTAATTGTGAAGTCTCAGGCCTTTGGCTATTGTAAGTGGAAACACACTGTCATACAGTATTACTACGCTTTTCTCTGCTTCTCAGTTTGTGCCATCAAAAATCTGAAATCATTAAAATCACTAAAAAGTCTGACTAACTTTAATAAAAGTATTAGATTTTTTTACATTTTTTTTGGAGTCCAAAGGAAGGAAAAGAAAAGCAAAATCATATTTGTTGGGCATAATTAGTCATATACTGTATTTCATCTTTTGTTTTGTAGTTAATATATAAATGAGTAATAATAATAATTAAAAAAATGTCCTGAGGCCTGTTGAGTTCAAAACAAGTTCAACAAACTCCGGATTACTAAGTAAATTTCAGGTTGACAAAACCAAACAAATCCAAACTGATTAAGATCAAGTTAAGTGGTTTCAAATCACTTGTCTTAACTTTCACTGTTAACTCTGTTAAGGTTTGTGATTGTGACTGAAAGCTTAACACGTGTAGAAAACCACACAATACATAAGAAGGTCAGATTCATTAATTTCTTGCGAGAGAGTCAAATAAATTCTTTGTTGAAGATTAAGAGATGTCATTATCAGAAATATAATGTATATTAATAATATATTAATATAATGTATAATGCCTTCACGGGCGACACGGTGGCTCAGTGGTTAGCACTGTCACCTCAAAACAAGAAGGTTGCTGGTTCGAGTCCCGGGTGGGTCAGTTGGCGTTTCAGTGTGGAGTTTGCATGTTCTCCCCTTGTTTGTGTGGATTTCCTCCGGGTGCTCCTGTTTCCCCCACACTCCAAAGACATTCGCTATAGGTGAATTGAAAAAACTAAATTAGTCGTAGTGTATGTGTGTGAATGAGTGTGTATGGATGTTTCTGATTTTAACAATGTACTGCATGTTCACAAGCAGCTACAAAAACTCTTTTAAAGCATTATATATTAAGAAACTTTATATGTAAATATTTAAATGCAAATTTAAAGCCCTAATTACTATTAATTGACAATTCAAAACTATTTGAATATACATAATATAAATGATAAGTAATTATTATCCATATAATGTAAATAAATGATTAGCAAAACACAATTTTGACTCGATGCAAAAAGGCTGTAATTTGGAGCCAAAAAGATGCGCAGGAACTGGCAGTGACTTTATTGCACCAGATATACTGTAAGTGTCAGCTGATTGGTCCAGTTTTGGTTTGCAGTCTCTGACCCAGAATAAAACTTGCTTCCAGCAACAATCGATCAAAAATACCTAAAAACACCCTTCTGAGCCCAAACAATGTGAACTTATCTGGGTAAAAACCTAAACCGGCTTTGTGGAACAATCCTCTGGTAATTATCTTCCAGGATATCGTCCATTAATTGTTCCATTATTTTGAAATTTCTGTAAACCATTTAACAAAAAGCAATGCAGTGCAAAATGCACAATACACGTAAAACACCTGTTAAAAATAAATACAGAATATACATTCATATTAGTAAAATAAATTACATCCTATTTTTACAGATTATATATACTCTGAGTGACATATATAAACATATAAAAACATATATATACTCTGCATAATGAAAACTTTGAATGTAAAATATTATTTTACTTTAAAAAAGACATTTACTGTGTATCATTAGGTCTCATTTGAAAATGTTAATAAATACCATAACACTCAAAAAATACTTTTGCTTGTAGAAACTAATTTAAATTTAGCTGAATCAACACAATTCTTTAGTTTTTTTTTGGGTGGACAACTTAATTATTTTATGTTCAATCCACTTAAATTTGTAAAAACAATTAAGTTAATGTGGTGGAAATTCATTTACATACATTATAAAGGTCTGTTCTTTTATTCTTCCATGGATGTACTGTTTAAGTTAGACCAAGTGTGACCACTTTAACATCTGTTTATCAGCAGACAAGATCTGGATAAGTACATGGTGATTTAACAAACTATATGTTCAGATAGGGGATGTAAGACTGAAATATAGATGGTTAAAAATGAAGTTTGAGCGCTGATGTAACTGTGATTCATCCTGTATATCACTGATGACCTTGTGGGTATTAAAACTAGATAAAAAAGAGAACGCAAACTGTTGTTGATGTATGATTGTGTGACCTTCTTTGCAAAGAATAAAACTTTAAAAGACACTTTGGGTAAGAATTTGTCTTCTTGACCACTGAGAGAGCCTCCTTAAAGAAAGTTGCCACTACAGTTAACCTAATTGATTTGTGTTAGGATAACATGAAGGAATTGTGTGGAACAGCATTTTTTACAATGCTGTATATAAGAAAAAAGTACTAAAATAGCCCTGCTGGTTACTAATTCTCATCAGTACACTGTAGCCTAAATAACTCCTGGTTTTCTTTTTCTGTCATCTGCCGGCTCCTCGTACACCACAGACAAGCTTACAGTATAAGTCTCTTTGACATCGGCATCGCCTCAGACTGGAGACCGATCTGCCAAACCCTGTGAATCCAGCAGACTTTCATTGAGCTGCAGGGAATTCACTGTCACAGCCACACTGACTTATAACACCAATTTGGATGGCTTGATATGGCTTTATGGCTAAATTATTGTATAATAAATTGATTCCATTACTCAGCGAGGCAATAGTGGGGCAGAAGGGAGACAAGAAGGAGAGGTAAATCTTCACACTCGCTCTGTCTTTCATATTAAATAACTACAGCTGCTTTAATGCGCATTAAGACCCACATGCATTCACAGATTGTCACTGTCTGTGTCATGCATGCGTTTAATATCGACACAACAGGTGTGGATGGACGAGGGGGAAGAGAAAACTGTTGCACTGCCTCGTCTCTTCTGGATTTAGCGGGGGTGGAGAGAGAATGAAGGAGGAAGCCAGTGTCTATAAATCGCCATGAACGTGTAAATGCCACCGCTGTGCATTCCTGCAGGAGGACATACTCTCTCTCTCATTCTTTCTCTCTCTCTGTGTGCATCCACTGCTGCTTTAATAGCACTGCTCTCTCACACACTACACACTTTTTTATTATCAGGTCTAGGGTGTTTTATTGGCTTGATTTGGATTACTAGTGATTTTGAGACAAGAAAATATATCTCTCAAAAAGAAAAACGAGTTGGAGTTGCTGTTGGAAGTGGCGTTAGATAGGCCAGCAGGGGGCGCTCAACTCGTGGTCTAATCAGAGTCTTAATGCCCCAGTAAAGTGAAGGGGACACTATACGGACAGTGAGCACCGTCTTTCAGCTGAGACGTTAAACCGAGGTCCTGACTCTCTGTGGTCATTAAAAATCCCATGGCACTTCTCATAAAGAGTAGGGGTGTAACCCTGGTGTCCTGGCCAAACTCCCTCCATCGACCCTTACCCATCATGGCCTCTAAACATTAAAACATTTAAAACATTTTATTTATAACATTTTCTTTTGTAATCAATGTACACTCAAAAAATATGTTTGCTGCTTGTTCAAACTACTTATTTAAAATGAGCTGAAATAACACAATTCTTGAGATTTTTTTGGGGACAATTGAATTGTTTTATGTTCAATCCACTTAAATTTGTTACGCTAACCTAATCGATTTGTGTTGGGACAACGTGAATGAATTGTGTGGACCCCTGCATTTTTTTTTACAGTATATGTAATGTATGTAATTGTTTAAATTTGTATTAAATTTAATTTAGGGCAGCATGTACACTGAAAAAATTATTAAAAGAATATTCCTTGGATTAACTAAATTTTTTTGGGGTTAGTGGTTGTAAACAATTTATTTGGGCTGAATTTAAACAAATTAGGTTGAACATTGCTAATTTTAATTTGTTTGTGTAAATTCAACACATATAAAGTGTTTGCAACAATTTTTTTCAGCGTACACTAAATAATACTAGGTTACACTCAATTCCTGCATGTTTTCCCAACACAAATCAATTAAGTTAACTTAATTCATACCTGTCAACAACCCCCCCCCCCCCCCCCCCCATTTTTCCCGGGATTCTCCTGTATTTTACAATTCTATCCCACTATCATCCGTAAATGTATTTTCACGTATTTCGCACGTTTTTTCAATGTTTCTAGGAAGGATGGCAATAAACATTAAAGAGCCAATTGTCTCTATACGCAACCCATACCGCCGAACCACCCGGGGACACCCCCATGCTCTTGAATCTGTTCTGCGCTTTCATTTTATTTAGGCATGAAAACACTTTGAAATAAATATAAAAATGGCTGTATTCCCCTCCTTTCCATTACAGGTGCTGTCGCTCCTCCAATGCAATCCTCAAAACAAGACTGTCAGATAATAAATAGACGCTATTTCCCAAATGGATTCTGGGAGCGTAAGTGGACACTCTGGGTATAGGGTGCATGTTGGAACATACATATACAGTGTGTATATTATACACAATAATAATAATAATAATAATAATAATAACAACATCTAAATATGTCTGTCCTGGTGGCTTTTCTTTTAAACACAACAAATTTTGTCTTAAATGAGCATAAACAGTTATGAAAGCAATTGACAGCTTTCATTTTGTGTGCATTTTTAAAGTGACACCTGCCAATGTTGGCAGGTATGACTTAATTGTTTTTTCATATTTAGGTGGATTGAACATTAAGTTATTACATCTTAATTACTTGATTACAACTTAATTACTTAATTACAACTTAACTACTTAGTCTACCCCTCATTTTAATTAAGTGTTTTGGACAAGCCGCAAAAATGTTTTTTACATTATAATTCCATGGGGATTACAACTTACAACTTATAAAGAATATAAGTGATTCATTTTTACTGTAAAAAGATTCAAAAATTTTTAGAGATTAGCAAATGATTTTAAATCGTAACACTGTAAAACCCAACAGTCAACTTTATCAAATGAAATGAGTGTAGTTAACTCAAAATTGACTGAAAGTTAATTTTACTCATTTAAAAAGAGTTTTGAACTCAGTGTTGAAGGTAATGAGTTAATTAAATACCTCATTAGTTTACAGTACTCATATAGATTAGTTTTTGTACTCAAATGGTTTGTTCTAATCGGTTTCCTCAAACGGTTTGAGTTACCTTAACTTATTGGGTTTTACAGTGAAGGAATAATTAATGGTGGGGGTCATTGATTTATTAGAAAATACCAGATGTGGTGAGGTGGCCATGACACGGAACACTTACAAATTAGCCTCTAAATCAAATAGTTACAAATTGCTGTGATGATTCCCACACATATAGACACAGTTTAGGTGTCGTATTTCAAGTTTGTGTCAGATTTTTGTTCTCGAATTGCTGCTGTGTATAGTTTCTATTATACATCTCACCCAAAGCCTTTTGTTTTTATTTGATTTAGATCGTTTAGCATGGTGATATGGAACTGGAGATCTGCCTGGAACTACTTTACCTGTGTGTTTCCCTGAAAACCTATTCATCAGCCAATCAGAATAAAGCATTCAACAGCCCTCATAAAATGTTTACTTAAAACTGACTAAAAACATCAAGTTGAATCTTATAAAACCATAAAATAAAGTTGAAAAATGGTCATAGTAACATGAAAACATATGTTGTCATGCCATGATCAAACATTTGTTTACAATATAGTATGAGCATTTAACTGTGCCCTCCAGACCAGCAGAATCTCACAGAATTAGCCCTGTTTCTGCCCATGGTACACATGTTTACATGTCTAAAATTAAAATGCGCAATTACACAAAATAACGTGTTGTTTTTGATGTACTTTTTGCGTTGCGGTTATGTTTGACTGGGGTTAATGAGCAGGAGACGGGGCCCTCATCAACTGAACCCCCTCCCTGAACCCAGCGTGGTCTCACCCGCCCCGAACACAGATCTAATTGGGGGCAATCACTCAGATAAAGAGGCCCAGACACACATGCGCACACACACACACACACACACACACACACACACGCTCGCTCTATCACTCTTGTCTGTTAGCCCTCCCATTAAAATGCCATGTTCTTCTTTCACTTCTGCACAGAGTGATCCAGCCGGCTGGCTTTTGTGTTGGTGAAGGAGAAGAGATGGAGGCACAGAGAGAGCCGACCCGCTGTTGACTGGTGCCATTGTTTCGGAGCCCTATGAATTCGCCTCCTTCAAAGTACAGACCCCACAGGTTTTCAATACGTGTCCTCTCTGTGTCTTTCTCTCTCAGTTTCACTCCAGCTCTTATGCTATACAGGTGAAGGGTGTCGTTTTTGTCTCTCTCTCTCTCTCTCTCTCTCTCTCTCTCTCTCTCTCTCTCTCTCTCTCTCTCTCTCTCTCTCTCTCTCTCTCTCTCTCTCTCTCTCTCTCTCTCTCTCTCTCTCTCTCTCTCTGTGTGTGTGTGTAATAATACTTTGTTTAATGCAGATTTGTAAGCAAGGTCTAAGTGTAAATATTATGGTTATTGCAGTTAACTAAATATATAAAACCATAGAAACGTTTTGTTACTTGAAATAAAATTAACTAAATAATTTTTTATAAAATCAGCTAGTTGTCAAGGCAACGTTTTGGATTTTCATCAAAGGTTAAATAGTAGATTGGGGATTTGGTGTGATAAAATGTAATTAATTGTTAAGAGCTTACTAAGGTCATCAAATATACAGTACAGTGTTTCCTCTAGGATTTTTTCCAGCAGTGGCGGCAGGACTTTTTTTTTACACAGATCTGCCAACTATTTCAAAGACAAATATTACACGCAGTATCACAAGTCGAGATAGCATTCATGTAATACGAGCATGCGAATCTCTTTGCTTGCGCGCCGATTTCCTCTGTTCGAGCACAGAACTTCTTGCACGCACTCAAATTTACACGTTCAAGTGCAGATCTTCTTGTGCGCTCTCCAGTAAGCGCTGCTGAAGCGCAATTTAGTGTGTTTTTGTGCGTTTTCCGACATTAACGCGTCCTGAAGTAAAGTGAAACGGCATTAAACTCCAGCAAGATAAAGTCATTGTATGCAAAGCCATTGACCTTTATCAATAAAGTATACTTATGGAAACTGTGTTCATCTTAACTGAAAGCTACGCGGCGTTTGCTAGACTCATGCACCTGTCAGTCAGTCTGTCAGAGAGTCAGTCAGCATGTCACCTTGAACAAATAGCGCACAGCACTACTACGATTACAGAAAAGTTTGCGCGGTTTACCTCTAATATGTTTTGGTGCGATCATAATCCACTATAAAAAACACGACTAAATGCTTTAAATAAGAAGCTGTAATGTAGCCGTGGCGGGATGAATGAATGTAGCGGAAACCTTGCAGTAGCAGCAGGGTTGGGCAAAGATACATCAAAATATATTTTAAAAAAACAAACAAAAACCTTAAGTTTAAGTGTATCAAAATGAACTACATAATACAGCAGCCACAAAATGTATCAAAATAAAATACTGTATTTTTGGTATTTTTGTATTTTAAAAAGACTACAAAATACTTTTTAAAATGAGCATGGCATCAGTCCTTTAACCATTAACACTTCAATACCGAATGTAAAAACATGATTTCTGAAAACCTCACAAAATTGTTATCTATTTTTGCAAATAAACTTGTCATATACTATATCCTGCTTCTGCTGTATAACCTGTCAGTTTTTAGGAGATCATTAAATATGTTTCATATGTTGTGTCACTGACATTTTTAGGCATGCATCTTTCCTCTTCATTGACTATACATTGCAACTATACCTGCTGTTCAACTACTGCCATTTAAAACAGCCAAAGAAGTATTGTAGGAATTGCCACTGTAGGGCTTATTTTTATGTTGCTTGTTTTAAAGACAAACACTTGGCATCAACAATCCATCCAAACTACTATATATACTACTACTACTATATATATATTTTTCAGTTATTCTTTAATGGTTGAGTTAATAATGTCCAAAACAATAATCAGAGGGTGCATCTATATGATGTCACCATGTAGACTTCTTACAAAGTGTTTTACTGTATTTTAAAAATACAAGACGCTAAAATATTTTGATGCAAAGTATTAAGCCTTTTCTATTAATCTTCATTAAAAAATACTATTTTGTATTTAAAATGCGTATTTGAAATATATGTATCGTAAATACTGCCCATCCCTGAGTAGCAGTATGTTTATATATATAGAATTGTGTACATTTTCATACATTCAATTGCTAGTTTATGTTGACAGCAAATTGTTTGTTAAATTCTAAATAAATGGAAGAAAAATGTTTTGTTGTCAGTGGGGTTTTTCCCTATTGACAGCTTTACTTAGGTTGACTTAGAAATTATGACATAGGAAATAATAGTCAAGGAGTTGAAAAGTAAGAGTTGCTTAATAGTAGAACCAAAACTGTAAATCTAGGTGAAAGCTGGACTGCCCCGTTCTGTCATGTTTACTACTAAGAAAGTACAAAACATATTTTATTGTCCATTTAAACGCTGCTCTCAGAAATGTGAAAGGTCTTATTTTTAAATGACAAAAACTATTCAACACAGGCTCATTGGAAAAACTACATTTTTAAAAGTATTTCAACACGTTTGACTGCAGTTTCTAGGTAAAATGAAAGCTACCAGGCAGAATGATGCCAACAATCTTTGTTCCTTTTCACAAAAATATTTACAGGCACATGTTTTTGACCAGAGATGCCCAAAGTAAGGCCCGTGGGCCAAAGTTGGCCCATTGTAACCTTTGATTTGGCCCACCATCCCATCTGAAAGGAGAGTGAGAATGATGGAGATTTTAGAGAGTTGGGCGAATGCCTTTAATGCAGAGATCGTCATTTCTAATTTGACGTAACCTATTTTTTTTTTTTTTTTTTTACACATAACTTCTGTTTTATTGCTGAGCTACAAAAAAGGCACCCATGATATATAGAAATGTGTGCATTTACATACATTCAATTGCTAGTTTGTGTTGACCGCAAATTGCTTGTTAAATTCTAAATAAATGAAGAAAAAACGTTTTGTTGTCAGTGGGGTTACCAATTTGCTTCTTTCTAAATGGCACATCAATTAAGTTATTTTTTCCCAGTTGACAGCTTGGCTGCATTCGAAAACGCCTACTACTCAGTAGGTACTGCATTTGAATTTAAACGTACTACTCGGCCATTAGAAAAGTATGTTCTATACAGTATGAATGTAAGAAGTATGAATGGAATTCGGACGTACTACATCTGCCATTTTGTCATGGTCACGTGACCTATCTGCGTCAGTTGCGTCGATTCACTCCCATTCATGAATTCTCTCGCAGGGCATCATGGGATAGCGCAGCGTGCATGGGATGCGCTCTTCAGAATCTCGCCGGAAGTAGTAAGTCATCCGGGTACTTTTCACATACTGATTTTCAAATTCTATGAATTCGGACATACTACTCGGCTCGCATACTGATTTTAGCATTCTGTATAGTATGGAAGTGTGCGGTTTCGGACGCAGCCCTTGACTTAGGTTGACTTATAAATTATGACATAGAAAATAGTCAAGGAGTTGAAAAGTAAGAGTTGCTTAATCGTAGAACCAAAACTGTAAATCTAGGTGAAAGCTGGACTGCACTGTTTTGTCATGTTTACTGCTCAGAAAGTACAAAACATATTTTAATGTTCATTTAAATCTGCTCTCAGAAATGTGAAAGGTCTTATTTTTAAATGCAAAAAAACTACTCAACACAGGCTCATTGGAAAAACTACATTTTTAAAAGTATTTCAACACGTTTGACTGCAGTTTCTAGGTAAAATGAAAGCTACCAGGCAGAATGATGCCAAAAATCTTTGTTCCTTTTCACAATAATAATATTTACAGGGACATGCTTTTGACTAATTCATTCTTATTTTAATGCAGTTCTTTGCACAACACCAAATAAATAGCACAAATCAACTTAACACTGTATTTGATTTATAATCTGTCTCTAATAATCATTTATCTCCATATGGACAACTTTTCTGAGATGGTCAGTACGGTAGTTCACTTTGTATGTTGTGTTGTACTTGTGACGCAGAGTGCTTGGGTTTGAGTCCAGTGAAGTACGTTTCCACAAAAGAGATAAAGCAGGTGGACTGCAGTGCACTTTTTTTTCCGTCTGTTTGCTTTTGGCACCATTATCAGTTGGTGTTTAGATCAGTGGTTCACTTGATGATCTGTATGACAATCCCCACTTTCTCATGAATGTATACAAAAAGGACATGTATCTAAATTATTTTAAAGTAACGTATTTCAGATTTGCAAAGATTTAGACAGCGCCCTCTAGTGGATTTGTCCTCTGAAATGTGCAACTGGAGCAGCGTATTGTATGTCTGACAAAAATGTAGGTTTGGCAACGTATTTCTACTGAACCTGGTCTGAGATTATTGCACCTGCTATTTTAGATGTTTACTTGCAGGCACTGAACGCACATGCCGATTTGTACTTTTGTGTGTTCAAGTGCAGCTTATAAGTGCAAACACTGTTGATTTAATGCTAGAAAATAGTTAGCTATTTTTTAGCACTAGATCTCTTGTCAAAGTGCTGGCTTGTGGATGGACAGGCATCTACTGGTAAAACATTTGCCTTAGTATTTGTTGATTCATTCCACTGTGGCGACCCCTGATAAAGCAGTGAATAAGCTGAAGAAAACTGAGTGAGTGTTCTGAAGGTGAGCAAATTTCTTATGGGTTCAGAATGACATGAGGGTAAATAAATGATGACACAATATTCTCTGTTTGTTCTTGCAATGATAGACATAGGGTTTCTGTTGCTTCTCAGAAATGACACACACACACACTGCACTTTTAAAGTTATATCTAATTTAGCAGTAGTGAAAATAAGAGCATTTGTGTGAGGATTTGGTGTGTGTTGTTCCAGTGGATCGGACTGTGGTGAAGAGGCCTGCTCATGATTGCCACGTGGGCTTCAGAACAGAGAGAGAGACTGTTGATTTGGAAATGGTACAGAATGAAATATGCAGAATGATTGCGCAGCTCTTTAAGTGAAGAGCCAGAGGCATCGCCACTCGGAGGCTCTCGGCTCCTCTGCCTCTCTCAGAGCGGGATGGGCTTTGAGTCAGTGTTGAGTTACACGGATGCTGCTGTTGGATGAAGAGGATGGTTGGAGGCTAATAGGGTGGAGCAGGATGACTATTGAGAGAGCCAACCCCACTTAGCTCCTTTACTTCTCTCTCTCCCTCTCTCTTTCAGTCCTCTTCTTTTCTGTATTTCCATGTACACTCTTGTCTTGCTGCTGTCAGGCCTGAGTAAAAAATGCTAATCCTAAAAAAATAACTTGGATGTTTAATATTGTAAAACGGAGCATTTGATAAAAGATTCCATTCTGGAATATCTGGAGACCATTTGTGTTTTTTTTTGTTTATATATATATATATATATATATATATATATATATATATATATATACTCTCATCGGCCACTTTATTAGGTACACCTGTCCAATTAATATTTAACACAAATTTCTAATCAGCCAATCACATGGCAGCAACTCAATGCATTTAGGCATGTAGACATGGTCAAGATGATCTGCTGAAGTTCAAACCGAGCATCAGAATGGGGAAGAAAGGTGATTTAAGTGACTTTGAATGTGGCATGGTTGTTGGTGCCAGACGGGCTGGTCTGAGTATTTCAGAAACTGCTGATCTACCTGGATTTTTACGCACAACCATCTCTAGGGTTTACAGAGAATGGTTCGAAAAAGAGAAAATATCCAGTAAGTGGCAGTTCTGTGGGCGCAAATACCAAAATAACTTTTAAGTTAAGTTATAAGTTTTAATAAATTAAATAAGAAATTAAAGATTTTTTATTTTTATATATTATAATAGTATTTATTCATGTTTTGAATTAGATTTATTTTTATAGGTTTAGTTGTTTTTTAAGCTTAGTTTAATTTTTGTGATTTTGTTATGCGTTATTTACATAATAATACAATAACAAATTGAACTGATCATTATTTTCAATTTTAACGCTTTAGTTTTAGTGTTTTAGCTTAAATTGAAGTTGGCTGCCAGGGCAATGTTTCTAATTTTCTACTTTTGTTTTGTGATTTTGTAAATCTGTGTTTATTCATTAATTAATTTGTTTGTTTGCTTGTTTGTAAAATTTTTCACATTTGATATATCCTATATTCTATTATGAAAGATTTTAGCCAGTGTTAGAGGCTCTCTGTGTAATTTTGTTTACCTTTTAGAAAAGGTTATTATTATTATAATATTTATTTTCATATATTTAAGACACATTTTTTCTTGTTTTATTATTTTTAATAATTTAAATTTAAAATCAAAAACAATTCCTTTGAAATTATGTATTAATTTATTAATAATAATTTAGTACTTATATAATATACAGTCTAGTATCTATTAATATTTGAGTTTGCCTATATTTTTCATAGTTTTAGTTCAATATTAGTTACATTTTTTATATTTTTATTATATTTTCATATAACTTTAATGAATTTTAAATTTATTTATTTGAAGACAATAAAGCAAATCTATTTATATTAATTTTGAATCATTCAGAACATTTAGTTTCCTGTGTCTTCTTGGTGCACAACTCTTATTGAGAAACCTGTTTGGAAACTGCTTGGTCTCATTAGTCACCACTCTTAAAACTTGCCACAAACGTAAATGCTCCAATTACTATCAAGGGAATGTGCAAAACCACAAAATATTGCAGACTGTTGAGCATTTTTCATCCCTTAGTCACCACCGTTCAACAAAACCAGCTGACCAAATATTATAGCGAGCTTACGAACTCAACTCAAAGCGTTCAGTATCATCACGTTACATTAAAAAACATGAGAGCCGTCGCTGTACCACTCGGTTCAAGTATATGCATGTGTGTGTGTGTGTGTGTGTGGGTACGTACTCCACTGTCCTCCACACAACAATCTCGTCACACCTCTCCAGTATCAATTAAAAGCAACAGTCTCCTCATCCGCTTCTGTTTATCCATATCTCTGGCTCTCCCCCTGCCAGTGAAAACATTAACATAAGTAAGCTCTCTCCACGACAGGCCGAATGAAACATCGACACGGACGGAAAAAAACATCCAGGTCCAGGAGAGCGGCTAATGAGGGAGCGTCGGCGAGCCAGGGGCTGATGGGTAAAGCCACGCATGGGGAGAGAGGACTAGTGTAATTGTTCAAGCCCTTGTCTCTGTTGATACAGGCTCTTCAGAAAGCATGTGATTTAGCTAAAAGCCATCTCCAGGCCAAGTAATTAGAGACACCATTTAGGACCGGCATTAGCCAGATCCACTGTTATTGACTCGCACAATGCGCACACACCAATTTAGCAGCGCGCGCTGGGTGTTATTCAAGCTATTTGGGGTGAGATTAGTCGCCCGGTGTGACAGAGAGAGTAAGTGAGTGGACAAGTGTGTGTGATGATGGGATGTGTCTTAATATGTTTTCTCTGTCTGAGCAGGGTGTGCATTGATGTGTTTGAACACCGGGATCACTGTATGTCCTCAGACAGAAGCACGAACACTTGACTAGGATGAAGGATTTGCTGTGTGAGTAAGAGAGCTGTTTGTCTGTGTGTTTCAGTGCGGTTCGGTGTTTAACAGCGCTGGGTCAGGGGGACAATTAAAGCTATCCAAAGTGTGACTCTACTGACGACAGGACACACACACATACACATTTACACAAATACATGCCAGTCCTGCATTTTTAGTCACTCTGAATTTCTTCCGTGTTAATGTATCTGTAATAATAAAGCATATTGCACTGTAAATGAGAGGGATTATGCTTTTTTACAATTTACACTGGGGAGGTACCTTTTCAAAAGGGACACTTTTGTATTTAACAGGTCCTCGTTAGTTTCTTAAGGATACACGATAGCACTTTACAATAACAGTACATGAATAATGATGTGTTAATATGCAAACTAAACATTACTTTATTATGAACTAAAGATGAGTTAAGGCATGCACTAGTCATACTTTAACTACAACATAAGTGAATGACGACTACCTTAATTGTTAGTACATGATTGTTAATTAATGTATTAATTACCACATTAGTTTATGCTAGTTTATTAGTTTATGCTTAATAACCATCATGAACTCATGATATGTTAATGTATAATTATATCATGACTTTACTTGGAGAGACACATCATCATTAACCCATTCTTAACTACTCATCATCTTCTTATGCACATCTGTAATGCTTAGTTTGGATATTAATTCATCATTATTCATGAACTGGTATTGTAAAGTGTTAATGGATACACTTTTTAAAAATCTTTAAAGAACCATTAGGCACACGTGTACTTTGTAAGATCCTTTTTTAAGGTCCAAAAGTGTACCTTTTGAAAAGGTACCACCCCAGTGGCAAGTTTTGTACCTTAGTATACAATATCGTTCAAAAGTTTGGGGACATAAAAAAATTTAATAAAATTAGTTTTTATGACTGTAACTTTTTTTGACTTCAACTGTAATATGTCCACTAATATTAAATACAAGGTTGGCATGGTGGCTCAGTAGTTAGCACTGTTGCCTCACAGCAAGAAGGACACTGGTTCGAGTTCCGGCTGGACCAGATTTCTGTTTGGAGTTTGCATGTTCTCCTCCTGTTGGCGTGGGTTTCCTCTGGTTGCTCCGGTGTCCCCCACAGTGTATGAGTTTGTGTGAATGTGAGTGTGTATGGGTGTTTTCCAGTACCAAGTTGAGGCTGGAAGGGCATCCGCTGCGTAAAACATATGCTGGATAAGTTGGCGGTTCATTCTGCTGTGGCAACCCTTGCTAAAATAATTGACTAAGCTGAAGGAAAATGAATGAATGAATATGAAATATGAAATGTTTTATATATACATAATTTTCTTTATATAGTTTTCAAATAAATGCAGTTCTTTATTTCATAAACAAACTTTAATAACATATTTACTCAAATATGCAGTGGCCGGTCAGTGAATTATGGTAATGTGTTTGTGAGGATGAAGTACATTTCATAATATTGATATATTTTATTAGTTAAATAGAAAATACATTTATAATGTTACAAATCTTATCTATTTCAAATAAAGAAAAATAAGGTTCTTTTGAACTTATATTAAAAAAGAATATTAAAAAGAAGACATTTTGTAAAAAAAACAACAATATTTTTGAGCATCGAATCGGAGTAATACAATGTATATAATGATTTCTGAAGGATTGTGTGACACTGATGACTGAATGATGCTGAAAATTTAGATTGGCTATCACATGAATATATTTCTTTAAAAATATGTATTCAAATACAATGTCATTTTTAAAGAAATATTTTACAAATGTATTGTTTTTACTGTTTTTGAGGACAAGAGTCTTTTTTTTCTTCTCTTTTTCTCTATCTCACAAACACATTATTTAACATAATTCACTGACCGGATGGCAGACCACATGGGAAAGCTAGGTTGCTGCTGGAAGTGGTGTTAGTTAGACCAGCAGGGGGGCGCTCAACCTGCGGTCTGTGTGGGTCTTAACGCCCCAGTATATTGATGGGAACTCTATTCTGCCCAGTGAGTCTTTTGGATGAGATGTTAAACCTAGGTCCCGACTCTCTGTGGATGTCTTTCAAAAAAAGAGTAGGGGTTTTACCCCGGCATCCTGGCCAAATTTGTCCACTGGCCTCTGTCCATCATGACCCTGTACTTATTATTATTATTATTATTATTATTATTATTATTATTATTATTATTCCTATCAGCTGTAAGGTTTTGAACACTACTTTTAGAACAGTAGTGTATCTATGTATATTGCTATATATGTGGCTGGTCATTGAGCATTTCATAACATTAATGATAATGATAGGTATATATAAAGGTATTTTAAAAGCCTAAATGTTGCGAGCCAGATTTAAAGTCTCAAATTTGCACCCCCATTCAACGTGTCAGGCAGGCACACTCACCTCCAGGCCACGTTTCCGACAGAACGAGCTAGTCTTAATGCATTAGCCATTCCCAGACGTCCATCAGAACGTGTCCATGTGACACAAAACAGGGACACCATGAGGGAAAAGTCAAAACCGAACGCTTAGCGGGTCTTTAACGGTTAATAAAATCAACCTCCAAGAATAGCGTTCCCTGGGTGGGCTCTGCTGAGATGAAAAAGCGAAATGCGATAGAATTTACTGGAATGGAGTGATAGGCTGAAGGAGGAACAAACAGAAAGGCCCAGCGCGAGGAGCGTCTGCGGAGAGGTGAAGTTAAAAAGATCAGGGAGCCCCTCGTGGTACCTCCGCCGTCCTCTTTATGGGTTACCCGATTCCCTGACAGTTTGTTTTAAATTTGACCATGCAGATGTTTCTCTGGGTGACTGACTTTTATAGTTTAGAAAAGATTATATCAGTTTCGCGCAGATTGTGTTACTGTATTTAAAAAAGGAGAGAGGGAGGAAGGAGAGAGAGAGGCCAAGGGGCCTGAAGGAAACTGGAAGGAGAAAACGCTGTAGGTCTTTAAATCCTGGGGTTTCAGTGGCACAAAGACAGAGAAAAAGAGAGAGAGAAGTGGAGTGGAGTTCAGGGGAGCCAGGTTTGGCTTATAGCATTAGACACAGATTCTTTCTAATTTCAAAGGACAACATAAGCGTCAAATTTGAGGATATTAGTTTTTGATAGGCAGCTGGGGCAAAGAACTTAGAGGGGGAAAACACACTGTTCCCATTACCGACTCCAGCTTCCACTTTAGCCTGCCAGAGAACAACACACACACACACAGAGAGAGAGAGAGAGAGAGAATCTATTTCATTTGTTGTTGTTTTTTACTTTTAATCCCTTACAAATTAATTATGTCTCTATATTTGTCCTTAATGCAAGATTGCTTTTGGTATTTAAACTTTATGTTGTTCGCATACTCTTGCACCAACTATAGTCTGATAGATGAGTGATTTCACAGCCCATAAGAACGGGCCTCTAAAATTTCATAAACATCTCTAGCATTCACATTCTATTTCCTAAATAACGTGTGATGCCACTTGGCAGGGGCATTAAGCGCAACTCTAAAGGACACAGGATTAAGGAAGTGGGTTGAGTGGGCTAAACAACGTATGATAGGTGGATGGTAATGGAGAGTTGAAAGGGGTTGTTAGGGAAAATGAAGAAAAACTTCAGTGCTGCCCGTGTCGGAAAGCATTTACCGCTGCTCTTCTGTCAGGACGAATTTAAAAGGTCATCCGTCCTCGGGCTGGAACTTAATCAAAGCCCATCAACACCAAATCTTACTTTTCCTTATGAAAACATGTTGGAAAACCAATGGAACAACAACTGACAGATTAAAGAAATGGATAGCAGTAAGGGAAGGGATGAACTGACATTTGCATTTGTATTGGTTAATTTGGATGTCTAAAAATATAAGAGCTTTTTGAGTTCTGGGACTGATGTTGAACTTTTCACTCTGGTTTGTAAAATTGAGAATTTATCAGTGATCAGTGTTCTGCCATGCTCCGTACAGTCAGACTAAACCGTCTGGAAATGATTCAGGAGTTTTCCCAGACTGTTGACGGTGACTAACCCATCCTGCATCACAGCTGTACTGTATGTCTCAGCCTACTATACACTAATTTGCATGCATAGATTTTTTTTTTTTTAGATACTTTTGGCCTTCCGTTAACAAGGGGACAGCCTTTAGCTTTTGAAGTGGATCCATTTGAAGACACTATTTTAAGTTAGAATAATTGCTGGGATCAAATATGAACGAACCAAGGAAAAATAAATGATTAAAAAATAACAATTTGAAATTGTGAAAAGAATTTGATTGGTTGCTTTTGGCAAAAAAATACCTGTAGAATCATAAAAAAAATGTTGGGTTATTTTAACAGAAATTTGGGTCAACTAGAATAAACTAAACCATTTTAACCCAATTGTTACATTTGTCCATATATTATCTTTTGACACATTTATTGTGTTTTCTATAGACTGTATTTAACTGTTAGTATATTGTTTTGGAGTATATCTAGAGCCAGCACCTAAGCTTTTCATTCATCATAGCATGTTCTGCTGCTGATGTGACAATAAAAGTGATTTGATTTGACCTAGATTTTGCTTAAAACAACCCAGTAAAGGGTTCCAATAGCCTTGTGGTTAGTGCGTTGACACATAGCTTTACAGTGCTCAATGTGACCCGAGTTCGATTCCCAGCTTGAGGTCTTTTGCTGATCCTTCCCCTCTGTCTCTGCTTTCCTGTGTATACTCTCCACTGTCCTGTCTTATTAAAGGTGAAAAACCACTAAAAAAAGTGTAGTGATAACCAAGAGTGGATTTTTTCTTATGCATCTTCTATAGGCTTTTGCGACTGGCTCTAATTTGGTCTGATGCAATGTAGAGGTCAAGATCAGCCTGGAATTACTCTAGCTGTGTATTTCGCAAAAACAAATGGCACGCCTTAGTTGTGTATACTCAAAAAAATTATGTTTGCTGTTTATTCAAACTACTTAATTAAAATGAGCTCAAACAACACAATTTTGGATTTTTTGCGACAACTTATTTGTTTTACACTCACTGGTCACTTTATTACATCTGTCCAACTTCTCGTTAACGCAAATTTCTAATCAGCCAATCACATGGCAACAACTCAATGCATTTAGGCATGTAGACATGGTCAAGACAATCTGCTGCAGTTCAAACTGAGCATCAGAATAGGGAAAAAAAGTGATTTAAGTGACTTTGAACATGACATGGTTGTTAGCGCCAGACGGGCTGGTTCGAGTATTTCAGAAACTGCTGATCTACTAGGATTTTCACGCACAACCATCTCTAGGGTTTACAGAGAATGGTCCGAAAATATCCAGTGAGTGGCAGTTCTGTGGGCACAAATGCCTTGTTGATGTCAGAGGAGAATGGCCAGACTGGTTCGAGCTGATAGTAAGGCAACAGTAACTCAAACATTACGCACATTATGTCGAACCTTGAGGCGGCAGAAGACCACACCGGGTGCCACTCCTGTCAGCTAAGAACAGGAAACTGAGGCCACAATTCACACAGGCTCACCAATATTGGACAATAAAAGATTGGAAAAACGTTACCTGGTCTGATGAGTCTTGATTTCTGCTGCAATATTCGGATGGTAGGATCAGAATTTGGCATCAACAACATGAAAGCATGGATCTATCTTGCCTTGTATCAATGGTTCAGGCTGGTGGTGGTGGTGTAATGGTGTGGGGGATATTTTCTTGGCACACTTTGGGTTCATTAGTACCAATTGAGCATTTGTGTCAACGCCACAACCTACCTGAGTATTGTTGCTGACCATGTCCATCCCCTGACCACAGTGTACCCATCTTCTGATGGCTACTTCCAGCAGAATAACGTGCCATGTCAAAGCGTGAATCATCTCAGACTGGTTTCATGAACATAACAATGAGTTCACTGTACTCAAATGGCCTCCACCGTCACCAGGACTCAATCTAATCTAGCACCTTTGGGATGTGGTGGAACGGGAGATTTGCATCATGGATGTGCAGCCGACAAATCTGCTATCATGTCAGTATGGACCAAAATATGCAGAATATTTACAGTACCTTGTTGAATCTATGCCACGAATGATTAAGGCAGTTCTGAAGGCATAAGCGGGTCCAACCCAGTACTAGTAAGGTGTACTTAATAATGTGGCCAGTGAGTGTATGTTCAATCCATTTAAATTAAAAAAAACGAATTAAGTTCACTTAATTCATGTTGTCCTAACAAAAATCTATTGTGTGGAAGCCAGCATTTTTTACAGTGTATTTTTATCAACCAATCAAAAAGCATTCAACAGCCCTGTTGCATAAATAATTATTAATCCAATTTTCATTTATATGATTGTTTATTTTATCCTAATGAAAACACTGTATTAATCTTAGTTCAATAATTGATCTTTTATTAATTTTTGTATAAATTTAGTTATTCTTAAATTCTTTTTATTAATAGAATTTTTATTTTTATTCTCCAAATATTTCCACAGACAGCTAGCACTTCTTTGTGACCCACAGGTGAAAACATATTTTAGACCACACATAAAAGTGATTAAATGCAACATAGACACACTGGTAAATTGTGAAGCATCTGATGATAAAATAGATGTCCCAGAAGTGAGGATTTTATTGTTTCTCATATCATGTGACTAGCTTTTCAACATTTTAGTGTGGGCAAGAAACTTTAGGAAAGCACCATTTTCAGATTTCTGTATAAGTACTGTAGCTAGAGCTTTAATGTTTAATGTAGCTAACGCTCATGATGTTTAATGTAATGTTTAATACTCGTAACTGATGGAGGTGCTTGAGCCAAAATGGCAGCTGTGTAATCCGGCCTCTCTTCTGTCTGTCGGTCTTTCAAATAAACTTTCCTGAAACTGAGCCACACCCTCCTGCTGTAACGGTCAAGGACAACACTCACTGCCTTTGTCAGGCTTTTAACCTTGCCGTTTGGGGTGACTTTGTAAACATTATTCCAAGATATCTCACCCTCAGAATTTTCAGAACAAATTGAGTTTCACTCTGCTGCAGATTTGGTGCAGATACATGAAAATTGAGTTAAAGCAAATTAGATTATGTTCAGTTACATCATATGTTAAGTTAATGTTTTAAAGAGCTTAGTTACAGTCTGTTTCTTTTCTCCCTCTTGCCCTCGCCTTACAGTAAAATATAACTTTTAGTCTCACTTAACCAAAGAGGCTGCTGATTTGTCACCTGTTTCTAATGCTTTTTGCATCTCCACAACTCACTGCTGTTACAACTGAAACCATTTTCCCACAGTGATGATTACGCACAGAACTGGATTTAATTAGACTATCAGTGTCTTTCAAAGGTAATGTCCTGAGGGTACATTTGCACAATATTTGCCTGTCGTGAGTTCTAAAGGTTGTTAATCGATTGTATATGCTTTGTTGAGCAGATTTGTTTGCATTAGTCCAACAAATTTTTGAAACAACCATGTTTAATAGTGGAATACATGGAAAGAACAACAATACCTATAATGCTGATCAGAAGTTTCACCAATCAGAGAGCTGCAATGAGCACTGCAAATGATGCACGCATACACATAAAAATGCTGTTGAATGGTTTAATCTGGGTGGCTGATGAACATTGCAATTATTTTTACGCACTGTAAAGTATGGCAACTCTTGACTACATTAAAGTTCCATACCACTACACCAAACAATTAGGTTATTTCACAGTCTACATAAAAAAATGTAATCAAATAAAATCAAAACAAAAGACTTTGGATGAGATGCATAAGAAAGTAGTCCTACAAACAGGTCAGGTTTTACACACAAAAGCTGACAAATGTCTTGAAACATAACATAAAAACAATGACTTTTGGTGAGGTTACAGTAGCATAAGTAAATAAATTAACTCTGGTTTAATGGATTATTATAAAATATCACATTTCCAATTTTTCCTAATAATTTAGCAGTCTATCATCAATTGTTCCTTTCGTAATCATTAAAAAAGTAACTGTAATCTGATTAAAAGCATTTAGAATTTAATATTTTTCAAGTTTGATTATTTAATTCAGATTAAATCAGATTAAATCTATCTGACTGCTCAATCTGCTCTCAAAAGCTTCATCGCACAACAATGTATTTGAATAAAGTTTCAAGTTTATTTGTATAGCGCTTTTCAAACTAATTAATTCCTAAGCATCTTTACTAAAGATGTGCGTTATTACATGACAATCAATATGAAAAGTTAACAGTATAGCTGTCAAATGTATACATGGTTAATCTGCAGCTAAACAATATAATGTCCTTTATCATAAAGGTTTTACTATTTCTATTTTTCTATATCTTCATAAAGTTGTGTTTTAGTATGTTTATAAGAAAGTGTCTACACTCAAAAAAAATGGTTTTATTGGCTTTAAGTAACTTTAAATAAAACAAAAAAAATTAATAAAATAATATATATTTTTTTTATATCAACAGGTTCCACATAACTGAGTTAATTTACCTTAAAAAGAATATTTATTTTAGTGAACTTAAGTTAGTTACATAAAGGTAATGTAATCTTGTTTAGTTCAATCAACATAACATTCATAATTTAGCTTTAATCTATTTAGTTAAGTTTAATAACTAAATAGATTAAAGTTAAATTAACGTTTGAATACTAATTATGTAAGTTATTAAAACTGGCGTTAAAACTTGATAAAACTGCTTGACATGCACTGAACACTCATTTAAAATGAAGAAACTATTCTTTACTCCCAATGTGTGCAACTTTATTTGGGAGATTTAATATATATCAGAGTTTAGCAAGTATAAAATTTCACAGGAATTAATTGAAATTAATGTGAAAAGACACAGGTAACATGGCAATTTCATAACAATACTGTAACGTTACATTATACACAAAATGGTATTACAAGGGAGTATGTTACATTAATGATTCAAATGTTGTCACAGCTTCAATATAAATGCACAAAAAGTGAAAAATCTCACCTGTGTGTCCACAATGGGGAAACTTTCTGTGTACTTTCTCAATTTGTACTGTATTCTTCGTCTTTTGATTCCCATATAATGAGAGCGATTGTCGTGGTTTGAATCTTCCTTCCTGTGTTGTTTTGAAACTGTGCATGTACAGGTATTACTCCACCTATTGACCAAAATGCTGTACTGCAGAAGCAACGCAACTCTCTTTCATTCATTTTAATTAAGCGAGCTGTTTAAATTTAAATACTTACTTTTTCTATTTTTTTCCAACACAACTCTTTTGGTTTTAATAGACAAACATAAGTGAATTGTTTAATTTAAACACGGTGACATTCTTTGGACCAACTGAAGCCATAATCCATTTTTGTGAGTGTAGCAAGCATATAGCCTTGTGCATGTTTAGGCCCAATCCCAATTCTACCACTTAGCCCTTCCCCTTACCCAATTCTCAATGCCCAACGTTCCAATTCTCTTTAGCTTGAAGGCGTAGGGCTAAGGGGAAGGAGTAGATAGCCCTTGAACGGAGATTTTTCAGAACCACACTTGAAACCAAGGGGTAAGAAAATTTTCCAGAATAAACAGTCACAATGACAGCAGAGCTGCACCTGGAAGTAAGGAGATCCACAAATTAGTATTTTTGGCTCATTATTATGAATTTTTACAACAAACAAGCATATGTTATTACCTCCTAGGACTTAGTGGCCACATACGTGGACAGCACGTTTTAGCTCTTATGTTTTATATTTTGTTACAGACATACAGTGTCATCCTGCAACTGTTTTGCAGCATATGAAATGTCCCAAAAACTATTTTAACTGTACAAAATTGGAGAAAAAAATAGTTTTTACTGATAGTCAAAACATGTTCAAAAAATATGCGTGGATGTGTTATAAATGCATTAAAAAACAGTCAGGAAAAAAACTGCTGTGTTCAAGGCAAATATAAAGAGTTTTTCATTCTATGACACAAAGGTGACTTTATTGTGTTTTATGGAAATTCGGACCACAAGTCCACATACCGTATATGGACATAATTTTTTTCTAAAAGTACATCATATCAAAAGATGATACTTAGGTTTTATTCTAATTAGATTCCAATAAGCCAAAACAGCAAAGAGAAAAAAAAATGCATGTAAAAAAACAGCTTGGGCTTTAAGATGATATATTCATGACGGCGTTCATGTTTTACCATCATGCTTTTAAAAAAAAAACGCTAAAATAAAAAATGATAAATTCCGCTATCTATAATCCATAATAATAACTCCAGTATAGCAGTCACACAACATTCTGACACTCGATGACACTCGAATACCCTGTCAGAAAAGTCTAGTGACTGAGAATGAGCTTTTTAAAGTGTCTGCTATAATGTTAATGTTGTTTTTGGTGTGTTTAGATGAATATGGCCACTGTGTAAATGCGCAGTATAGTTATAATAACGTAATATATGCCTTCAGTGATTTCTTGAAGATAAATATGAAAAAATAAAGCAACTGGAATAACTACAGCAGTCGCGATCGTCTGATCTCATATTAAGCAAGAGATTGCGATGACATATGATGAAGTGTGCAGGTGTTGTAGTGCTGTCCCATTTCTTAGGGCTAAATTTGAAGCCCTTCCCCTTCCCACTCGGTTTTAAGAGCCAAGGGGTACAAAAATAGAATTGGGATTGGGCCTTAGAGAAAAAGTCCTACAGGTGGTTTGTCAAGCCCACTCACCTGTGTATAGCACACTCAGTATTGTACAGTGTTCTGAGTTTTTCATGTGCTGCGTGTGATGTGGTGGGGGGAAGTTATTGAAAATTCTAGACTAGACATTGCTTTCAGCCATCACAATACATGGTTTTCCTTAAATTTAAATTCACCAAATTTTGTTCTGTTTGCTTAGAATTAGGAATTCAAGTCTTTTTGGGGCTTCTACAATTTATTGAATTCTTAAAATATGTTATTTCATCATTAAAATGCATTTTTAATTTCTGAATGACTTATATTTCATCCTCACCAAACTAAATAAACCAAACTTTTTATATGTGCACCTTTCAGTTTAATTCATAGCTTGAGTTTCCATCGATGGAAATCACTGGACTGACCCTATCTCTCACTCTTCTTCTCAGCTTGCTCAGATAATGTCTTGTACTTTGATGTTTGTGTCCTCTGCCTTGAAATTGGGGGGGTTTGTTAGTTTGAGACGAGGTAGTTGTTGACTTGATTTTCTTGAATCAAGATGAAAGACCAATCTGTCTTTTCTACCGCAGTTCCAGTGACTTCTGCGCGTTCAGGTTCATCACGATCAACCTCTGAACCACTCATGACAGCATGATAGAGGTGACAGCAGAAGTGTCTGAGAGCCCCTGACTTCGGTCCCTCTCTCTCTCTTTCTCTTTCTCTTTCTCTCACTGTCATCAATGACTTTGATTATTATGGGCTCAGTGATAGAATGGAAGTGCTGTCATTTGCCTGTAATAGCAGCACAATCAGGCTCTAACACTCAGTCTGTATTGCTGCGGAGGGGCCAAACATTTCTGCTTTACATGCTGTTTACTCTAAATGACATCCCGAATGCCTCAGATCCTTTCTATCCCTTGTTCTCTCTGATGATCGGCTTTCTAACTGTACGTTACACAGTATAGAGAAAGTATATGTACTTACAGATTCAATTGTGAAGCTCTTGGGTTGATAAGCTCTTATGTAAATACTCCTTTAATCTGCCTCTTCATTAGAGTGATGGGAGAGGGGGAGGTGATGGACAACAGAAAAAAGGAAAATGAGTAAGTAGAAATATGTAGAGGAAGGAGAAATGAGAGCTAGTTAGGAGCGGCATCCCTCAAGTGTTTCAGCCTCACCTTTAATCTATGGAAATGTGCAAATCGGATTTGAAGGTGAGCAATTATTTATGGATAGATGCACAACTAAAGTAGTTCCAGGCAGGTCTTGTATGCATTACAGCTCAATATTACTAAGCCAAATGATTATACAGTATACAACAGCCAAAAATCTATTTAAAACAAAAGGCTTTGGATGAGGGTTACATTATTTACAAAATCTAATCACCAGCACTAGTTTTGTAGTTTATGTAATCTAGATTATATGTAATCAGTTACTGACTATTTAATATGCTTATCAGATTTACCACAACGACAATATATTTGAATAAAGGATGAAGATGGGAAAGAGGAGGTGGTGAATGACAGGAAAGTGAGCAAGTAGAGAAATGTAGAGGAGGGAGAAATCAGAGCTACTGTAGTTAGGAGCGGCATCCCTCAAGTGTTTCTTCCTCACCTTTAATCTATGGTAATGCGCACATCACATTTGAAGGAGAGCAATTATTTATAGATAGATGCACAACTAAAGTAGTTCTAGGCCAATCTTGAATGCATTACAACTCAATATTACTACGCCAAATGATTATACAGTATATAACAGCCAAAAATCAAATCAAAACAAAAGACTCTGGGTAAGGGTGTTGATTATTTACAAAATTTATTTACCAATACTAAATTTGTAGTCCGATTATGTAATCTAAATTACATGTAATCATTTACTGGCCTTGTAATATGCTTATAAAACGTACAACAATATATTTGGATAAAGGATGAAAATGGGGAATAGGAGGTGATTAACGACAGGAAAGTAAGTAAGTAGACAAAATGTAGAGGAGGTAGAAATGAGAGCTAGTTAGAAGCGTCATCCCTCAAGTGTTTCTGTCTCACCTTTAATCTATGAAAATGCACAGATCAGATTTGAAGCAATTAATTAAAGATAAACACACAGCTAAAGTAGTTCCAGGCAGGTCTGGAATGCATCACAGCTCAATATAACTACACCAAATGATTTTAAGGATTATACAGAACACAACAGCAAAAAAATCTAATCAAAACTAAAGGCTTTGAATGAAGGTGTGCATTATTTTCAAATAATTCTATGTCCTGTTGTCTGTTATTCAATATGCAATCAATAAAAAAGCATTTCAAAATGTAATATAATATAATTACCAGTATACTTTATGGAGTCCAGTTATGTAATCCAGATTATGTGTAATCAGTTATTGACTAATATGCTTATCAGATTTACAACAACAACAACAATATATTTGAATAAAAGATGAAGATGGTAAAGAGGAGGTGATGAATGACAGGAAATTGCGTAAGTAGAGAAATGTAGAGGAAGGAGAAATGAGAGCTAGTTAGGACCTCAAGTGTTTCAGCCTCACCTTTAATCTACAGAAATGCGCAAATCGGATTTAAATTTGAGCAATTATTTATAGATAAACGCACAACTAAAGTAGTTCCAAGCAGGTCTTGAATGCATTACAGCTCAATATTACTACGCCAAATAATTATACAGTACAACAGCCAAAAGTCAAATCGAAACAAAAGGCTTTTGATGAGGGTATGCATTTTTTCGCAAATAATTCAATGTCCTGTTTTTTATTATTCCATATGCAATCAATAAAAAGGTATTTCAAAATGTAATCTAATCTAATTTCCAGTACTACTACTTTGGAGTCTGATTATGTAATCCAGATCACATGTAATCAGTTACTGACTATTTATTATGCTTATAAAACTTACAACAACAACAATATATTTGAATAAAGGATGAAGATGGGAAAGAGGAGGTGATGAATGACAGGAAAGTGAATAAGTAGAGAAATGTAGAGGACGGAGAAATGAGAGCTAGTTAGGAACGTCATCCCTCAAGTGTCTCTGCCTCACCTTTAATCTATGGAAATGCTCAAATCAGATTTGAATTTGAGCAATTATTTATAGATAAAAGCACAACTAATGTAGTTACAGTTCTTGAATGCATTACAGCTCAATATTACTATGCCAAGTGATTAAACAATACAACAGCCAAAAGTCAAATCGAAACAAAAGGTTTTAAATGAGGGTGTGCATTATTTACAAAATCTAATTACCAGTACTATTTTTCCAGTTTTGTAGTCTGATTATGTAATCCAGGTTACATGTCATCAGTTACTGGCTATGTAACAATATATTTGGATAAAGGATAAAAATGGGAAAGAGGAGGTGATGAACGACAGGAAAGTAAGTAGACAAAATGTAGAGGAAGTAGAAATGAGAGCTAGTTAGGAGCGTCATCCCTAAAGTGTTTCTGCCTCACCTTAAATCTATGGAAATGCGCAGATTAGATTTGAAGCAATTATTTAAAGATAAACACATAGCTAAAGTAGTTCAAGGCAGGTCTGGAATGCAACACAGCTCAATATAACTACGCCAAATGATTTTAGGGATTATACAGCAAACAACAGCCAAAAAAATCTAATAAAAACAAAAGGCTTTAAATGATGGTTTGCATTATTTTTTTTTATAATTAAATTTCCTGTTTATTATTCCATAAGCAATCAATAAAAAAGCATTTCAAAATGTAATATAATCTAATTACCAGTACTACTTTTTGGAGTCCAATTATGTAATCCAGATTACATGTAATCAGTTACTGACTCTATCATAT